>CABEEJ010000129.1:86071-233571 GCA_901482245.1 Timema douglasi
GGGGGGGGGTATAATTATGAGGGACGTTTCATTTACATTAAAATAATTTTGTTTTCTCCTGGTCTTGTTGTATAGTCACTAGTGTCTACTCGAAATTCGTATTTATATATTTATTTAGGTACGTGATAAAACCTTATATTACTACTTTATACAATATTATGTCTATAATTTAACTATGACAGGCTTAGCGGGTAGCGAAAAACATATAGCTTGGATAAAAACTTACGCAAACCATAGGCTGGAACAGTAATGGATGTAAATATAAACAATTTCATAACTTGCTGGCGCTTGTATTTTATAGCAGTCATAACATTTAATAGATAACTCAAATATGAACCAATCAAATGCTTTTATTTCGTGTTATTTTGCCGCATATTATTAGTGAAGTTTATATTCTTCTGCCAAATTGTATTTCTCCTAATCTCACGCAGCTTTTCTGCGCAAATCTCTATTAGTTCCATTTTGGCTTTAGTCCATTAGCTAAGTCTAAACAAGATTCGGTCCCTTAGTGTTCGTTCACTCAAATCCTGTGACAAAGAACAGCCGAATAATCGTGATTGTTTTTGTCGAGTCACGTTAGGTGAATTATTTTTACTAGTTTAATTCAAACTATTAGTTGCAGAGCCTCTCTTTACACTTATACCATTGGATGATGAGCTAAAATCTACATTTTTATCACAGCGTATTACTACCTGTTCAGGCTATACGCATAGGTACTAATTACGCAAATGAGTTAGGGATGGGGAAGTTAAATTTATAGTAATTGTACCCGCATTTGCGTGGAAGGAGAGTGGAAAACCATTTTAGAAAAACTTCACTATACCTTACCTGTATACAAACTCAGATATTCCTGTTACCTGCAGTTTATTATAACATGAGAGTGACCAATACGGCGACCGAAGCAGATCTTAAATACATTGAGTTACTACCATAACATTCCTCTACTTAAGAGTTTTCACTCTAGCAGAGCTCTTCTAGGTTTATTTCTAGCTGATCTCTTTTATATTATCTTAGTTTGGATTGCATATAATGTTTAATGGTGTAATTTTATCCACCTATTTTAATTTTATCATAGATTAATGTTCATACTAACTTAATTACTCTATGGCATTAGGAACTCAACATGCCACTGCCAAACTTTACCAAAGTAGGCCACCTATCTCGCTCTCTTTCTCTTGATCTAGTTCTATCCAGTCCACCTCATTAAAACCTATCTCTTTTAGGTCCGTACTAATGTTACCCTTCCATCAGCATCTAGGTTTTCCCATTGGTCTCTTCCCATTGGGTTTGCCAGTTAATACCCTGAACACGGTTATAGAATCTCCCACTCACGCTACATACTAACACAAACTTACATTTTTTTCAACTGAACAGTATAAAGTTAATTTTATGCTATTTGTAAGCATATTGAAGATATTTTACTTACAGACTGGTGGCTAATAGTGTAACATTGTTTATAAAGTATACCTTCTTCCGTAATCCTTAAGGTTAACAGTAAATATTATGGTGCATTTGTAATAATGTTTCCTCAACTCCATTGGTTGGAGAAGTATCGGCAACCAATAAACTATCAACATCCAAGGACGTCTTACAGGATGCTGCTACCTCTTGCTCCACTCCTGCGAATTCAGCGGTGTTAGGACGCATTACGTAGTAATTCCATTCTACACTAGCTTTCGATTTAAAGGCAAATGCAAGACTTTGAGAGTTGTTTGCTTGTAACATAATATGTTAACATGTTGAATAATATTAGTAAGAAAGAACTTCGAAGTTATGTCATACATATGTGGTGTTTCCATGCGTAAACAATTAAAAACAGTCGCCATGAGTTCCCAGGCACATATAAAACAGTCCACAAGAACCAATAACTTACCGACTGTGAAACTTTGAACTGTTTGTCTTGTTATATTCTCCCAAGGGGAGACATATGTTGTTTGTCCTGCACTTGATGTCACTCCACTACTGTGTGTCCTTGGACCCAACTCGGGCGTGTTCCTTACTTTCCACCAGGACACGTAACGCCATCTTAGCTCACTAAAACCCAGCTGCGCTTCATAGCCCGAAGAACTTCCTCTTATCTCCCCACTGTTTCCGTATCCACTCCTTGGGGACCTCTTTCCTTGGTCCCTGAAGGGTCTCTGACCACGCCCATAGGAGACCGAACTTGCTGACGACGCCGGTATAATATCCTTTCATCCATCAGTCTCGAATTGTTGCTGAAGGGCTAGCTAATATTCTGGACCCGTGGTGAACAATAATGGTCAGAGACGGTTCGATCGTATTCCCCTTCCCTGTAACAAATGAAAGAATAAAAATATATATATAACTCCGACAACGATAAAAACCACTTGACAAATCTAATATTTTAGGTTGGATAGGATATTCTCATACAATTTTCCTTATCGTCATTTCCTTAACGGTATGACCATTTTTTCCAAAATATGTATTCAGGAAATCATTGCTATAAAATTTACTTCCTAATACATTGTAAATCATAATATTATTCCATAATAATTATGTGATAAATTCGACATTTAGGGAGAAAATATTTTACCATTTGCCATAGTATTAAGGTAATATCCATTATTATAATACTATTCTTTCACAATTTAATTTATCTAGAGATGAATATTAAAATAGTTTTTAATGTGGACAATGCACATGAGTACAATTCCAATTGTCTATAATTATACGTTCAAATAAATCCTTCGACTCTTTAGTATAGCAAATATTATCGAGATTTAATATTTTCCTATGAAACGCGTTTCTCTATACTTTGTTTTGATTTTAGCGATTTTGTTTCATGTTTAAAGCACTTTACTTATTGTTGACACTTTTACAAAGACTGCATAGTCAGTTGTTATTTTTTTAGTATATATACCACACACTATAACAAGAAATATTTAAAATAGCCCTACAGTGCTAAATAATATTTCCCCCCTTTTTTTCCAGTAATAGATTACTTGGAAAACTGCTTTAAAAATAAAATCAAACTTTTCTTGGCGTCTGTGAATGAACATCTAGAAATAAATAATAAACGATTTTACACCTTATAATGTTTTGATAAAATTTAAAAAAATAATATCAGACTTAAATATGTAAGAATCTTACAATTTATGTTTACGAATTAGTTTTGGTATTAATGAGTATGTGATACTCACTCTTAAATTATCATGATTCCGTTATCGTGAGTAACATTCTTATTCACAAATAAATATATCAAGTGAAAACTATATTGTGTTTGTAACGAGGGGATTTTTTAAAGTGTTTCAAAGTCGGAGTCATAAAATAATATAAAAAAAAATCCATATTAACATTTCAAAATTATTAAAATTCTACATTGAAATACTGCACATTTTTCAAGGAACATAGGCCTATTTTAGTAAAATACATGTAACTATTAAAATAATTTAAAAATATTAACTTTATATAACCTACATTTTCATATGTTTCATAGCTAGACCCAATACACATATTCCTCGATATACGCATTCATAGTACGCTCTAAATGAGTAAGGTGGAACCTCAGAGAATTTACTCGAATTTGCGTGGAGAGAGAGAATGGGAAATAGTTTAGTAAAAATCACCCTCAGTACATCCAACTGGGATTATAACCCCCATCTACTTGTTACTGGTGACTCAGTTATTTGCGAGAGTGACACCCTATACTATGCAACTACCAACGTAATTCATAAATGTACGTATTCACTACCTTTAATTTAGTAATGTAAATCCTATAACAGGGCTGAAAATCTGGAATCTTAAAAAATTGTAAGTTGCGCTACAATAAGGTGTATTTAGTTGCTAACCGGCCTAATGGTATAGGGGCTGATGGCCTAAAGGTCCCAGATTCGATTCAAGGTTGGTACAGGGAGTTTTATCTCTAAAGGGGAATAATTCTCATGGTCACTAATATTTGGTTGATCACGCTTAGGTTAGGTTAATATATTCATTGGCTTAACCCCGTTATATTCACTATTATCATCCCCTTATCTCATCGGGACATTAAAAGAGCTTCTACGGAAGGTGTGTATGATCATTACATTCGGGCATCCCCTGAGCACAGGTTCATTAGTGCTGGCAAATATTTCCGTAACCTGAGCTACAAATTGACGTAGCCCAGACACGACATTGTTATTATTTAGTTGTGTCATTACGTTTATTACTGGCCTTGAAGATCTTAACCATGTTTTTTCACCTATTACTAGTGTGCCTGGAGATTTTACCAACGAGTGGAGTTTTCGATTCATCGAATCACTTGAATACTTAAATATATTTGCGGATTCAGAAAAATTATCCTTTTTTTTCTATATCTTAAATATTAATTTATTCAAACTATTATTATGGCTGTTAAGTGTTTCACTCAAATAATTACAGGATAAACCTAGCAACCAGACCTCATACAATTAATTTATGGCTTTATTAAAATGTGAATTTACACTAGGTAACACAAAATAATTATGTAATGTAAATTTTCCATGATAGCCAAAGAACAAATATGAACAAAATAATAATTGAAGAAAGGCAAGATATTTAACTATGTGAAAGTTAAGCTCTTATACTTATTATGTTTTCTTATGTACGGATTTGAATTTGGGATTCATAATTCATTGATAAGAGTTAATTAAGTTTATGAATAAAAATGTTTATTTACCAAAAATAGCATTATAGATATTTGTAATTATTATAATCCATTAATATTTATAATTACATAAAAATAAATACAAGCAAAACATTGTTTAATAAAACTAGAGAGAAGGCAAATAGTAGACAACAACGTTTTATTAAAGCTGTTAAGAACAACCCTCAATTGAGATATTTTGATTTCTGAATCTAATCAGTTCCTTTTAATAATATTAAGTATAATTATGTGATAGTGTAAACTACTATATAGTTTACATTATATTAGTTATTTATCAAATATATATGTTGTGTCAAATTTAAAATTACAACCTTGCAATTGGGAAATCAGGATGATTGAAGAAGTTGCTCAAAGAAGCTAAAACTTATTTGTTACGTAAAATAGTTTTATAATATATGGTTTTTTAAAACATTAAAAAATTAATATCGGTAGACAAATAAAAATTTATCAAATATATGGACAAAAAAAATATCGAATTTTCACTTTTCATGTGAAGTGTCAAATAAAGCATGCGATGCAATGTTACATTTTGTAAAAATGTTCATAAAGAGCAATCATTATTAATTATGTGACCGAGTGTTTCTTCTTAGAGCGTATTAACATTAAAATAATATCCATATGAAAACTTGTTGTGAAACAGTAATTATGACAAATATCTCGAAATAACCAACTAAGTAGATACCATAAAATATTCCATGTGCGCTCATACTTGCGGCCATTGTTTTCATTTTGGTTTTGTGAATAGTAAGTGTTGCCACAATCCAAAATAAAATTTATTTAAGAAAATAGTTTAACCATGAATTAAAAGTTTAATATATATTTTGGAACCATGGCTATTAAAAATACTTATTTTTAAAACCTATTTCTTCCAACCTTTATTTAAAAAATTATATTTCTTATAAATAAATCATTATTTGTTTTGTTAATTTAAGATTATTTGTATTCCTTAGGCCCGTGCGTCTGTAATTAAATTTCGCTGAAAACGTTGACCTGTGCTAATACCAATTTACGACCAAGTATATTATAGTTACTTGTTTTTATCGACATACCTCTTGGTCTAGTGATCCGTGGCCATGGCTACCGATCTTGAAGTTCCGTGTTTGATTCCCGGTGTTACCATAGGTATTTTTCCCGAAAGGAGAACTGTTTTTTATCCGCCGTAGTCTAGTTGGTTAGGCTTAAGTTGGGTTTAAGATCTCCACTGGTTTCACACCTTCATAATCACTATCATCACATTGAGGGTATGACGTGTAGACAACCTCCAAGGTATACCCTCCTAAGTACTGCGACTAAAAGTCCACATACACGGCGACCAAACTAGATACTTTATCGCTCACGGTCAAATATGATATACGTCAAAAATAAACTTGTTTTGATATTAGTCGCAAATATGTCTGATCGCACCCACAATAATAGTTGACTTGTACTAAATATTGTTCAAAAACATCACCCGTTTTCAGGGAACATTATGCATGTCTTGCGTCCAGTGACAATAAAAAAAAACTTCCTAATTTATTATTTGTTTGTAACTCCATCTGCAATCAGGTCTACAATCTGTATTTTCTTGCTAGATACACACTCTCCGTGGAAGGCCCATGTTTTTATTGGTGCTAATGGTTTGTAAACCCTCTCTTCTTCCCCCCTCTCGAACAAAACATGCAAAACGAATTAACTCGTGTCCCCATTATTTTCTCGATACGCCGCAGCCCTGGCGAGGTTTTCGGGGAAATGGGGTGTGGGGGTATTGTTTGGAGGAAGGGGTGTATATTAGCTACACTACATTTTACAGAGTTAGCTTTTAATGAGATAGAGGGATGGGGATTGTATAAAAGGTTGGGTTTTTTCAAGCGTGCTCTACAAAAGTAGTCATATTTTGAGCGAAATGACTGAATTCACCCTATTTATATATAAATAGTGCTTTGTACACAAATTTTCGCTCTACTTTTATGATAATTGCATCTAAACATGACACAGTGGCGTGTTAATTTTAGTTCTACTACATGTTAATAACAAGTTTATTTCTAGTACCATGTCAAATACATAAATATTTTGAATCAAAATAACAAATAAAGCCAAAATGATTGTACATTTGAGAATAGAAACTATAGTTTTATAATAAATCTTTTAAAATAAGGAATATAAATGTATAACATAAACACATAACATAGATTAGTAATTATATAAAACCTGTTCTTAAGTAGATGAATTCCTCTTTCCTTTTTCATAGATAAATATTGTAATCATGTAAATTACCAACATAGGAACTAAAATTACTCTTTCCATTTTATGTGTCTCCGAACCCAAATACTCTAGTTTTTAAACTATATTAATTATCCTCATGTCAGTCTAGCTGCCTGTTTGTCCATTCCTGAGTCTAAAGCCCAAAGGTTTTGATGGAATTCGGTCGAGATTGATATTTATATGTTATACTGTATGGTCATACCTATAAACATTTTTTTATTTTTACTATAGTTCTCATATTAAGGGAAGTTTATAAATGACTTACTTTCAAAAATACGAAATTTTTCAAGCATTTCTCTAACGATTTTGTTTAACATGGATATCTTGAGAGGGTTTGACATAAAAATTAACATTATTTACACTTCTTACATAAATACATACATAAATTACATACATACATACATACATGCATGCATAAATGCATACATACATACATACATACATACATTCACGCATGCATACATACATACATACATTCACACATGCATACATACATACATGCATACATACATACATACATACATACATACATACATACATACATACATACATACATACATACATACATACATACATACACACACACACACATACATACATACATACATACATACATACACACATACATACATACATACACACATACATACATACATACATACATACACACACACACACATACATACATACATACATACATACATACATACATACACACACACATACATACATACATACATACATACATACATTCACACATACATGCATACAATATACATACATATAATTCCTTACGGGGTAGGCAAGAGAATGTGCGTATTGCTCAAAAAACAACTTTGTACTTAATCCAACCACACTAACTTTCTCCACACTTCCCTATCCTTGCACACTACACTCCCTTCGCTTTAACAACACCCATACACCAAGTCATGCATGCTCTTTAATCTTAAAACTCTTGATATTTCTCTTTTTCACACATTTGTCTACCATATTTAGCCACGTCTTACATTGCCTACCCCTTCCTTTTGATCCACACACTCTACCTCCATACATACACTTCCTGACATCTTCAGATTTTGTTTAAGGGTAGTTTACTGATGATTGACTTAGGAAAATTCAAAATGTATCCAAAATAGCTATAAAGATTGTATTTAAAATGGATTGTTATTATTATTATTATTAGCACCGCGTCTTACTACCCGTTGGGTTTGTACGCACTTACATTAATGTGTAATGGTAGGGTGATTGTGAGATGAAATGGAGGACCTACAGTTTAACGTGGAATCCGAACCACGGTAGGAAGCCTGGCATTCCTCACATTCACAAGATGTCTTGTCAGAGTAGAAGGAAGGGTTTGGTAATCAGATAAATCTGTGCCGGGACCGAGAATTGAACCCCAGACCCCAGCACAAAAGTCCGACACCTTATCCTTAGACCGCCAGGTCACCCTATTTAAAATGAAAAAATATGGGATGTGTGTCATGACAAATAACACTGTATACTTTTCTTTGGGGGGGGGGGATGCTTGAGGGTGGTTTACAAAATACAGATTTTTAAATTTTTTATATATTTTAAAAATTACTTTAATTATTTAGTTAAAATTGGGTGGAAGTTTTTTGCACGATACATAATTTTAAATTAATTGGTAGCTGGGGAGTATTTAACATGTTTAATAATAATTTATGTTAATTTTTCTAAAATAAATTAATTTAAGGGGATATTCATTCATAAAGGTTTTAGAAATTTTGAAGTTTTTCGAAAATAGCATTAAAGATTTAATAGTTTAGTTATATCTGTATATATGGGATTTTTTTTTAAATTAAAAATAAAATAAATCCGTTTTAGCCTTACAAATAAAAATAGAGTATGACTAATTATTATTATTAGCACCGCGTCTTACTACCCGTTCGGGTTATACGCACTTACGCTAATGTGTAATGGTAGGGTGATGGTGAGATAGAAATGAAGGACCTACAGTTTAACGTGGAATCCGAACCACGGTGGAGACCTGGCATTCCTCACAAGTATGACTAAGTGATGACAGAATTTTTCAAGTATTAATTTTCACTAAAACGTTTGGAACAGTTGTATTTAAAAATTATCTGTCATTAGTGTTTATTATGAATAACAAGGTAATATGTTTTTATGATGAGATAAACTTATTTAGAGGTCGTTTAGTGAAATGGTATTTAGGAAAATTTTGTTCCAAGCCATAACATGCTATATGAGAAAGTCTTAATAATTGTGTCATATCATCTATTTATCTTTAATTTGATTAAAAATATATCTAAAACCTATATACACATGTTAAAATGCACGGGAGTAAAGTATTACGTGGTTTATAAAAGGGCGTCACAATATACCACTTGAGTCTTTGATAGTAAAATGTTACTGATATTAAATTATTTCTTATGAAACATGATTTGTTACGTTTTATTTAATTTTAGATCATTCTTCTCTTAGGTGTCACTGTTGTAAATACGTGTACAAAGCCCTTTTCCCTATTTTAACTATATAAAATATTACTCTGGTTCTCAACAGCCTCATTAATTAAGTTACCTACTTGCTTGTATAGAATCTATTTTGCAAAGTGGGTTACATCCTAACCAGACGCACTTAAACTTTCTAAACACTATCACACTTTATATTTCTTGAATGAATTATAAAGAGAAAGCATATTAATCTTTTGTTATCACTTCCCCTATTTCTTTAACTAGTATAACATTCAATACTATTTGCCCCTGGACAGTATTAATTAGACTTACTAATGGTCTTTTTCGGGAATAAACCAAAACTGTAAACTATTTTTTTTAAATATTAGCTAGCTCAAAATCAATAAAATGGTTTTGTGAAAATGTAGACTACTTTAAGAAAGGTTTGAGAATTTATAGTTTCGGTTTCAATTTATATCTTTAAAACAGGTCAAATGAAATCTAAATAAATCGACATGGCAAATTATATCTTAAATTGCTGCTACGTAACAGGTAAGCAACGTCATTAAGATATATATATATATATATATATATATACTTCATTCGTGGTAGGAATTACACTCTGAAAGGTCTTTTTTCCTACCAATATCCGACTATATAATAGATTTCTGGCAGGGAAAAAGGCCCTTCGGAAAACCATTCCTACGGTGAACAGACTTTACCTACAGGACTGTGCATTAGTGTCGTATTGAATTGTTTCAAAAGTGATTTTCCAAGGTGACGGGCAGACATGGTTGGAACACAGGCCTAGTGTTGACCTAGTGGGGAATGTCCTACTTCAGCTTCTCTCAGTGAAAGCGTATCTTTACAAATATTGTTAGCCATAGCCTTAAAGTGGCTTAGATAACATTTTCAACACAACCATTAGTGTGAAATTATGGGAAAAATAACTTTATTATTTTGTTGTAAAAGTGAAAAAATGTGTCTAAATTCATATATGGATCAAACAAATATGTTATCCCGTATTTAATAAAAATTGATTTATAAATAACAACAACAACATGCTTTTTGAAGAAGTTTACAGGTTTAAATACTTGGGGAACTATGCCGAAATATAGGAATGGTTTACAATAAAATGTGAAAAACGGAAGTCATGCAGCCAATAATTGCTATTACTATGTAAATCACTGCCTCGTTTTTTGTTTATATATATATCAAAGAATAAAATAGCCAAAGCTATTAATTATGATTTCTTTGTGAGGATTACTCCATCTAGATATAATATCCTGAAAATTGAAAAATGACACCTGAACACGGGAAGTGACGGGTACGGGACGATTCCTGGATATCTCAGTGGTTAGAGCATTGGCGTACTAAGCAACAGGTCCCAGGTTAGATTCCCGTGTACAGGTGTCATTTTTCAATTTTCAGAATACATATATTAAGCTAAGAACTTAAAAAATTCTAATCAAACCCTTTGTTCTTTATAAATTTGAAGCGTGGTCTCTCAATTTGTTCCATGATAATAGGTTGAGAGTTTTAAAAAACTAAGTATTGAGAAATATATTTGAGCCTTAAGTGGTATGAACAAATTCTTATAATGGAGAGTTATATACCATATTAACGATAATCAAGGTGCACTGGCTAAGGTTGGGTATATATATGACACGTATGGATGTTTACAGACATATACATAAACTTTTTTTTAGGAAAACTTGAAGTAAGATCCCTTGGTAAACCAAGAAGTCGATGGGTGGATAGTGATAAAATTTATTTGAAGGAGGTGAGGTGTTAGGTTAGAAATTATTGAAGGAAAGTTTCCAGGGACGGTGTTAAATGGCGAGCTTATGTTCTGGTGGTCATGAACTTTCGAGTTTGTTGAGGCATAATAGCTTAGATTATGACTTCCAAACATTAATTATTCAATATTTTAAGATACTTTGGAATCATCTAAAATATAGATGGGAACTCTTCCATTTATTATAACACTCTAGGCATATTAAAGATCCAACATCTCTTTTTTTTAATGTGAGAGAAGATATATCATAACAAAAACTAATAATAAATATACTTCTCTGTCAGATACATGATAACAACGACTTATTACCGAAACAGTTTGAATCTGATATCATCACAGTCCACTATGTTTGAATGCTAGTGCCATGACACAGTAGTGTATGTTTGAATCATATTTTAACCTGTCCATCTATACCAGTGGTTCCCAATACGTTTTTCACTTACGTACCCCTTGACAGTCCATTTACATAAATTGTGCACTTAATATTTAGCTAAATGTTTAATTACTACACTAGTATTCATTTCTGATTTATTTGTTGCAATTGAAAATAAATGGGCTAGTAATGGGATTAAAAAACATTGTGATACTAAGATGAATAAAGAGAGTATAAATGTTTACATTCATAAAGCAAAAGCTACAATAAAAATTAAATATTTAATTTATTTATTATTCTAATGATAATTATAAAACTATTTTATGTTTGAAATTGAAATATTTTCTCAAGGTCAAATATAGAAGAAAAACCGCACAGCACCTCACCATTCCGTTGAATTAATTTAATAACTTTTACTTGAGCTTTAGTCTTACACTGCTGAAATATGTAGCTCTTTCTGTCATCATTCAAATATTTTAGCGTACCCCCGAATGTCCTGGCACGTATCCCTGGGGGTACGCGTACCCCACGTTGGGAACCGCTAATCCATACAAATATGAGTGTAAATTGAAAACTACTCCATACAGTACAACAAAACTAACTGAAACATTACCATTTAAACTCAGTGAACTCATTTATTCGTTATATATTTTATTTTTTATTTATATCCACAATAAAAAAAAATTAAATTATTCGACTAAATATTTTGTTCTGTGGATGTTTTTAACAGTATACCATGAATACGTCACAATTTTATAAATGTATTCGATCACTTCATATAGATATACTACGTATTATAATTTATACAATATATATATATATATATATTAATGATTTAAACATAATTTATATTACTAACTAATATTACCGTTTCCCAAAACAGCGAGCGTGAACACCAAACCTGCTTTTAAATAAATTAAACAGGCCAGTAAATCAGTTATGATGGCGCCTGGCGTGTGTAGACTATACCATTCCGCTCAACT
Source organism: Timema douglasi (assembly GCA_901482245.1). Classification (NCBI taxonomy): domain Eukaryota; kingdom Metazoa; phylum Arthropoda; class Insecta; order Phasmatodea; family Timematidae; genus Timema; species Timema douglasi. The sequence goes on from CABEEJ010000129.1 coordinate 98,541, forward strand.
GGCTTGTAGCGGGGGGTTGCCTAACAAAGTCAGAGCAAAGGCGCTCGAGGGATTGAATAGCAGGGGCAAAGATAAAAGACTGTTCAGATATATCTCTTCATGTTTTAGGTAAAGGTAGCAAGTATGTATACACCTTGATTTTAGTAGGAAGAACAGTATATTGTGTTACTAAAGCTACTAAAACAATTTTAATATCATACAATCTTCAAATACCACTTTTTAGAGATATTATCAATACCTACAATAACAAAAATTAAGTGTTATCATTGTTGGACTCAATGTGTTTTTATTCTCCAAACTGTTCTCCAACCAAAATCAGAGTATAGTCGTTTTAAGATATTTAAAATATGTTTATATGCGATTTGATTCTATAATAATTTATTGCATATAGGTATTGCTTGTTAATTAGGGTGATTTAATCATTGTGAAATCCACATGGTCTAACTACCCATTATTTGTTCTTTAACTTTATTTAATGATTGTTAAGTACAAATAATCAACCAAATTAGTTTTTATTCTTTTGAGTTATTTAATTATTTTGAAATCTAAATTTTTAATATAACCATTCTTTGTCTTTTACTCTTGCTTACTTATTGTGAATTCTAAATTATAATTTTAACCATTGTTTGATATTTCGGGTTAGTAAATAAATATGAAATCCATGTACCATGGCTACAAACATCTTCGCAACCTAGCCTACGCCACCTAACCCCTGCCACCTACAAATGTACAAACACTTACCCCATTTTACCGGGAGACCAGCACCGTGTTTTGATCGTCCGCACAAATTGACACACATGACTGTTCACCGTTCACATTAGACAAGAATGAAGTCATGGAGTGCGACGTAATCCGGCCCACTTTCCTCGAGTGGCGCGCAACGCGCAGGCGCTAGATCTCGAGAGAAATAGGAGCTCTATGCGATCATGTGTGTAACCCTACCCCCCGAACTGACGCTCTTTCGACGTTGTGCGCAGGCGTAGAGGAGAGACCAACGCACTTACTTGCTGAAGATTACATCATTGGACTTGAAATATCACCCGCCCATATATTCACCGCTAGGAAAAATTGAATATAAGCTTGTACTCAGCATGGAGCTATCACTCTTTGATGCTGTTAAGATACAGGAACTTACAACATGTAAGTGCACATTATGTTGAATAGGTTGTTTATTATTATTATTTGTATAGAAATACTGAAGAACGACTCTAACTCTTGCCAAATTATGTAGGGATTCATTTGAAATTTCTTCGACATATTATTTATTGGTATTACACTAAATTTATTAATCTGATAATTAGATTTGTTTAGTTTATGGGCATGTGATGGTCTTATGCATCTTTGTGCTAGTGAGGTTATATTATTTACAAATTAAATAAAGTAAATTAACCTTTGCGCGCCATGTTGCACGATAGTTTGTATGGCTTACAGTTGTAGTGTGTCTTGATGAATACAATATTGTTTGGTGTCTCTACACGAGTGGGAAATTCAGTAAAGGATTTTGATAAATTCAAAGTTTATAGTGGAGTAAGAAAATAAGTCAGGATGCTATTATGATTTTTGGTATATAAGTTGCCCCCGCATCTCGGGCGTTAGAAGGGAATAATGACTTTGTTTGTAATCATTGTAGTCTGGGGTATGATTAGAAGCAGAAATTTAATAGTTGATATGTATAAGTTGTGGAATATGACATTTACATACTTTTTAACAAGTGTAATTTAATATATATATATATATATGGGTGTGTAGATGGGTATTTTTGAATGGCTTAGATGTGTTGATTAGGCGATAAGGTGTTTAGCCACTTTCACTTCTTTTCGATTATTGTTCACGAACATTAACATTTTGCATTTGAATTGGTTTTGTTAAATTAGTAAGCATGTCCTTTGATCTTGGCAATTGCATTTAGTACGCTGTAACCTCATGAAATTATTCTTTTTACTTACGCACATTCATTCGCTTCACGATAAATATTGTTGGGTTATTGCTATTGCGCATCGTTCGCAACCAACAAAATAAATATTGTTAATCTTTGATCATTATCATTTATAATAAAACGGACTTTGGGCCTTTATCAATTTCATGTCATTGTGTTATGCTTTTCATCAAGCAAACCCTAACTTCCTTTAACTAAAATTGTTGCGCACTTTATTTTCTGTTAAATTTGGAGTACTGAGTTTTACTGTTTGGGTCTGGGCCAAATAAAGATCCCTAGTGATCTTCTTATCTATTATTTGTATTGTATCCGCCTTCTCTACATAGAGAAACGGTTAATCCAAATCGCCTATTTAAACATCGTTTGCTCTTTCGGATCATTTGATGATTGTGGAATATAGATTGTCAATCTAACTATTATCTATTATTTATTGTTATTTATTGAATATGAAATTAAAATTGTAAAATTAACATTTTTTTGTTCTGTATGTTTATTTAATGGTTGTTAAATTATAATTGTCACTCTAATCATTGTTTGTTCTTTGTGGTTATTTTTAACGATTGTGAAATCAAAATTATCAAGCTAGTCATTAATTGTTCTTAGAGCTATTTAATAAATTGTTACATCCGAAGTCAATCAAACCACTCTTTGTTATTTAAGATTATTAATTAATTGTAAAATTCAAATAGGCATTCAAACTAATATTTGTTATCTCGCGTTAATTAATAATCATTACGAAATACATATGCATAGTAAAATAATATGAATTAATGTAGTGACAAACCCTTACCATTCTTTATCCATGTTGGAGTAATTTATTAATCCATGGAAATAAAATTTCTAGAAGTGGAATAAAGCAGTGCAATCACATGTCCGTGTCTTTTGTGTTCCATGGTGATGTTCTTCACCGCTCCATAGATACTATGTTGAGAGAAATGGTGCAAGGTGTCCGTGAAATATGGCACATCTGATAACAGGAGGAAACCGAGCACAAAAAAACAACGAAGAAATAATGCAAGGGTTTATTCGGCCTGTTGGGAGATAGTGGGGAGGTGTTGAAATACAATGGTCTAGCGCTTCATGGAGCAGATAATGCGTGCAGTAAAACCGGATGGAAATTTTCTCTAATCTACTGGGTTTTTTATTTTGTTTTTTGCATGCAGCACGTGTGGAATATTTTATGCGATAGGGTTACTCTGACCTTGTGCTGGCTAGTGTCTGGAAATTGGATGTGTGGTGAAAATGAACTATAATCATTGACCACCCAGCAAGCATGTAGTCTTCTCTATTCTTCTGTTAATCTTTGTTCGAGCTTGTATCATTTTCTCTCTCAACTTGGGTTGGTATTTATTTCACTCTGGTATATTATAAGAACATGATAGGAATAACAAAGTTCAACAGCTGCAAAGTTTACTAAAATCGTTTTCATATTTTCCAAAGTCAACTCATGCAATCTGTAGTGGTCACTTTTTATATAAAAATCAATGCCAATGAAATACTATTAATAGTAAGGTACGATGCTACCAGTGTTGATAGCAACTATATATGTTTGTATTTTCTAATCCGTGTTCTCAATGTATATTATTATATTATAATAATGTTGCACCATACTGTTAATTTAATTTTATATTTTAATAATTTCATTTTCAAAAATATTTAAAATCAATTAGATGTGTGTGCATATAATACTTAAATACCATGTTATACAGTTAAATGTGTCGACCTAGTTGGGCTTATGGTAAAGTTCTTGCCTCTGGATCCGGCGTTTATGAGTTCAAACCCATACGAGATCGACAGATTTTTCTTGTGCGATGAACACTGTCTGCATAACTTCCTCTGGAACTCCTATGTCGATTTAGGCATGTAAAAGAACCGTAAAAATACCTTTCCTGGAGAAATTGCTAAACCCTTTCACGTTCGTTCGTAGAAATTCAGCAGGAAGACAGCGGGGAATCACCACATCACCACAAATCATGAACTTCCTTAGTACATGGAATTTCAACCAGATGGTGCAGGCACCACTAATCAGATAAAGAGGTGAGTGCATGCCTAACACTGGATGGATAAAAATCACATCGGGTTGTTGAATTAAGAGCGTGCGTGCATCACATGCCCATCAACTCTTTGATACAGTCGGCTCGAAATCATAAATTTACACGAACACTACTGAATTTTGATTATTTTTGTCTAAACATTAATGGATATAAAGAGTTGATAGAAGTTTCTAGCACGGAACATTGTTAAAATATTAAATGATATTAGGCTAAAAACTGCGTTGAAAGGGCCGTTTTTGACCATTTTGGCTTCACAGGTAAGCACTGTGCACAAATCTTTATTCTCTCATAAGAGGGACATACTGTATTATTAACAAGAAGCTTTGTCGTTTTGTTCCCTATCGTCAACACGAAAAATGTCTGGTAATCATTCAAATACGAATGCACTGCATACGTTTCTGGCATACAGTAGGTGTTTGCTTTTCCCTTTTACTCCTATATCTCGTGCGAACCGGGAGCTGAGCTGGGCCTGCTATGATTCACGCATACACTTAAAAAGAAGATAGGTATTGAATAATATATACGTAATATTTGAAATTATTTATGTTATTTCATTATTATATAAACTTTTTTATAGATGTTTTGGAAAAAAAACCAATGTAAAATAAAATAATTGGAATGATACTACATTTTTGAAACATAACAATATCACGTTATTTATTCAACAAGGTTTCTCTGTGAGTTTAATTATAAATGAAGTGACCTTTTTTTTTTGTATTATATTTTGTAATATTATGTATAGAGTTTCCCCAATAAATAATGTGTTCAATTCTCCTGCGCGGGACAATTGAAATCGCTGCAAACAAGTAAAGTTCAATTTGTTCAATCGTTGGATTCAATTTTACTATTTGATTTCCGTTCTGGCGAATAAGCGTTGGCATTAAAACTGTATTGATTTATGTCCGCCCCACGCGTTTAATCGTTGCATGTTCAACAATGTTCGTGAAAATACAAAAAGCCACACTTTTAAAAAAAAATACAACATTTTTATTGTGAAATGCGTTTTAATGTTCATCTTTAGTTAACGATCATTGTTTTTTCACAACGCTTCTTACTATCCATCCGGGCTATCCTCATTTAATTACCTTAGCAAAACCTGGGTAAATAAGATAGAATTTGGAAAAAATGTTGCCGCGATTGCATTGAGATATATAAGGAAGCTATTAAGAAAAACAACAACTTTAATACACTCAGCCGAGATTATAAACACGACCCCTCATCACCAGTAAGCCAATCTATAAGATCCTGATACTTAGTCCTCATACCCACCGATACGATTTTAATTATTGCTAACGTGATAATATAAAGAATTAGTTTTATATCTGATTTGTTCAACTTTCTCAGTAAAAGCGTGCGTGCCAAATGACCGTGAATAAAACCAATACAATTTACAACTGACTAGTATAAACCCGAAGTCAACAATTTTTTATCGCCGCATCTTACTACCTGTTAAGGTTGTACGCATTTATTATAATTATTTAAATTGCTTAGGGATGAGAAAGGAAACATTTTAGAAGTAGCCTACCTGCATTTGCATGGAAGGAGAGTGAGAAATCCATTCAGAAAAAATCACCCTCAGTTGACCCGACTGGGATTTGAACCTTGATTTCCCTTTAATCAGCAGGCCAACTAGAGTGACGCCTTAGAGCAGGAATGTGCACACTTACTTACAGGAGGGCCAAATAGAAATTAACAATAAATTGGAGGGAAAAGGCCTCTCATTTGTAATTTTTTCCTTAAAATTCATTTAAAAAAAGATAAAACACTCATAATTGACTGGCATGAATAAAGTTGAGAATGCAAACCAATCACCTTAGTTCCTTAGTAAGTTTATAGGTTCGTTCAGAAGATTTTAACGATGGGGTGTGAGATTAGTAAAATTTTAAATCAGCTTCAAGCATTTGCTTGTAATCTAGTTTACCTTGTGTGCAGATAATTCTCAAGAGAGAATAAATATGATTATTAGTAAGGCAGTTTCTAAAATCACTTTTCCTAGGTTTCATGGTTGAAAACCCTTGTTCGTATGAATATAAGGATGCAAACATTGTCATATGGGTATGATTTACCAAGTTTATAAATATGGACTATGGCATGGTTTTATAAAAAATGTAGTTTGGTTATGTGTGTGTTTTTTTTTAAAAAAAAGCCTGCTTAACATCACAATACATAAAATAATGTATCCCATTGGCCACAATGAACAAAGTGGTGAGCTGTATTTGGCCCACAGATCGTAGTTTGGGCATACATCGCTGTCCTAGACCATTCGACTACTCAAGCGGGTGAATCTAACTTTGAAATTCTCATAAGGCTCATTGAATCCCGGATTAATGTGGGTCGGAAAAAAAAACCTTCTAAGATAACCGAACCTTTGTTAAAAGCCTATTTTGATTATTTTTCCAGAGGGAATGGCGTGACAAACGCTTCTCAACGTGAAAGACATGCAAAGCTTGTAATGAAAACTGTGCAATATCGTATATCAAAGTTTCACTTGCCGGAAACTTTGTCTGGCTGTTTTATAAGTGAAGTGGAGATGTTTTATGTTTGGGGGGTGGATGTGCTATGCTGGTTCAAGGTACCTAGCTTGGATGAAGACATGCAATAGTCATTGATGAAACTTCAATTCAATAGTTAATAAAAGCAACTTGATACACTTTTTGGAGTAATTTAAAATTCACATTAAACATGTCTGGTACCGGTATTTTAAAAGAGTTAAGCTATTACCAAAATAAAATATTTTGCATACAATATTCATAATATCTTTAATTCATTCATAAACTAGGATAAACTCGGTGGTCTTTGGGTAAATTGCTCACTTCAGAACCCGGTGTTAGTGTGTTCAAATCCAGCCGGACTCGATGGTTTTTTTCTTTAAATATAGAAATCCGTAGCACAACTTCCTTTGGAGAGCATTTAAAAGAACCTCGAAAGGTAGTGAAAATAACTTTCTGGCAAAATTGATAGGTCTTTTTGCACTCGCTCATATAAATTCAATCCGGAAGGCTACATTGAGCTACCACATCTCCTGAACTTCCCTAGTACATGAGATTCCTACCAGATGGTGCAGGCAACATTATACTGAGTTTTATACTGCTTTAGTATTGAGGTCAGCGCAGGGGGGATAGGGGGGTGAAGACTCTCCACATGCTAGACCATAGTAGTACTGCGCAAACTCTTTCTATGTGGCAACTAAGCTTCCCAGCCTACCCACCACGCGGATTCTAAAGCAGTTTAAATCGCAGTATAACCGACCAAAGGGCTGATTGTATGCCAAGCTTCGGATGGATAGTAATCACGTACAACCGCTTCGGATTCTTGACTTAAAAAGAAGAATATCCATAAGCTCTTTTATATATTTTAACGTACAAATATTTCTTAAAAATGTATTTATTTGTAAAAATATATGAACGATTTCAGTTAATTAAAATTGATTAGAGCTATTTAAAGCTTGCTGTGGACTGATTTATAATTATACAATTGGCGTACTATAATATAAAGTCTTTGTATAAACTCAACCTATGTTAAATTACCACTTATCTTCTTTAATATCACTACGGGAATATGATCTAACTTATTTATGATGTCAATTCATGTGTATCACAAGTTGATACGTGATGATTATCCACAGGATCAATCCTGATAGACTCAATATATCAACAACGATTGGGGAGGGATGGCCCTGGATACAATACGAACCAGGGTGGCTCAATGGTAAAGCATTGACGCCAAAGGTCTCCAGTTCGATACTGTAATGTCCAAACTTGGAAACCCTATGTTGTTTCGAAAAGGAAGGACTGCAGTTTTATATTTGATTTGCATTTAATATTTAAATTAAGGAATTCTCTTTATTTTATAATATTATTTTTAATTATTCATAAGCATTATAGAATATTGTATGCCCTTCGGGCAGTTTTAAACTCTATTTGTTTATTTTATATTAAATATGCTTACTGGGTGCGTTGGACAAACAAACCAAAACTAAAAGAGCTGATCCAGCACTGAGTTTTTGTTTTAAGAGAAATACATCTTTTCCTTAGCACCATCCAACCAGAAAGCCATGATTCAAACTACTCCCCTGTGATAGGTCCAGATTGTCAGTCCACCCTGGCGCAATCAACGATGCTATCAGAATTTGAAAAAGATGCGAGGTAGAAACGAAATCTCACTGTTACACGTGAAAGAGACGCTCAGTGACAAGGGTGGCGACAAGACGTGTGTTGCTTGTCGTCGCATATTTAATCATGGTATAGTGTACAGTGACTAGCTAGAGACGGGTCGTTTGTTCAAGCTGAAGTTGTTAATTGTAATAGTACAAACATATAAAAGAATACTTTGTAACAATAAATTAATATAAAAGTGATCACGGTATATTTATTGTATAAGTGGGAATTTCCTTATACGTTAATCGCGTCGATAAGAGAAGCTGAGCTAAGCAGGGATAGATATCAAGATTATAAGTCGTCTTTACGAATTCTACAATTGCTGCCCAACGAGGAGCTTTTCCTAGAGTTTTTTTTATAGGAGCCCAACAGTAGGGGCTTTCAGCATATAAGCCTCATTTAGAATTTTACAAATTGGCTACCCAACGAAGGGGCGACTAGCATTCTTTAATATGTTACACTCAAGGGGATTTTCTTGACCTCTTCAATTGCTGCTCAACGAAGGGGCCACTAGAGGTTTAAAATTCCCGTGTCCAGGTTGTCATTTATCACTTATTTCTGGTAAATTATATTGTAGTTACTATGAATATTAAAACATTATAGGCATAATAACTTATACACGTTAAAGTAATTTTGCTATCAATCACATAGCCGTATTATTATTTGGATGATGGAGCACTATATAGATATTTAAAAAATAATTATAATTATTATTAAGTTTGACCGGCTTGAAGTGAGACTTTGACTTAAAATACCTTTTAAATTTTTAGTAGACCGTACCTGTATGATGTACGAGATATCTGTGTTTAGCGCAAGTGTTGTAAGTAGGTTTAGTTGCTACAAAATAGTACGTAACTGAAACCCAAGTAAATTTGATTACACACAGTAATGTTTTATATAAATTCAGTACCTGTACCTACACTGGTAAGCTCGCGGATAAAGGCGTGAATTTCGTTGTTTGTTTTTCCAATGTTGGTGAGGTAGCGGTAAGCTTTTTAAAAGGTTTTTCTTAGCTTAAATTGGTTTCAAACTCTCTACAAATGTGGGTAATGTTCCTCTAAATTCTACCTTACTCACAACTATCCCCTTAGTGTAGGCCTATATTTCATAAATTCGGGGCATAAACATTGTAGCTCTCAAATATTTAGATGGGGTGTATCCACCATTTAAATTTCTATCAAATCTATCTATAAAATGTAGATCAAGTATTCTTCGAGATTAGCAATCTCCAAGGTCTTGACTTACTATAAAAATAATTTGTAGTCCAAGAGGTCAGCCACCAGAAATCACTGCTAGCATACTTTTTCATAAAACGAAGGTTATGTTTTTGCCCCGACCATTTCATTGGTCGGTAATTTGTGAATATTGACTTTTAATACATTATTTGTATCCCAATATATCTATATTTTATTTTTATTTTTTAGTATCGCGTCTCAATACCTGTTTAGGTTTTACGCCTATGTATTAATTACACTAATGCGTTAGGGATAATTAAGATTTAATTTAGAGGAAATGGACCCGTATTTGCATGGAGGGAGGGTTGAAAACCATTTAGGAAAAACACCCTCATTGCACACAACCGGGATCAAACGCCAATTTACTCGTCTTCGGCAGTCTAGTCCAACATGAGATTAGCGCATTAGACCACGGGGCCACTGAAGAGGGTAATTTTTCTATTAATATGAATAAAGAATAAAACTGATAGTTTTTGAATATCATGTTGTATTGTATGGTGTGGAGTCTAAATCGGAGCAGAATATAAATCTCATCCTTACACCCTCTTATACCTGTGACAGAATATGAACCAATTCGAATTTCAAATGTAGCCAACGTGCCTGTATGTTGAACTGAGTTTACCCTCCAATGGCAGAGCTCCTAACGTAAGAAAAAACTCGAGTTTTATTCTGAATAAACCCTCGCAATCTTCTGTTTGTCCTCCGGCTAGAAGCAGCAATCACTAACCTGGCTCATGCAGCCCTGCTCGGCTTAGCGACATAAAAAAAAGCAACGTTAGGACTGCGGCGGTAGTGAAGGGTGAAAAGAATAGCTCAGATAGATGGAATCTTCTTTAGATGTTTACCATTTTAAGGAAACAAATGAAAGAGGAAGATATTCGCATGAAATGTTTAATGGAGAAAATTAAATTCATAAGCTTGTGTAGTACAACTACAATATTTTTAAGTTGTTCTTTATATTATTTGTTCTCGAGTTACTGTTCGCTCACAATTTTGATTAATAACAAAACAAAAACTTATTTTGTAAATTTTATCAATTGAAAAATAATTTAATCCAACGAATTCAAACACATCTATAATACCATTGCAACTAAAAAATAATTATTTGACATTGTGTCCATCGTTTATTGTACAGTGTACACTCTGCTCACACTGAAAGACATCAGTACTCCCTCGACGGATTATTTTATGATCCTATCTAATAAGCAATACCAAAGTGGAATAATGCAAGGTAGGATTGACACCTTACAGGATAAACGATGGGTACATTTTATGTATGTTCTAGTAGTGACACCTGCTTCAGTGGCCGAATTGTTTAAGGCGTCAATCCCCTGCTAGACAAGTCTACTGATGACGAGGAAAATGGGGTTCAAGTCCCTGTTGAGTCTACTGAGGATGATTTTTCCTAAAAATGTTTACCACTCTCTCTTTCACGCAAATGCAGGTAGATTACCTCTAAAATGTTTCTTTCCTCACCCCTACCTCATTATATTAATAAATAATAGGCGTATAACCTTTGTACAGTAGCCCCATGGCTTTTTTGGTGCTGACTGACAGCTCACAGCTGACAATTGACAGCTTTAAAAAGTTACCAGACAAAATTACGTATCCCTACGCCGAACCATATGATCTGCAAAAACATGTGTATAACAGCTGTCACTTTTTACAGTAAAAATGTAGATATATACCTAAATTTTGACTGCCAGAAATCAGCTGTGAGCTGTCAGTCAGCACCAAAGAAGCCATGGGGTTACTGTAGTTAGTGAGAAGTGGTGATTTTATATACTATATATAAAGTAGTGTTCTTTAATGGGTAAAAGCTGGAATAAAATATTTGTGATTTTTCTATTTTATAATTTAAAAAATTGATAAAATAAAAGTACACTGTAATATATATATATATACATAAAGCATTAAAGTTTACCATTAGAATAAAAGATTATAAATTAACATTGAAAACTTACACAAGGAATTTAAAAGTACATATTAATTATTTAATGTTTTAGCTACAAAAGATACTATACTAGTTTAATGTGAGCCCTGACTAAACAGACCTTATGGTTTTTACCAACATACAATTGTATTTACTCTTATCGTAAATTACGCTAAGGCAAATGTTAGGGACATTAATAGAAAAGTCTTAAGCTAACCATCTTTCACGGCGTCATTACAATTTGACAACTTTTATGTTTACTCGTGAAAATTGAAAATTGTTGCACGTAAAATATTAAATCGTGGTAATCTAAAGTCTTAAGGACATATTAAATATATAAATTTAATGAACACCATATTGTTTCCGTTACCTCTCATTTTAACTTAACGTTCACTTTCTAAAGGTTCATCACACTTATTTATACTGTACCATGATCTCATTCGTTTAGAGAATAATCTAATAACATAGTTACTTTATATATAATAGCTCAATTCATTAGTGTGTTTCTTCTCTATAAAAAATGGATTTCTTAATACCACGTTTTACTACGATAATGTATTAGAAAGGAGGGAGGTTGAATTTAGCGAAAGTATATCCGTATTTTTGCGAGATGATAGTGGAAAACAATCTAGGAGAAATCACCCTCAGTACACCTGAACGAGATTATAACCCTTACCTACCCCTTTATCAACAGTCCAGTCTATTGTGAGTATGACGTCTTAGAACGTTCAAGCACAAAGAGATGGATGCTATTAGTTAGAATAGTTTTAGTCACCAATAACTGTATTTGTGTCGATGTATTTTACATTTTAATATACATTATTTTTATCACCGCGTCTTACTACCTGTTCAGGTTATTACGAGTACATAATAATTACTCTAATGAGGTAGTGATGAGAAAAGAAACATTTTAAAGGTAATCTACCCACATTTGTTTGGAAGGAGAGTGGTCTAACATTTAGTAAGAACAACCCCGAGAAGACCCGACCAGGACTCGAACCCTGATCTCCCCGTTATCATCGGGCCAGCCTAACAATATAATGACACTTTTGACTATTTTGACCATTTGATCACTGATGCTTTTTTTGAGAATAATAAAATTTTAGAAATACCCCAGATCTGTTTAAGCCCACGTCAGCGAGTACAAACAGACTAAACGTTGAGCCTATCTAGCCTGACTTGCTGGTGACGTAGAGGCTAGGGGCTGGTTGTCTCGCGTTTTATTTTCCTTAATTGCTTTCTACGAAAATAAGGGCAAATTTCTCTAACTTCACCCTTCTTCATCTTTATTCCATTGGTGTAGTTAATTAATGTGAATAGCCCAGATGGATAGTAAGACATAGTGATAAATTGGCTTAGTTTATTTTATTTATTAAATTATTATTTGAGGTATTTGACGTGCACGCTCTAATACAACTCACTATATCAAAACTTGACATGTATACTAACTTAAATCCAGGACAACCCAGCTATGGGCCATTATTTCATCACTGTGAAAGTTGAAGTCCCGATTTCACTAATTTTTTTTTTTTTCTACCATTCAGGAAATTGAGACCTTGGCCTAGACTCTCAATTCAGTTACCAGACATGCTACTAAGCTAAGTTGTTTGACATATAGCCTAATTTTCTAATCGAAATTTTCAAAAACAACTTCATTTTATAACGTTAATAAGACACAAAGAAGTTCTATATTCGTAGTGAGGGAAAATATCTTGTTTGTAAACTTACTCAAATGTTAGGTGTGGACTGTAGAGTAACTAACCGGAAAAGTTGACTTAAAGAGTAGTAAAAAGAATTTCAACTTAGGAGAACTTAATTATTTCACAGCCAAGTGATATTTTTTTATATTAGTTAAATTTCATTTGCTTACTACAAAGACTTTTTGGTTCAAATTTTTAAGTAAAATATTTATTCTCGTATTTATTACCTAGACACTGCGTATCGATAAACGCAATACCCGCTTTGTTGGATGAATTGTCTCGCACTATTTTAAACTGACAACGGCGAACGATTAGGGTTTAAATCCCGGTTGATTGTACTGAATGTGGTTTTCCTAGAGGGTTTTGTAGTCTCTCTCCACGCAAAAGCGCTTACACTTCCCCTAAATTCAACTTTCCTCATCTCTAATGCCGTGTTTACACGAGGCCAGTGTGTAGACATCAGTTAACTGACGCCAGTGACTAGTTTCATGGAGACAGCACTGGCCAGATAGGTTGTGACTGAACTATTCAGACTGATTGTGACTGAACTGGCCCAGGTAGATTGCGCTGAACTGGCCAGGACTTACCCGAGAAGTAGGCCTTTCGTCCAGTTGGTCGAGTCAATTATTTCCCCCAACACCATTTTTCTCGATTTGTCCCTCAACCAGTGCCATGGACGATCCCAGCCAGTTGCTATCAGTGTGTTATAGTGTGTTGAAATTGCAGTGCGCATTTTTTTAAACAACTTTTCCCAATGACACACACAAAGTAGACTGAGAAAGTTCATTGGCCTCTACAAAAATAGATAAGTTTTGTGGAAACAGTTCAATCAGTTGTATAGTAACAAATCGCATATGAACCCGCATGCCTTGAAATGGTGTTGTGAAATTAAAATTGAAAGTTTTGGTGTAGTCAATGTCAAAAAAATACGGCTGCATATATAATGGGGAGCTAGCTAAAACAGAGAATACAGAAAAATCGGGTGTGATCAGATAATGATTATGTGCCTGTTTTGTAGTGGTTCAATGCGATATTTGCACTCTCACAGGCCCTCGAATCTCCGTGGGGACAGGCCACGAAAGATTTACAGGTCAGTCACTGACATCAGTCTACTGACGCAGGTCGAACCTGCCTATCAACTGGCGTCGAATAATCGCGGCTCTAATAATGTGTTTAGGCAAGTCGACCACAGAATAGGAAACCTGGTTTGATTCCAATTGGTACTGATATTAATTATTTCGATACGGGCTTGGCCTGTCATCCAATTAGTAAGTATCTAGGCTGGTGTTTCTAATCCTGGTTTACTCGGAGACCCCCTTTTGAACTAATTTATGTTCGCAACCAGCCTGTGAACCATTCGTGGCTCATAAAGAGCTTAAATTCTCTCTCTTGTTAAAACGATATTTTATTGAGACCCCTACGCTCACAATGAGAGGAAACTTGAGTGAAGATGGCTTGGAAAGCCGTTAAATGATGAAAAAAATGTTTAAATTGCTAAACATAAACTACAAAAGCATGTTCATTTATATTAACAATTTTAAGAAATGCTGAGTTATTGCGATTATCCTTTTATTTTGAAGACATTAGGAAGTTTTGGTTGAGAAAAAAGAATAAATCCCCGAAATTGATACAGTAAGTTTTAAAAGTCTCAATCTCTTTTTTTTCTTACATTGATTTTCTGAATTGGGTTTGTTTCTAACGGTTTCAATAAAAATCAAACAGTGGAGTTATCTGTTGTTTCTAAATGATTGTGTTTTGTATACTTCAACAATAAAACCTTGCCTTGATTAACTTGTTAAAATAAGACTAGCTAATATTGTGATCTTCAAAAATATCGAACTCGAGATTTTGATGATTCTCGACGTTTCATGACCCCACAAATTCGAAAAAGTTGTTTTTTATTTTCCGTCTGACTGTCTGTACCTCCAACTAGGGCCTAAACTATTTTACCGATCAGGCTAAAACTTGATAGATAGGGTTTTCATAGGGTTGCCCCGAGGAATTTTAGGAATTAGATATCTAACCCTTAAGGGTAGTTTGTTGAAGGGCAAAAAAGAGAAAAAGTAAATTTTCTCAAAATCTACTATAACGATTTTGATTACATTTCATTTCATAACATTTATAAATATTCCAAACAAAATAGCTATTCTCAATATTTCGGCAAAATAACTTTAAGGGCTCCGGTCTGATGCGTAAATTTTTATTTGTTATAATATCTCTAAAACTATTTGAGAAATTAAATTACTTATCATTTCAAATATGTAGATATATTTATAATACAAATTTTTATTTGAAACAAACTTTTATAAAACCAATAACTTTCAATCTATATGCGAATATATAATTATATTTTTTAATCTAACACAAAATATTTATGGATGTCGATGACCCCTCGAAATCTAAAAAGTGGTATTTGCAATGCCGTCGGTCTGTGTGTCCTTTAATCCCAAAATTAAGATTAGTTTAGTAAAAAGCGAAAGAATAAAAGATTGATCTTCTCAAAATAGGCTCTAACGATTTTGATTGGAATTTGTATCTAGGAGTTGATCAAGTTTATAAATAAACTGACTATTTTCATTTTCCCATCAAAATAACTTTTAGGGTACTTAACAGAAGCGGAAATTACGTATCTTCGCAAATATTTGAGATATTAAATAACTTATCACTGTAAAATTTTAGTATTATTACAAATAACAACTTTTATTTGAAATATATTTTTATAAAATCAATAGATTTGAGATATTGGCAAGTATATAAATACAATTTTGTGAACTCTAGTTGTGAAGAGATACTACTTAAGTTTAAACTTAATAATTTTCTAATGCCATAAACTAAGCAAATAAGTAAGTCTTTCAAGAAGTTGTTGTTTTTCCTTTAACCTCTTAGGGAAATGTTTGTACAGCACAGGGGCGAATCCAGAATTTTCATGATGGGGAAGAGGAAGGGACGTGGGTGCTCCTATCTGAATCGGGTCGGGGAGGGGGGGCTCAAGGGATGTTGTCATAAAAATACTTAAAAATTTTAAAGTAAATCTGTAAGTAATTTTTCAGTGTAACGATAAATTTGATAATAATCCTCTAATGAAGGGTATAACTCGAAATTTGCGATTAATATTGAAATTTATTATAAGCATAAAATAAGAATATTAACAAATAAACATTATTAAGAGGGAAATAAGTTTAAACATTATAACAATTATTATATAAATAGTATTTTAGCTATGCCTTCAATTAGACAAAATAGATTAAATTATTCAGATTTTAAACAATCGAACTTTAACTCTAACCAGTTATTTCTCATTCTTAATCGAAATTTTACGACTCATTCATACTAACACTTTATGTCATGTACACGTTATGTATTTTGTTTAAAGCACGTTATTTAAAAATAAATTATTTTAAAGATCGTTGTTTATTATTAAGCATTGAATTATTAATAGTAAAAATGATCAAATAAATTTAAACCTAAAAAGGTTTGTGCAACAAGGCGAGAGGTGCGCAACTTAAATTTGGGTAGTTTCGTTAATGACTATTTTCACCACTTTAATACTTAATTTGATTGTCTTAAGTATTTATATTAATTACCGTATAGGCTATTAAACATTTAATAATATTACCAATAACAATTTTAAAAACTATATCTGGTTAGTGATATAGTATTACGTGACACTAAAACTTGTAGTGACTTTTACATCGATTTAATTGGATTAATTTATTGAAGAGGGCGTTCGACCCCCATAACCCCATCCTGGATCCGCCCCTAGTACAGC
Source organism: Timema douglasi (assembly GCA_901482245.1). Classification (NCBI taxonomy): domain Eukaryota; kingdom Metazoa; phylum Arthropoda; class Insecta; order Phasmatodea; family Timematidae; genus Timema; species Timema douglasi. The sequence goes on from CABEEJ010000129.1 coordinate 115,325, forward strand.
AATGATTTATTTCTCTCATTTTAGACTCAATAGTCAATAATTAAATTATTTTTTGTCAAAATTTATAAAAGAGAAATTTAGTAGCAATGCGATAACGATAAGATATACATCCCCTAGTAAAATGCCAGAAAGTTTAATCGTAATTCAAAATTTTAATACGATGTATTGACCTTTGGGGACCCAATATTGATATAGTTTATTGGTTCAAATATACAAATAAAGACTTTAATTTTTTTTTAAATAGAATTATAGAGTCAAAAAATGTTTTGCTTATGTATAGCGCAATTTGTTCGGTTCGCTAGTGTATATTATATTACGAATTTTGAAAAATATCTCCATTTTTAAACAATAGTGCGAGAAAGCCCGTTCTTAGATCCGTAGCATTTATTTTTTCTTACCCCTAAGGCTTATACAGAAATAAAAGCTGATATTTAATTTAATTTTTAATAACTGTTCATATCTTTAAGGGATTTTGTTTTTTGAGAATACATTGTGATTCACATATTGATAATAACTTACCTAGGTGTTAGGGTTGGCTGTGTAATATTTGGCATAATAATATATTCTAAGCTATTTCGTTTGTTGTATGATAGTTTTAATTTATTTATATAAATATTGCATTGATACCTAAATATAAACAAAGTTTGGAACTTTTTTTTTAACATTTTACCATTTTAACTCACCTATAATATTTTATTAACCTATATCTAGACATAACTATTTACATTCTAAGGTTTGTTTGGTTTAAATGTTGAATGTTGTTAAATGTTGTAAATGTTGCTCAAAGCTACCCATTAGTAAAACTAAAATAGACTCCCGCAGGGTTTTTTTTACTAGTGCATTTTGTGTCCTAGTTTCCTTCTGTGTGAAATTTATACCCCTCTCCCTCTGTATCCGATACCCCCGACTACCAAACAGACGTGCCGAGTATAGCCGAGTGCTCGTCAGCCTGAGATTGGATGTTTGTATGCATGGGACACCGGTTTTCTCGCCCTCATGACCATGGTTCCAAACCCGAAAGAACTCAGATAAAATAGTGTATGTGGTATGCGCCAGCTCACAATACATTCCCTTTATACCCCACTACCCTGCAGATAGTGTGAGGATTGTTTCAGATACAGGATGCCACACTATCTCTCCTATCGTATAAACAAGGTATAGTGCTCTTCGCTGATAATATGATGCGTATAAAATACTACGTATCTTATATCACCAACAATGTATTATTTTACCATTAACACTCAATAGGTAAACAAAAACATATTTTTATGTAGTAAGAATTATTAACATTTTTACTATTTTATTGATGCTATATGTATTGATCAAATAAATCAAAAGTGACCCCTTTAGATCACATGACTGGACGTATGACTACGTAAAAGTAGATTTAGAAACTTTGATATCATTCGGATAAGGCCCTTCCTATAGTAATTGAACTTAAATAGGATGTATGTATTACAGATAGGTTTAATGATACTCAATGTATTTTGCAGAACCAAAGTATATAAACCCTAAATTATTTTGGATATTATTGAAACATATTACATAAAATAAGATTTAAAATTAAACTTCATAGACCAAATCGTGTATGTACTATAAATTTATATTTGACAACATTTGTGCAATAAAGTTTTACTTTAAACTACTAATAAAACAAAGTGTCGTTCTGTATATCTGTATCCTAAGATCTCTGGAACTGAAATAAAGTTTTATTTATGTAATATTCAGATTTTAACAGGGAAGGATTTAGGCTAAGGATCAAACAAATTAACTTTAAAAAAAGTTTTTTAAAGATTGTGTATTGAAACGTGTGATAATGATGAATTCTCCTATTTAATGTAGAACACATTATTTTTCTGTGTAACTCAATCGCTAAATCCAAATACCAGCTACAGAATATGTTTCAATAATAAATACAAAGAGAAATCACATATTAGTATAGTTTGCTTTTTGAATCCACAGATCCTTATAATGGAGTTCCTGTATTTTAGTTTGTTTATAATTAGAGAACTTCTGAATGAATTCAAATGTGGTATTTTTTATGTTTTGTTGAATTACTCTAGAAAGGTTATAAGCTATTTAACAATTATAATTATCTTTATAAAGCTGAAGAGTGACATTAAAGGCAATACAAGTGTTTTATGTACACTGTGTATTTTCAAAAGTGAAGATACTGTTATTACTTCAGGAAAAAGTCACACCTGACGATATAAAGCCGGTTGATTAGTTCAGAGATTCCGGAGTCAAACATTGACCCACAACTACATGCAAGTGTAACTAAATATACGAGTACGGTAAACGGTCCATATCTACATGTGAATCGACCGTTTTTGTACATGCGGCAAAAACTATTCAATGCACTTTCAAAGAGCCACGTTGATGGGCATAACGAATGTTACAAATAACGAATATGGCACCCCAATGGTGGAAAGTGCTCAGCGACGAACCGTTCTAGAGCATTGGAAATAGACATTCATTCTATTCTCACATTAATGTAAAATTGCGCTGTTTCATCAAACCATTAAGTATGTATGTAAGTAAAACCATAAGAGCAATGATCAAGGGACGTTTAATATTATTTTGAGCAATGAGGGGGAATAATTTCAGTAGGTATTATTCAAAGTGTTATGCATTTATCTGTACATCTCTAAAGTAAACAATTTATATATTTTACAACACGTAAGAGTTACGTCATGTAATACTTGGTAAATTAATAATTTTCAGTGCAGAAGGCATAGTGTTTTTGTTGAGGTAACCCTTGAAGTAATGAGTGATGTGTCCTTCAGCCGGGTATGTAGCGTACATCTGAGCTATTATTTTAGAATAAAGCTCCATGTTGCCAAAGGTCTAATTTCACTTGAAAATATACGTTCGGTGAACTACTTAACACATGTATTCTACTAATTAGTTCTTATAGTATTGGGACTCTCCTTAGAAGAAGACTCACGCTGGAGATGCCCTTTATACAAATCTGGTTTGTGTCGCTCTTCTTCCTCGCTCAGATATTTGCTCTTCATCAAATTAATTATTTCACGTTACAAATCCACTTCCACATTAGCTCGCTCACACGGAAAGCATGTCGGATGATATTCAACATAGAATCAGAACATATCAATCAGTAGAATATTTTGACTCCTATTAAAATAATATTAATGCAGGGTATAACAAATGTTCCAAATGGTAAGCTATCTCTCTGACAAAACCCTGAAGTATTCAAGTCTTCTTCTACACGAACTTTCGAACAGATTTATATTATAAAAAATAACTATTTGAAAAAACGACAAACGACCGGCCGATTTTATTTCAAACCTTGAATGGGAACAAACCTCTTTGGAACACATAACCACTTACCCTAGACATAAAAGTATTATAGATTATTAAAAATTCTGTAGAAAAAGTGTTATTTTAAAATGCGCCCAAAAGTAAAGAAAATACTTTGATAATTAATTATATATTCTTGGCTAAGCTCGGGTTTGAGGAATGTGTTGCCTTTTCTGTGGCTTCTTTAGCTATAACCTCTGCTTTGTTAAAAGGTGGCATAATGGTGCATACAACATTCGGGCTTAGCCATTAATTTATCAAAAAGGGGAAGAACAGGTATATGGCATTTAAATTATCTTTACATTTTTCCAGCGACCAAATTCCCGTGTGCAGTATATCGAAGAAAATTTTCACATCGAAATTACTAAAAAAATATCTCTTATACTATGGAATGAGAATACACTGTCGCAAAAGACATCAATTTAAGTTGTAAATATAACTAAGAGAGCTTTCCAAAAAGCAACAATGTGCTCATTGGAGGCTTCACCGTAATATTCTCAGGAGACTTCCAATAAAATCTACCACTCATTCTGATTAATTAGAGCTGACGAGGTACAACGCCTGCCTGAAATGATCCTACATATGCACAGACGTTGTGGAACTTTCCCTGTCGACCAACTTGCGCATAAACCTGTGTGAAGACAATGAAGACAAAAACTGGATTTATTTGTTGATATATTGCTGAAACTCGGAATGAAGTATTCACAGAGCATGAAAGAGAGGTGTCCTTGAATAACTCTCAGATATGCGCCGTGTCAAGTTATCCAGGAATTAGTCAATTTTGTCCATCCTGATATCGTCTGCAAAACAAGTCTCTCTCGTGGTTACAGGAGTAAACTATTCCATCTCCAAAAATGAATTGGCTGATAAAATTATCGATTGTATTTTAGACCCGGTCAAAACGCCCCACCACACTTGCATATACATAGTAATTATCCTCATCTCATTTTTTAGTTAACTTAATTCATTTGGTTTACCCATACATGTTTTTAAATTAAAATTTGAGCGGCCAATATTTTTTCCTCGTAATTTTAACCCACTTAAACAGTGTAATGAAAACCACTTACAGTTAAACAATCTACACAACTTTATCATAGAGTTGTCTGCCATGACAGTTTGCACTACCAGAGAATGTGTTTTGATACCAAGAATACCTATGATTCCATAAGACCTGCCCCTCCAGTTTAAAAGACAAACCTTGAAAATGGCAGGAGTTGATCTCCGTGGCAAGTGTTTCTCACATACAACTATTTATGTGACGTTCCCGCGATAGTTCTAGCAGCAATCTGCAAATGCTCGCTCCTGATGATATAAACATTAACATCGTTTGCAAAGATGCCTACTTTAAAATGTGTTCACTTTATTTTCTTAAATTGATACAAATATTATGTGGGTGTAATCTTAAAACAGAAATAATTAAACTACATTACATTTTTTTGTTTCTGAAGACACATCTTTTTCAATACTAAAGTTTTCATCGTGTTAATTTCTGCCTGATAAGCTTGCGTGATTTCTTCTCTGAAGGAGAAATATAAAACTCTAGAATTAGAAACGTTTTTGTTTTAGTTGACATGTTTGTAAGACTGACAATGTGAGCGAAGCTGTGGGTAAAATATAGTATACCTATACATTATGTCAATAATACAGAAAATAGTCAAAACAGTTTTAGGAAATTACCCATTTTTAATTGTAGTACTATCTGCATCGGTGATCACGAAAACCGAAGCTTAATTTTTTCAAATTTGGTTAGCGGATAACGATTTTAGTATGGTTGTAATCCTGTTCATGTATATTTAGGTGCTTTTTCCTAAATGGTTTCTTATTTATCTTCAACTCAAGTTAGTTTAAAATTCTTCTAAATTATACAATTTTATTCCTAAATGATTCCCTACTCATCTTCAAATCAGGTTCAGTTACATTCCTTCTAAATTATACTTTTTTATCCCTTACTCATTGTAATGTGGATAACAGTGCAGTAATAATAATACCTTACTAGGCCTTTATTTTCGGACATATGGCTGTATGCGCCATTTTTAGCTATCCGAAATCCAACTTTCTAAATCAAATGTAATTAGTGTTCTTCTAAATTATGAGCTATTTTTAGTGTTTCACTAGTGTTTTATCATTGTACTCTTATTGTCTTAGTTTGCACCTGTGACTTGGGACCTTAGAAGCGTGCTGAGTTTATTAGTTGGTAAAGTAGAGGAAATTTAATTCAGATGTTTGGTGTTTTAATTCTTCATTGGGTGCATTATTCAACTATATCACTAAATCTTGTTGGGGGTAGAGTGATGTGAGCTGAGACATTCCGTTTATTCTTTAAGGCAGAAATATTTCCTTGGATTAGTACACTATTGTCATATATTATATGGCACACCATAGCGGAACAAAGATTGCTATCTTTCAAGGGGAATGTAAGGTACATAAACGTGATATAAAATAGTTTCTAACCCTTTTTAATGGGTTTTAAAAGCTCTTATCCGGCCTATTTCCTTTGCATCTCACATATAATGTGTCCTCTCATACTTGTTTGGTCCGAACATGGGGATAGAACCTTCAGGCTAAATAGCCGAGGACACAGTAGCATCATATTGAAACAACTGTGTATGTATAAACTTAAGGGGAAACCAACTGTGTAAACATTACTTTATGGACTCCTTTATAAAACAGTATAATATGATGGTATATTTTTGCTCTCTTATTATGACTCTTGTTGACCTCAAGCTACATGTGGTGATAGGTTTATTAGAGTGAGGAACATTGGTAGTTCCACAAATAGTATTATAATAACGGTCGGTCAAAGGAACGCAATGCAGGATGTTTTTATATGGTTTGTTTACCTATGGTCGATTTTAGGTATATTACAAAATTTCTCTTATTTGTTTTTAAGCCCGCTCGAGGATATACTTGCTAGTTTTATACAACGAATATTTAGCCTTCCTTTGAAAATATTTATAAACATTGTGTGTCCATAAACTATTCACCCCATTATGAGCTTTAATAAATTGGCTATTTTAGGAAGTTATATTAAAACTGTTTACGATAACTAATAACACAACTTAAGAAATTTAATTTTTAATTAGGTAGTCTACCCCAGATTAAGGCTTATTATAGTGTGAATAATTTATATTAACAACGTGTGTTTGTGATAGAGTATTTGACTCCGCGAAACCTCTTCTAGCAGTTCTACAAATCAAGAGTTTCGGATGGATCTAATAAACGGCAATACACCAACATCTAATGGCACCTAACGAAGATCTAGCGAAACCATATTTTTACAATCAATTATGCTATTATGTGTATTACTTATCTGACATTTAAAATATTAAATTAATCATTTTATAGTATTCAATCACATATTTTATGAATATGAATCAAATTGTAAATTTGTTTAAACTTGTAAACCCTATTAATGAAAATATATTCTTATTGATACACATATATTTTACATGTACTGCATGTATTGTGCATTTATTACAAAAAAATAAACGTATATCATAAATTATATTGACTAGTTTTTAGTTGAACCTAGAATTATACCCACTCTCTAATCATAGGGTAGTATTTAAATCCCTCCATTACCACTGTAACAAATAATCTCCTCTAATAAAGCTTGTTATCAAGGAATAGTCCTATTTTTATCATTAATTTTAAAACTCTAGATTTCATGATCTTGTCCGCTTAAGATCTCAATCTGTACGTGCCTCCCACGTCCCATCTTTCAGTGGCTCTTCATTTATCACGATCTATTTTGACTCACTCTTTCTTTGTCTCCCGTGCGCTGCGTCTGTCTAGTCGCCCATTACGGCCCCTCTCGACCCCTCCCCCCTTCCACTAGGAGTCGAATGATGACTGCCAGGATTCCCATTAAAAGTCACTCGCTCGGAAGATGATATCGCAATATCCGTTTACCAGGGTCAGTTGGGCACCCCGCCCACACAGGAAATGGAAACGAAGGGGTAGATTGGGGCGAGAGGGTGAAGGGGATTGAAGCTGATGGTGCTTATATTAAACACAATGTTTCATTTATAGATGTCCTCTATTAAAACACCTGTGTTATTGAATAATTTTAATCAAAATACTTTTGATTAACTGTATGTTCTTGGTTTTTTTTTAACGTAATGATTTTTTTAGCTACCCTTTGCAAAGGTCGTTTATGTTTTATGTTATAACAAACTATATTTGTAGATCTCACGGCATATAGACAGGCATTTTTATATTACTGAACACTATAACATTTGTTACTAGTATTTATATCATGTAGGATATAAATGCCATTTTCCCATCATTTCTAAATTAATTATTAATATTTAAATTAGCTAAGGCCTACTGTAAATAAAGAGTATTATTAATTTTGTGACATAAACATTTATTTTACACCAAACAGATTAATTTAATCCTGTAATATAGTTATAAAATAGTTACACCAATACAGAATATATATCATTTTATACGTTTGGTGGTTAAATTTCTCTTGAAATAAAACATTATTTCATTTTTAACAAAAAAAATCCATATACTTGGACCAAAAGTTTGGTTTACATACATTGGTCAACCTTTAAAAGTAGTGCTGGGTCAAATAAACTCACTTAGGCTCACTCACTCAAACGAGTCGTTCATGAAGAATCGTTCAAATGATTTATATCATTCGCCTCTTTGCTCGCTCCCTTAACTTAACTATAGTTATTAGAACTCCCGGTAGAGCTAGGATCATGGGCGAGTTATCACCTCTTCCACTCCCACTGTCGAACAAATGATTTGTTTGGTCTACCACCACCCCAACCCCCATTGTTTTCGAATGCTTCCTCACAAATACTAAGCTCTTGTGCGAATAACATCGTCACTTTATCTTTATTATTGAGCTATCCCAATTTAAATTCTTTATTTTATAATTGTTTTGGTATAATATTAATATTAATTTAAAAGAGTTTAGTTTTATCGTGTAAACTAAAACTAAACATTTTTTAATTATTGTGAATATCACCATAAAATGTGTTTTTTGAAATATTTGTTTGATATAAAATGAAAACAATTCATTCTCAATTATTAGCGCTCTATGTTACAAAGTCAATTTAATTGGGGTCTTCGTTATCCATCTGCCTATTTCTTCATCTCCCTATAAATAAATGATTAATTTTCACCTAAAATTCACATTTAGTCATCTACAGAATTTTTCGTTTTATCTAGAAAAACACAAATAAATGGTTTTATTTGATATTTCTTTTATGTTTTTAATGTTCGATAAATTTTCCAGAACTAGTATTGTGACCTCATCTGTTTACACTTTAATCATCACAAAGTTGCTTAAATGTATGTCAAACTTCTATGAGCCTCATCAAAAAGTAACATCAAATTAAATCACATGAGAGGAATATCAATGCAAGGAATCAAACCCATCCTAGTGTAATAAACTCCTCACCAAAATGGCGTAGTAGATATGTACCTTTATGTAAGGTGTATCCTTGCGAATTGTAGTACATTTTTAACATAGTGTCATTCCCTAGCTAAAATTGGTCACAAGTATTGTTAAGTTAAACAATATTGATTTGAATTTACCACAAAATAATGTAAAGTTTTATACCGGCCTTCTACGGTATCATTTTATTTCTTTATTAAGATTTATAATTCTCTATTTCAGTTGAATGATAGTGGGTTTCCATAAAACAGCCTTATACATTTATAAACAGGAATATAATTTACACACCATAAAACGTTAATAATAACCAATATTTGTCTTACAAAAAAAAAAGTATATTATCCCGTCGCAAAATGTTGGATTATCCTTGCCCCGACTCCCAAACTGCTACCGGCCATTTCTCCGATTACCTTTCCCGTGGACCGGGCCATTATGTTGCCAACATCATGAAACATCCCCAAAGTAGACTTCCTTTGCGGTGGCGTCTGCTCTTGCGGCTCCTCATTGTTTCGACCCCAAAAAAGTAGGGGAGTAGAACATGTGGACCCCACTAAGGTCATCGCGACCATGAGAACTGCTTGCACTTTCATCTCTATCAGACGAGAACAAAATAATAGTTAAGCTATAGAACCCAACACAACACGATATGATTAGGATAATAATTAATTATTTAGACAGGTGGAAGGTGTTTGTGTGATATGGAGACAGGAGTACCCAACTTTGCAACTTATTTAGAAAATATAAAGCGCTAAGGGATGAATTAGCATATATTGTGGTACTTTTGGGTACAATTCTTTACAAGAGCTCTCAGCTTCAGCTATTACTCAGTTTGTGTGTGCATACCTTTCTGGTAGCGACATGGTCAGTTACAACATATTACGGATAATCCTGATTAATACTTACTGTAACGTGTTTAACAAAATAAAAATCATCTTGGTTCCAAATACAAATTAATACTGGCTGTAACTTTACAATATTTGTATTTCTGGCCTCATGAGAGTCTTATGGCGTTATGTACTAATGTTATATATGTCTTCATATCACTTGAGCTTACCAACTTATAAAGGTTGTTGAAAACTACCGATATAAGAAAGAATGCCACGGTTTTTCTTGGTTTATATAATATGAAGAGTTATATTTATATTATAATACTAAACTAGCTCTCTTCCTTTATATGTGATAAGCGAGATGGTGATAATTTAGCTATCTTGTTGTTCACTAATATTGGCATGGGTCATATGTGCCCTATTGGCATGGAGCATGGGCCATGGGTCTCTTAGGCGTACCAATGCACCAATGCACCAATCATCTTATCAAAACAGTATATAATAATAATAAACTGACCATTACCATAGAATAATCGACGCCATATCCCAACCATTAGTTATTTTGTGTCCACATGTAAGTGTACAATTGACCCACTCCCAAAACTAAAACACAGTGAATGTCATGATTTATTCAATACAAATGAATATATTTAGTGAATTTATTAAATGATATATTATTAGGCTACACAAACACGCCGTTACCAGATCTATACAAAATTAAAATAAATTATTAATATAAATAAATCATTCCACCCAATTCTATTATAATTAGATATTAAACTGTTATTTGAGTTAGTAAGCAATTCAAATCACAATCAATGGAAACTTACCGATCATGTTGAATAGCCTAGGCTTACTTAAGCGTCTTTTACTTTTAAATTTAAAGCTGATGAATCCTCTTGACATAATCTCATTTAGGTTGTCACCTTTTTTGTGAGACTAAAAAAACTGCTTCATATCTAAGTGTCGGTGAGTGAATACACTTTTAAGTGGTTGAATGAAAAAAAAATAGGATTTAGAATACGGTTGGCTAGTCCCGGGTGAAAAATGAATATTTTATTAAATATGATGTGTTAACTTCTGTTTTGTTAATAGTTTATGGAGCCGCAATCACCCGTAGTAGTGATTGGCAATTTTGAATTGCTCACGCATTATTTAAGGATCAGGTTTTCTTTCACTGTGAAAATAAGTTGGTTAAGTCTCATTTCACATAAATAAGTTAGCTTAGAGTTAGTCTAATCTTGATTCACATATAAATGTATTGGTTGTGAATTTTCGTAGGCTTCATGGATCGTTGCTTGTCATAACCATAGTAACTTAAACAAGAGCTCATTCACAATCTAAAATCATAATCATCATTTACCTTTATCTGGCGTCTGCCTGCCACGTCAGGGCTTGAATGGTATATTCACCTCTTCTCTCTCCGCCAATCCTCTTCCGCCATCCCGTTCAAGTCCAAATTTCTTATGTTCACACGGTTATTAATTGACTTCAAGCATCTCACTCTGGCCCTTCCCCTGGGTCTCTTCCCAATAATTGGCATCTTGCTTGCCATGGTAGTCATTCATCTTCCATCCTCTCAACGTGTTCAAACCATATCAGTGTATTCCTGTCCATTCTTTCATTCAGCTTTTCCAACCCGATTTCTTTCCTTACTTTCACATTTCTCACAGTGTCTATTTTTGTCTTTCCTAAAATACTTTGAAGGAATTTAATCTCTGCTGCTTGAATTAAACTCTCTTCCCTTTTTGCTATTGCCCAAGTCTGGGAGGACTGTGTAAGTATTGGTGTGTAGTTAGTATAGGTCTTAAATACTGATTTTAAAAATTAAGTTGGCCATATCTCAATCTGACCTAATTGCCTAAGGTATTCAGGATGTCCCCGGTCAATTAATTTGAAGCCTGGCGATATGCTTGGAAGGTTTGTTTAAAGTTTAACCCCATGTGTCGAATAGAGGAACTAAAAAAAGCTATTAAACTAAACACACTACTGGCATAACAGTAATTTCTTTGAGATCAACGTACCTAAAGCACAATTGGTCTGCACTTTTTGTGAAAGCCGTGGAATTTTAAGGGTATCAGTGCCTCCCATCCTTTAGAACATGTCTAGTTGTAAATACACAGGTGGATCTCTCTCCCACTCCCCATAAAGTTGTTCAAGATTCTTTGAGAAAGCCGATGGACCTCTACTGAGGAACAGTTACAGTGGGGCAAAGGAACCTTGAAGGTGGATTGTTGGGTTATTCACTGTGTGTGGCATATTCAGCCGATTATGAAACTAGTTTGGTCTTATCCCGCAATAAAATATATGATTCGGAAATAAATTAGGCTATTTTATTTAGTCCCATCTTACATAAGTGTGAAAGGGGGAATAGTGGCCACTTTAACTTATTGCCTAGCCTGTTTCATATATAAAACATAATTTGGTACCTATCTCAACCTACAAAGCCCTGATACATGGCAGTGATCCTGATTCACATTAGTATACCTTGCCATTCCTATAACTTACCAAACTGATTATCCACCGTTTCCTTCTAATAATCCTTTTAGCTATTTCTTCTTTATGAAGAACAGTTTGCATAAATTAATATTTCTAGCATTGTGCTTCAAATAAATAGCTTATGTATTTAATAAATACGTTTTTGTAAATATGCACAAAATACATATGCATGCACAATACGAGTCAATGAAAAATGATTTTAAAAATTGGCTGATTATAAGGGATTTGGTGTGCCGATTTCAAAATTGACTACGATTTTCCACACAATTGATGGTAAAATATGTGAAAGTAGGCTTTTCCTATGTACTCTGGTGAAAAGTTAATTTAATTACAAAACGTTAAAAGGTATTTTATTCACACGAAATGTAAATTATTAACCATTTTAAAATGTTATATTTACAATTCATTATATTCTTTTGCCTACAAAGCTTTATTTGGTACTTTTTCTTCTATACATATTTTGTGTAATATATGTACAGTATTCAACAATATTCTCTATCATGTTGGCGTTCCATCTTTCCTGGTATCGTCGTTTTATCTTATTTTTGTCTTAAAGGAATATTTCAACTTGTTCCTCACTAATGACACCAAGGTTTTCAGTAAAGTAGTCCAGTTTAACGTCCAGAAAATCCACCTTTAACCTCATTAATCGATCTAACGGTTTCAATTTTTCTAGCATTTTTCTTTTATTCTATTTTCTTGAGTTTGAGATATTTTTAATTTAGTAGAACTTATCTACACTTTTCTTAAAAACATTCAAAACCTCTCTTTCAACAATGTCCATTTTTGTTTCAAACTCATCACTTTTATAGGTTTTTGGATATCTAGTCCAACAAAAATTTCTTCTTTCAGCTTGTCCTATGAAAATCTCGAAAACTTCTTATACAAATACTTAAAGCACCCTGCTTCTTACGGCAACGTTTTACAAACTAATTCATAAGTCTAAGTGTGATATAAATAGGTAATAAGAATAATTTTGTTGAGATAATAAACTTCCGGAAGAAAATTTTCTATTCCTTAAAACTTAGTGAGAACTAAGGCTACATTTTCATCACACTCTTTAAGTAACAAAACGTGACCAGCTGGGACTAAACACACCTACTATCATTGTGTAACAACACCTCTTTAAGACTTATTATCGTTGAGTCAATTATGAGCATTCATTCATCCACGTTTTATTCAATGTTAAATTGTAGCACCAATATACTAACATCAATACAGTATACGAATTCAATATAAGGAGAAAAATATGGGATGAAATGTTTCTATCTATTCCTATACTACGCGGAGAGCTGAGGGGAGCTAATAAGTATTTCTCCTTAACCCTAGACTCAAAACACTTATGCAGAATCCTTAAGAAGTCTTAACCTGATAAAAATTTGTCATTTCCTTTGTAAAACAAAACCTGTGGTTATGTGCTAAATAAAGCATCCTAAAAGTCCTCAACAAAGTCTAGTTTATTCTTTTTAGAATCGACATGGGTATTTTTTTAATGTGCTCGTATTTGGTGGTAAAGCCAATGGTATTCCTGGGCCATGCGGTACATGTCGGATTGTGGAATAGGAGTTTTGGGTAGAAAACGTATATCCAATGCTTGTACTTTAGAAGAGCAAACGTAGTAGTCATCACTATTATTTATGGGTTTCCTCCATTATATATCCATATGTTTTTCGCGTTATTTAATACGTCAGTTTGCAATATATGTTGAAATAAAAACAAAGTCTTGGGTTCTGGGTCGATTGTTTACTAAATTAAAATCACTTGAGATGAGCTACTAAACAAAAAATATTTTAAGCATATCCTAAATTGATAAGATTATAAAAGTAGGTGCCTACAACTTTTGGCCTAGGTCACAGAGAAGGAACTTGTCTGTGGCCTAGGTGTAATGGATATCTCAGTCAGCTCTCGTTAAAATTGGTGAACGCATTTGACAGCTATCATGTAGCATATATTTAGATGGACACACAAAATGTTAAATTTTCAAATTAAAACAGAACTTTGCTTCACTCGGTCACTGTTAAATACTAACACTAAAGTTAGGAGTTAGCTTAGACTTGTTTTAAGTATTTGATAAAATGTGAATCATCCTGAAAGGTGATATTTTTGGTGATGTTTTAAACCCACACTTTGCTCGTGGGAAAAAAAATTGCTAAGAATAAAGATTTTATGCACATTAAATATAATGTTACTATTATTGATTTGCCAATTTGTTTAGTACCTAAATTATTTGATTTAACAAAGTGCGAGTAACTTGACAATTGTAACTTGAGAAAGTTGAAAGAATCTTAAAAAAACATTGTTCAGTTATTCACTAAAATACAAAAAAAAAAATCACATACCGTTCTTATAATGAAGCTAGCCTTACAAACGGAAATATCTTCACTACTTCTGGAAGTATGCTTGCACTGAAAACCTCTACTAATTTCTTAGTTAGATAAGCTAATGAAGACGTTAATCGTAATCTTGTCATTAATAAAGTAATTTTAAACCATACTTTATATGGCATTCAATTATTTTCTCTTATATTATTACTAACGACACATGTTTATATAATCATAAATTATTGTATGCTCGTAATTATAGTCAATTACCTTGCCACAGAATTTCTAAATGTCATGATATCCTAATTTTGTATGCCAGTCCCATTATTTCCAGGATACACACACATATATATATATATATGTGTGTGTGTCCTCTAAATAGCATCTAATTACTATTAATTAAGACTTTAATAAAGTATGTCATACTCTCTGATTCATTTAGAAAATTATACCTGCTCTATGGATTTCCTTTGTATTTTTAACTATCAAACTTAACCAAGTTAGTAAATATAGTTAATAGAATATGGCCTATAGTGCATATTGAAATGTTAATTAAAACCATGTGTTATGGGGTTTCCTATATATACCTTACTAAAGAGGATACACAGGCATTAAAAATACCTTATACAATATGTGTTCATAAATATTAAATATATAATGCATAAATTAACCATTATTTTGTTATCAAAAGTAGGCCTATGGAGTTTTACACATCGATTTAAGCTTGATCTGTTTTGTTTGTTTTTAGCACCACATCCTTACTACCCGTTTAGGCTACACGCACACATTAATTACGTCAAAGTAATATGGACGGGGAATGTAGAACTTTGGAAGAAGTGTACCAGAATGTTCGTAGAAGGAGAGTGGAAACTCATTTAGGACAAACCACTTTCACTAAATCCGAGTAAGATTCAAGCTCGATCACCTCGTCATCGGAAGTCCAGTATTTTGCAAAAGTGATGCTTAAGATCATATGGCCACCGGAGGGAGTATGAATTTGTTTTAAGATCTCACTAATATAGTCCTGTAATTTAGAAAACATTCTAAAAATAAGTAGTAAAGAGCAGTTATATTAATAATGAAGAACATTATTTCAACTAGTTGAATACATTTTAAACTGTTTTTTAAAAATCAAGTCTTAAACTAGTGAATGTGTGAATGAGTGATTAATTGTAAAACCTATTTACAGGTGTAACTAATTGAAATAATTTCCTTCTTTATTAATTGTTCTATGTGCTTGAACAAGCGAGCGCTATTGTTATACGACCTAGCATATATGAAGTAATTCGCACGTTTATATGACAAAATTTTGTTCTCTGATTAAAATAGCCTATCTGCAATAATACATACTAAACCCCCATTATTTATTTTGCGAGCCCTTAGATCACCGAACAAACCAAAAAATGTAATAGAACATTGGGTAATCGTAAATTTAAACTCGTATAGTGTTTTCGTGATATGTAACAATAAAGCCACTTTTACGAACTTACGGTATATTTGATTTGAGGTTATATTTACAAACAAAGTCCTTCACAGCTTACTACGTTACTGGACTTTAAGCGAAGAAATAATAAGGGTGTAATATAGATGGAGTGTACCCAAATTTTCGGAAAGAGAGATAGTGGGAAATTATTGATTAAATCCCACCCTTAGTACACCCGACTGGAAATCGAATCCTGACCTCTCCATCACCGTCAAACTGGACTATTTGAGTTTGGATTCTATTCCACGTGATCACAGGTGCTGGTTACAATATAACTCAATATCAAAATTTATATTTAAAAGTTCCATTGTTGATATTGAGTTAAATACTTATTTGGGTATGTGCTCACTCTTTATAGTGTGTGCCTAATTAATGAGGAAAATAATCTCTTTTTGAGTCAATTATTTTGGTAATATTTCTAAAGGGGGAAACGGGGAATACATATTTTAAGTAGTGACAAACATGTTTTACTGTTAGCTAGTAAAAATAAACCCGAGAAAAGACTCATTTTCTGAAATAGTGGCAGTTTAACGGACTTTTTCTATGTTTTGTAAATGTATTTACGAGTTTCTCCTTCATTTGTTGGCAGCAATGCGTAAAATGTTTGGTTGACTTTCATCCACAACGCTCGACAAATCTAGTGTTATGAATAAATCCATACGTGCCATTTCTATTCAAATTTGTGTACAAAGTGGTAACTTTTATCAGAGGGAGTTATATACATCTGAATAGTAACCGACGTAATTACATCATTTTCTTTTGGTCGTCACCAAGAAAGGACAAGTCATTCTAAACGAAATGTAACATTACGTGACGTATTACATCGCACTAATGAAATAGCTCCTCTTCATTTCTTAAGAAGCGTTTGGTGAAATGATACCGTAATCTTTTTGGGATATTGTGGAAGAGAGGATGTTCAAATAAAACAATACTGGTGCCTTTGGGAAGGTAGTCATTTCCCTCCGGGATATATAAAACGGCTAGAGGAAGGTTTAAATGCGAGGGGAAGCTTGAGAACGTTTTGATGTTAATCCTTTCAAATTAGGAGGTAACCAATTAGGAGCTGGCACTGTATAGAATGGGTTGGGAGACGAAATACTACCACGGTTCTCTCATGCGGAACATTACATAAAGTTATACAATTTATTATTTTGTAACCTTTTATGCCGACAACGAGAGAGGCTTATCCAAAACTCATGAATTATGAATACTGGTTTTTTTTCTGGTAAAAACTCTGTTCGTTCCTACTCACAATTTATATGAACATAAAAATTGTAATACATTTGATAATAAAATATAATTCCGTTACATATGGGCCAGTTAGATGCTTTTGCTATTTATCTTTAAATTGTTTTCTGATTAAAATTTATAATAAATTCATTTAACAATTTTACTAACCCCATCAAAGAACACGTTACGTGGGATGAAGTTTCAATTTCGTTAGCTTTATATTGTCTGTGATGGGGAAGTTTGGTTTCGAATCCCAGCCTTTTAAACTGAGCTTAGCTTTGTTCAAATGGTTTTCTCCACTTGGATTCAGATACCTTTATTCTTAATTCTTATTTACTTATCTCCACCTCACTATTTTAACTGTGCGGATAATTTCTGCTGAGCAGTAAGATATGTAATACACACAAAATGTACGATTCACACTAAATAATAGATCTTGTAGTGAAAGTTTGAAGCAAAGTATATATTATGATGGATTGAATAGCTAAGCTATTATATCTGTTATTTACGGTTATAGCCACATCTAAATACCAATTATTTAAATTGAAAAATGACATCCAAACACGGGAATCAAACTCGAGACCTTTGGCTAAGTACGCCAATGAGTTAGCCAGAAATCGACCTGTGCTTGTGGTCATTCTTCACTCATATTTTAAGACAGAGGCTGTGATGGATTTGCAGAAATCATAAGCTACAAATTTGTGATCAAATAAGAATCACGATCTATCAGAGAACGCAGCCCTTATCGATTCGGTAGTTGGCTTTTTGCTGCTACTTGTACAATTACAATTATTGTACAAATGAAGCATATCACTATGAATGTATGAATGTATGTGTTAGTAGTAGTACTTTTTGAAAGCTTTTTATTTTGCAAATATGAAGATATACATTTCAATAAATGTAAACATTCACATGATGGTTTTTCTAGTTTTTGTTTTTTAACACCGCATATTACAACCCATTCGGGTTATATGCCACCTACTATTAATAATATAGTCGGCTAGAGGCTTTTGTATGGCTTACATGCACAAAAATATTTTCCCTGAAAATATACGATTGAGAGCTGTGAAATTATTCTCGGCCAAATGCACACCCACATGGAAAAAAATGTTATAATCTTTTAGCTAAGTCTAGTAAATATTAACGCTTTGTTTAGGCGACTAATATATTATTACAATTTTAATATTATTATTATTATTATTATTAGCACCGCGTCTTACTACCCGTTCGGGTTATACGCACTTACGCTAATGTGTAATGGTACGATGATTGTGAGATGAAATGAAGGACCTACAGTTTAACGTGGAATCCAAACCACGGTGGAGGCCTGGCATTCCCCACATTCACAAGATGTCTTGTCAGAGGTGAAGGAAGGGTTTGGTAATCAGATAAATTTATGCCGGGACCGAGGATTGAACCCCGGCCGCCAGCATAGAAGTCTGACACCTTACCCCTAGACCGCAAGGTCACCTAATTTTAATATTGAAACACGTTTAAAATTAAAAAGTGTCTTCCCAGGTATATATTTCTAGTTTTTTTATAATTTATAATTCCAACAACAACATTTTATTGTCTGTGTCCATCTTGTAAACATTACTTTTACGTTTGAGTTTAGTTCACAAGCCTCATTTTAACTCATTGGTTATGTTTGTTAGGAAAAACAATTCTTGCCTAGTTTTAAAATAGTTTATTTCTGTATAACCCGCATCGGTGGTCGCATGGTCTAAGGGCGTCAATTTCCAAATAAACTGGGTCTGCGGTGTTGGGGAGGTAAGAGTTTGACTGTTTAGGGGAGTTCCGGCCTAATCTTGAAATCGTGTACGAGTTGCGGCCCGGCTTTTTGAGAGACACGTATGAGTTGCGGCCCACTCACTAGAGAGGGAGGTATGAGTAGCGTCCACCAAATTAGCAGTATACCTTCTAGTATGTTGTCTTAAATTTCAGATATAAACTATCATCATCACATGTTGACATCACTCGTAATATTCAAACTTACACAGTTCTTGTCGTTCAATGGTTTTGGCAAAAATTTGAAGGTTTGTTGGGTTAGGTTAAGTAAGGTGAACAGCTCGTGCCGCAATTCAACTGTCGCTTTAGAGGTAAACAACTCATGCAGCCACAACTAACCTACAGTCGAGTTTGAATGTTAGTCAGATCTAGTACAGATGCTGTTTTTTCCTAGAGTGTTTTTCACTCTCAATTCTCGCCAATAATTCACAAAGTCATCATAATGACGCATTAATATAAATTGACACTCAAAATCTTACTGCACAATTTTAAAAATTATATAACTATAAATAATTATTTAATGGTTTTAAATTACTACAGTTCAGCTTTTTGTGTACTATTGTTAAGGTAAAGTAATTAATGTATGGGGTTGAAATTTAGTTTATCTAGACATTCATATGATGTATATATAATGAAATATTTATAATATTAATAATATGGTATACATTTCAATTAAATAGTATTATTAAAACTATTAATATCTCAATGATATACTTAAATTATTAATATTAATATTTCAAAAAATATTTATACTACCACTATTATAATTTCCAATACTATTAATATTATAAGTATTTCACTCTGCATACCCCTTACCAATGGTCCACAAAAATCATAAAATAGCAAGTTTGACCCCTTTAATTTGTGAACCACAATGATTTGATATAATTGAATCACTATTTATAGTTCATAATTACACACTTGTTAAAATTGTGCAAATAAAATATTGATGGTTGAATGACCTTAATGTCTGTTGGTGTCCTAGTTGTGAAATAAAACTCTGCTTAAAAAAAAGAAGGAAAACTAAAATATATAGTTAAATTTACAGTTATATCTGTTATTAAATATAAGTTCTGTTTCAAATACAGAACGCCTCTCAATAAATCATCAATTTATTCGTATTTGTGTGTTCTCTCTGTGACGTATGTTTTCAAGGTCGGAGGTGTGAATCTTCATTTCCCGCCTTCTGCCCCCCTTAGCGGGCGGCCAGGACCGGAACTAATTGGCTTTTCATTGAGTCTAAGAGAAGCTCAAGTTAAGCTTCTGTAATTACTTTAGCGACAGGTCAGCCACCTTCTCTTCCTGTAGCTCTCATCTCAGGGGCTATCTTTCCCCCCTCCCTCAAACGTTTTGGTGCGGGGTAGTTAATTTAGAGAAGACTGTTATTGTGGTGTTCCCATAAGGGATTGGTCCTGGTACTAGGAAATTGGGTAAGGAGATTATTGTAGGGGTGTACTCGCCACCGATGATAAACAATCTCCATGTGTGTGTTTTTTTATCGTAAATGTATGTGCCACTGTGCTTTATTTGGTTTTAATTTGTCAAATCATTTCACAAATTGAAACAGCTTCTCTTCGTCACTATCTAAATATCTAAAACGTGGAACTCTTCCTTTTGACACTTACTCTCGGATTTATAACCGACTAATTTTAACCATATTTATTATTAAATTAAAGCTTATCCACAAAAGATGTGTACATAAATTTAAAATTTCGAAAATATTCAAAGTAAAAACAGCAATATCTTGAAACGACAATTTATTTAACAACATTTTTTTTGAGTTATATCAAACCAATCTTATTTTTACTAAAAAAATAGATAAAATCATAATGAGTATCATATTAGAGTTTACAAATTTTCAATATCAAATCTGCAATTAATATATAATTTACGTTATTCGGGAACGAATGAACGCTATTAAGACAGGCTTCCCGGTGTATTCGTTTGTCTTTTATGAAAGGCCCTTATTATGAAAATAGGACTTTACAAATCTTGTGACTTTGACTAATAAGGCAGTTGACTTATTCCCCTGAGTACGACTTGAACTACAATAATATAGCCAGCCACTTTATCTTAATTAGCCAATTCTAATGTTATCTAGGAGACATGCTAAACTCGTGGATAAATAATATGGTTTCTGGTTTCAATTTAATAATTATTTATATTGAGATCAATTTATTGGTGAAATGAATATTACTACCCCTCTGGTATAGTCACATACTTATATGATTGGAGTATGGATAAAATAAGGTAAATGTTGGGGGAAATGTAGCTGCATTTGAATGGAGGTAAAGTGACAAATAATTTAAGATAAGCCACTCTCACTACTCCTGGGTGTGATTCAATACCCAACCTCCCCATCACCAAAATACCAGACATAATGGAGGTCAACCTTTGTGGTATTTGAGTAAAATGTTCGCCTTAGGACCCGATGTTTGTGGGTTCAAACACAACAGGGCTCAACGGATTTTTCTTGAGCGATGAAAATCCGTAGAACAACGTTTTTAGGAAGGGAAGTGAAGCCACCGGTTACATGTCGATTGTGACATGTAAAAGAACCCTGGAATGTATGTGGAAATACCTTTCCCGGCAACATTGGTAGGCCCTTTCATTCTCGCTCATAGAAGTTCACGTGTGCTGATATAATAAGTCGGTTCAGAAAGTGCATATAAAATACATCAAATAAGTTAAATGAAATAACTAAGTGAGGATAACTAATGGTACTTTAGCCCGCGTGCTCACCGATGAGTAAGAGTAACTACAAACAAAATAATAATTCAGACATTCTTGCAGATATCAATGTTCTATTTAAAAGTAAAGTTGGCCAGTTATTTGTAATACACTATTTGTCTGATGATGAATTTTGATTTTTTTTTCCAACTTGTTTATTTATTCCACTTGACATAACAAGAGAATCGAGCTTTAGAGATAGATTGGTAAAGCACCTTCCAAACAAATACATACAAATTTTGTTTGAGTGGCTGATATTGTTGGCACAAACAAAAAGTTAAATCAAAGGGCCACCTCCTGAAGGGATGAACATTAATCTTTTGAAATGAGAAATGTGAAATGAAAATGATGGTCTTAACCGTCTCCCTACAGAAACAAATGGATTTGAAATAGACTTTGGCGCTATTTAAACAGGACAACAAATAGGATTATATACATAATTAATGTGTATACACCTACTTTAAAGCTCTTTATTTTTACAAAAAATATTACAAAATGTATTTGATTGTATAACTATGTAGGAGCTGAATGTGGGGTTAGTAGCGTTGGTAGTGAAAAGAGGTGTAAGCTATTGTACTAAAAAGGTTTTTACATATATATATATATATATTTTTATATGGGGCTATATAATGTACAGAAATGTAGTATTGAGAACAATATTATAACTGTTGTAACAGGGTAAAAGGATTTTATATTGTAGATCTGGACGTATTTTTTACTATTTAAATATAAAGAAAAGTAAATTTATTCATTCGATATTGCTCATTTTTAAAGAAAATATTTTGTAGTTTCATTTAGTATATTTGATTAAATCGAATAAATACCTAAAACAGAGACCGGTAAAAATAAGCTTAGACAATGAAGAAAACATTTATATCAATACTAATTTTTTTTTAAGTTGATCAACAATGAAACGTGCCTGTTTATAAATTAGCTACTAAACTAAGTGTCATGTTTCGATTATCAAATATGAATAAGGCTCAAAACTGACACAGGTATAACTATATATTTAGCTTTCTTTGTTTATCAATTATGGAAAGTAGAAATTTTAAAACTAGAAACTAATATAGGCCCTTGCTTAATTGTTTTGTTTTTGTTTTGTTTTGTTTACAAATCCGGGAAATGACTAGTTTCTTAACTACACTAGATATTATTGTATTTTTTGTTTCCTTTGTCCATCTGCTATGAAATATACAAATTTCCTAACTAGACCTTTTGTTTATTAGTTTATCAAGGAAAAAACACAAGTTTATAACATAACCCTAATTTTTTTTTACTAAACATTAATAAACATTTATAATCTCTAAATAGTATTTTATGTTAGTGAGTAGTTGATCAGATTACTCATCATACTCCATTAAATGTTGAGTGATTTTCAGTTCGTGCAACAACTGATAAAACGAGTCCATGTAGCTGAGCTGTAAATTCTCGACTTTTCCTGTAGCAGACTACGTACGATCCTTTAATAGGAAGTTGGTTAGTTCCACTGATAAACTTGTTTTAATTAACTGCCTTCCAACGTGAAAACAAATTATAGACCTAAACAATTTATTGTTTCCTGTTCCTCAGCTGGTTGTTAAAACTTGAAAAACAATACCAAAGTTTCCAAGTAACTTTTACTACTATTAATGAATATATTTCATTAATATCTATGTATTCCTACTCCTTCTTCAATATCAGCTAAATAAGTTTAATTTTATTGGGAAAACTTTTCAAATATCATGTAATGAAAGCTTCTCTTGGGTTGGTTTACAAACTGCTGCGCAATGGGATCTCGTATTTCTATTTAAATTTACTATAATAATTACTGAATTTGAATAAGTATTGACTTACTGCGGTTGTGGTGGTATGTGTATGTGTGTAAATAAAAGTAGAATTTTGGAATTGAGAACAGTATAATATGCTGTAGTATTTACCAAAGTTACTAAAACAAATTTAATATATTTATAAATCAAGTAATGTTGTCTAAGGCTGTCCATTTTTATATTATCAATATTATATATAATTTGATAACCCCGTTCCTGGTAATAGAAATTACGAGGAAATGACTGAACATATTTTGACAAACCACCACTCATTTTAACGGTTAGGAGTCCAGGATTTCGGAATAAATAGTAGTGTTCCACGAAAACCTGATTTCTACAGAGAATTTTCAGTTTTTCACACTTTGTTTAATCGCCATGGAAATAGTTATTTTCTGCATGGCTGTAAATCTCTAAATAAAATATATCTCTTTGGCTAAAAAATAATAAATCATTCTTTATTTGTTGGTCCGAACACATCAACATTTTCTCCTTGGATGCTACAATTGGAGAAACATTTTTTATTGGAATGTTGCTATCGTTAATTCGCGTTTAAATCAATTATATTGAGCATAATTGGAAAAATAAAATGTTAAGTTAATAATTTCTTGAAAATATTGTCTAAGTTTTGTTTCGCTCTTGATAAAATTATATTTAAATGTGTTTTGGTATGTATTATAAGCTCAAAAACTATCAAATTATCTTTAAAAATATTTAAAAATTGCTATTTTAACTATCTAATTATGAGTTTAGGGGTTTTTTTTCTTTCAAATAATGGGTTTTGATGTTCATTTTATTCAAATAATAGGTTTTGACGTTCATTTTAGCAAAACAAATAACACAATACAAATAGAAATTAAGTTATGATTTTTATTTTACGTGTTAATTTTGTGGATATTATATTTAAAAGTAATGTTTTGTATACCACATATATATTTTCACATTTTTTTCTCTATCTGACACTTCCTCACGCTTTCACATACTCTTTCTCCTCACACACACAGATACACACACATTCTCTAACACACTCATATAATTTTTCTCATTCTCTCTATCGTACTTCATCCCCCTCTCTCACACTCTCTCTACACTCACGTACTAATCAATATCACACAATTTCTCTCGCATTATCTTTATTATATTCTCTCTCATAAGCTTTCTCTCAAACGCTCTCTCATCCTCAAACAATTTATATCTATCAAACGCTAGTTCTCTCTCTTGAACGCTTTCTTACAAACGTTCGTTCTCTGTTAAACGCTCTCTCCCACTCAAACTCCATATATTTCAAAATCTCTCTAAAACACTATTACTCTCTCTCTCTACCTCATTCTTACTCTCTCTGTATTTCATTCTGACTCCCTCTATCTCAAACTCTCTCTCCATCAAACTTACTCTCTCAACTTCTCTCTCTAAATCTCCCTCTTAGATTTTCTCTCTAACTTTCTCTCTCAAACTCTCTCTCACATGCTCTTACATTTTCTCTTTCTTTCACACAATATATCTCCCAAAATTTAACTCTTTCTTTCTCACACACACATTCTCTCCCACAGTTTTCACGCATTCTCCCTCACATATTCTATTTATTTTCCTCAAATACTCTCTTTCACTTTATCTCACAAGTTTAAGCTTAACAGTACCAAGTTATTGATGTTGGTGATGCTGGTCACTCTTTATCTCACACACTCTCTCTCTCCCCTCTCTCCTACACACACACACACACACACACACACACACATACTATCACTATCACTCTTTCTCACTTGCTCAATCTCAGTCTCTTACACTCACTTTCTCACACTAACACTCTCATATTAACACCTACGCACACAATCACACACTTATACTCTCATTTTCACTATCACATTATATCACTCTAGATGCCGGCAAAAATAGTAACGTAGAACTAAAAACCAATTTTCCTAGGGAATTTTTCATTTTTTCATTCTGTGTGGGGTGTGGGTCATCTGTACAATCATTCTTTGTTTACATCACCATGGAAACCATGATTTACTTATAATTGTACATCGGTAAATAAAATATTTCTCTTTGATTAAAATAATAACAGCTCAATTGTTACTTTAGAGGTTTAGTGCAACAAATAGATAAATAGCTGAGAGAGGGATTGTTTTAAAACTCTCATCATGGCGTGAAAGGTAAAAATATAGGTTTTGATTCAAATTAAACGCCCAAAGCTAAAATTATATTGTAGAGTTGATAGCCTTTGACGAGTAAACATTTAATTAAAATGTCAAGTGAGGGCCTATTATATAGACCATTTACTTACAAAAAGTGCAATAATTCGCAGCCATTGCTGCAAAGATCCACTATTACATAGAGAATAAAACAAATTATTATTATTATTATTATTATTATTATTATTATTATTATTATTATTAGCACCGCGTCTTACTACCCGTTCGGGTTATACGCACTTACGCTAATGTGTAATGGTAGGGTGATTGTGAGATGAAATGGAGGACCTACAGTTTAACGTGGAATCCGAACCACGGTGGAGACCTGGCATTCCTCACATTCNAGGACCTACAGTTTAACGTGGAATCCGAACCACGGTGGAGGCCTGGCATTCCCCACATTCACAAGATGTCTTGTCAGAGGTGAAGGAAGGGTTTGGTAATCAGATAAATCTGTGCTGGGACCGAAGATTGAACCCCGGCCGCCAGCACAGAAGTCTGACACCTTAACCCTAGACCGCCAGGTCACCAACACAAATTAAATAGTAAAATGTTATCAATATTGGTCAAAAAGAAATGTATTTGAAATTTCTCTACTGTTTTTCAAACCAAAATCAAGGTTTATAGATATACCCTATATAAATTCTTTCAACTTAGCTCAGTCGGTAGCGTGTCTTCCTACTGAGCTAAGGACACCTTGTTCGATTCCCGGCATGACCGATAATTTATCATTGATGAGAATATGTGTTTACCCCTTCACATTGATGAACAAACGGCCGGGTACTGGATGGTGTGCCCATCCTAGTCTTAAGATAGATTATAAAGCATATGAATCTACGTCATACATAGTAAGACAGCAGTGAAAAAACGACGGCTTGAATAAAGAAATTGACCCATGTCACGTGTTGAAACTAGTAATGAATGTAACTAACTTTTATATTGCTTTTATATTGTTTGTTTTTTGTGCTATGTGTTTTATTAAACGTATGGACTGTCCTAATATTTATATTAGAATTATAGCACCAATTTCGGTCTTTTCGCATTGGCATGAAGGTAGTTAGAAACACCTCAGAACAGCTGACCATATCAAACTCCAATCTCTCAATCACTGGTAGGACAGAAAAGACCACGCTAGAGGCTTTATGCACGTGCTCGCACTGTTTCATTCCGTTTTAAAGAAATGGCCAAACCAATAAAATATATAATGAAAATTTCTGATAACGTTACCTAGAGTCCTAGAGGGAGAAATGCAAAAATATATAAATATTTTACACTTGAATAATTGAGCCTTGATCTCTCATTTTAAATTGTAGCAAAAGCGCATCGCTTGTACACCTAATGTTATAGATGGGGATAGTGTTATTGAGTAAGTACTGTACATACAAATTAGCGTGGAAAGAGGTAGGGTAAACTAAACTAAAAATCACGTGTAGGAAAATGTAATTACCCGTTCACCCGGCCGAGATTTGAACCTTGACATCCTCAACATTGATGGTCTAGTCTATTAAGATTATTATGCCTTCGACCAGGAATCGATAACTGGTCGGTTGACCGGTCGATCACGTAAGAAAATTATAAACTTATTCAAAGTTAATCTTTTAGTTTTATAAACTTGTAAAAATATCAAGGTTTTTTTCAAATAATATTTTGAGTTTGATCATAATTACCTTGATCGGTCAAAATCGGGAATGTTATAAAAAAAATCAATCTGTTTAGTACTAAAATGTACATTTTGTTTATTTAAAAAAAAATACTTTAATGATAGGGACGGGACGTAAGTATTTGAGGAAAGTTGGAATTTAAGGAATTGTATAACAAGTATAGACAAAATAAAATCTACCATAGAGGGGAGAAGCGATGGGTGATCGTGGGAGCGGTGGTAAATTTATAGGTCATTTGGGACCAAAAATGTTTGCTGAACCCTGCCTTAGACCGAGTGAACGTCCCCATATGAAGTATTGAGAGTCATGTCACTAGGCTCAGCTAACGTGGTGAATAGTTGCATCCATTGTTCGGATCTTTGAGTGGGAGTGGTCAACGTCTGGAGTCATTACGTCGTCTATAATGTCCAGCAGGGGCTGACTGGTTATAGTCATAACGTCTCTAAACCTGGTTAGAGGTAGCGATAGTTGCTGACGTTATGGTTCGGATCCTTGCGTGTAAGTACTGGGTGGCTAATTTCGTGCTATCACGAGGTTTGTCTTGAGTGCTTCCTGTAATCAGGAGTCGGCATCTCCTTGTCTTCTGCATAATGTCCTTCAGCTGTTTTCTTCTCACGCTTGCACGGACAACAATGTAACAACTCCATTTGACAACTTTATATTTATTTCAATAATGTGTGGTATTGTTACTTTAATTCATTTTCAAATCGTAATACGTAGGCCTATTCAAAACAATTTGACACAAGTCTTAATGTTGTATGAAGTGAGTTTTTTGAGGTTATTTTCATTTATTAAATGGAAAAATATCTACGTGTGGGAAAGCTTTATAGACCCTAATTTTTTGGCACGTCGACTAAAATTCTGTCTCATCCAGTTTGGTTCGCGGGCGAGAGATGGGTCCTGATTCTAATTCAAACCAAATACACAGAGCATTTTTTTTCTAAATATTTTTCCACTTTCTCTCCACGCAAATGTGGTTACCTTTCCTCAAAGCTTTAACTTCCTCGTTCGTAACACATTGGCTTAATTAGTACATATGCGTATAATCAGAATGGGGAGTAAAACATATTGCCAAAAAAAATTGTTTAGATTACTTTAATATATCTTCAATAAATACGTTAAGCTTGATTCTTTGATTGTATTTATTAAAGCAATATTTTATTTAGGTTCCGCAAAAAAAGGTTTATTGTTAGAAAACTATACAAAATATGGACTTTAGCTCGTGTTTCCTTTCATTCCTTTTTAATGTACGCCTATCTCAAAGAAGCCCCCATTAAATATAATTATTATGTTTGGGTAAGGGCAGTGCTTTTTTACCAAAGAAACAATCTCTTTGATTTTCTTGCCTCTCTAAATTATCATATGTGCAGGGTAGAATCGTAGGTAATTATGTTTATCCTGCACGAGTTTTCATAATTTTTATAAAATATTTCAGCCCGTTTGGAAATTATTGGAAACGACTCGGAATATTAATCCTAGAAACTATTTTATTTTAAGTTTCAAATTTTTCTCAACAATCTCTATTATAATAATTACCAGTTCCTCTGTCCAGCCGTCAAAACCTTGAAACCTTGAAGATATAGGAAGATTAAATTTTGCAGACAAATAGCCCCAACCCCAAAAGGGTGCAGGATTACATGGTGACTAAAAATTCCTATATAGGATTTTCCAAAAACACAAAATCGAAAATATCTCAAAGACCTAGGAAGTTGAAATTTTTCAGGCAGGTAGCCCCTAACAAAAAAAGTATGCATAAATACTTGATGACTGAAATGGTACATGGGGGCCTCCAAAAAATAAAAACTTATATACAAAACTTGTTTATAATATCTTCTCGTGACAGTTAACATGTAAATCACAAACTTCATTCCCATGGCCTCCACTTTCCTAGTCTCTCTTGCATTCATTGTCCATGTGTCTGCCCCATGGGTGACAATGGGTACAAAGTACGCACTATACAACCATTTCTTACACTTCAAGGGCAATTATTTTCTCCAACGCAGCTATCTTACACATCTATGTCCAAAATATTAATATCAATTTAGAACAGAGCACTACCCTGTTATGTTTAAGATTTTATAGAGGTTAGGTCTTATTGTGCCAGCTTATGGTAAAATCTCCCAATAGTAGGTAGCGAGAATATTGTCTAACAATAAATCCATCCTTAAGAATTTTAAAGTTTTTTAACGTGATTAAATTTGTAGGGTTTATGAATTGTATAGGACTACAATAATCTAATAGCCTAGACAATAAGGAGGAATACAAAACTACATTATTTAAAAGTAATTATACATTATATGAGGGGAGGCTAGTTGTACCCCTAAAATAGCCCCTTGCTTAGACCCTAATCTAATAATATCACCTTATTTACGGCGTACGGGGTTGTTGTTTAAATACATCACATTTGATAAACCTACAGCAATAAATTAACTAGATTCCGACAACCTTGAATGTCTAATGAAGATTACCTTTGAGGTAAGAGGTAATGTAAGTTTTATCCAACTATTTTTTACTTGATTTTAATACCCACACCATTGGTCACGCAGTATAAGGTTCTAGGATCTCAATGTGTAAAAGCTTAAAATAACTGCCTCTGTGCATACTTTCAAGTTTAATTAATTATAACTAATTATGGAAAATTTTCACTCTTTGTAGTCTTTGGTTTGGGAGCGAGCCACATTGCTGGTCACGTGGTTTAGTGTGTTAAACTCGTATTATTGACCAATGTAAAGGTAAATGATGGTCAAGGGGCATGAGGTTAAGAATCAATATTTAGAATAAAAAAAGCTTTGCCTGAGGTGGATATTATAATGTTTAAATAAATAAATAGATGGTCAAGGTCTCATCTTATTAGGTCTTTAGATTTTGGCGTTAAGCCTATCATTGCCAATGACCAAGTGCTCTAAGGAGTAAATCTTTGAATATAAGTAGATAAAATAATCCTGAAGTGCGCATATTCAGCTTAACCCTAGTACGTAGGCCTAAGACAAATTTATTATTTTGATATTTCTTGATCTCAGAGTTTCTAGAGTATGCAGTCACGTGGTACAAGTATCAGACTTGAAATTGTTGTAAAAGTAAAAATAAATATGCTTTATAGGTTGATTTTTAAAGAATCCTGAGATTTACATATTATTATTATTATTATTATTATTATTATTATTAGTAGTAGTAGTAGTAGTATTATTACCACGTCTTACAACCCGTTTGGGCTATACGCACTTACGCTAATGTGTAGGGTGATTGCGAGATGAAACGGAGGACATACAGTTTAACGTGGGATCCGAACCACGGTGGAGGCCTGGCATTAATTTACATAATTAGTTTTCCTTTCTTTTATACATAATATGTAAAGGTTCATTTCTCTAGGTTTCTTGATTTCTAAGTTAATTAAAGCGGTGGTCATGTTCCTTATTGGTCAATATTATAATAGGTAAAAGTTAAAAAAAGATATCCTGGTTTTACACACTAAGCTTTCCTTTAATAAGTAAGCCTTTGTCAATTTCAGCTTTTTATGTGTCTTGTTTATAATCTAGGCCTTACCTGAACCAGTGGTTAAGTGGTTTAAGTCATCACTCCCGAAAGAGTAACCAACAGAGTTAAAGAGAAAACAAATTAATACTATTTCAATTGTACATTACATTCATAGATAATAACCTTTGTCCACTTGTTTCGATACGTCAGTCCCTCATTAAAGGTTAAAAGATTTTTTAAATATACGTCTGAAGTGCAACAAACTCTCAAGTTTAACTAATAGGTTTGCCAAGTTTCCAATTCCTAGTACTCTTGGTTTTGGAGGTCTCGTATCTGCACACAAGCACACATCTTATTCTATTTCATGACACACCCACTGGAAGACTGCGAGCTATTTTTATACTAAGCTCAGTTTTTTATCTTCTTTAGAATGTGGGGATTAGATATATTTGGAATATATTAATGTTTTAAAACTAAATTAACATTGTGTAAAAACTCTCTAACCGGTTTTATTTATTGTTTGACAGCTTTGTGTGTGCTTATAGAAATATTTTCTAAAACGCAAAATGTCTACTAAGTCTACAAAATAATTAAATAGTAATGAACACTTCAAAGCAATTTTTATGTTCCAAAAATATCGTGGAGATAATATCTAAGAATTGCCATGATTTACTTTTAACATTGATCAACGATAACCCTTCTCATAGATTGTCATAGCTGTACCAATTCAAAGCTGATAATAGTCTTAAAGTTACACACTTGATCCACTCTCACCTTGTTTTATATGAACTCGTCAGGGATTAGAGGGCTATCTTTCGCTTAGTCGTTTTGTCCGAGCCTTGGAACGTTTTGGTTCTGCGGTGACCCACTAAATGGTGTCGGTCGATAGCGTCGTTTATCTATGGACGTCGGTCGTCGCCGTCCATTAGGAGGCGCCCGCAGGACAATCTGTGCCCACTTTCTCCCCTTGCTTGAAGGCCGATATGCCCTTGGGACGTCACGGCAGCATCGTCACGGCACCAGAACCAACGAATCGAGCTTTGCATTGGCCAATCTTACTTTCATCTGTGAACCAACCAATCGAGCGATCTCTTTATTGGACAACTTCACTTTCATACCAAAATCAAGCTATGTGTATTGGCATAATCTACTTTCATCACAGGACCAACAAATCAAGATTGGCATTAGCCAACTTCACTTCCATCTAAAAAAAACAGTGAACAATGTATTTGGCAACTTTACTTTCATCCCAGTGCCAACCAATCTATTTCTGCTTTAATTAGCTTGAATTTCATCCCAGAACCAACCAATCTAGCTTCACATTGGCCGACTTTAATTTCATCCCAGAGCCAATAACTCTAGGTTTGCACGGACCAACTATACTCCCATCCTAGAGTCACTATACTGTAATATCGACCCCTATTAATTGCAAACTTAAGGTAGCCAAATCCTTAGCTCAGCCGTTAACACGTGTATCTAGTGATACAAGGGCTGCCCGTAGAGATGGGATCGTGGACTAGATGTAAATCTAGTTTAGTTTTGTCTGCCTGTGATGCGGAGATCTTGTATTGAACTCCGGCCATTTGAACTGAAAATAGTTTTCTTATATGTTTTACCACTCTCCCTCAACACAAATACGGGGTACTTCCTCTAATTGCTAATTTCCTCATATCTACCTCATTAGTTTAGTCAAACGCGGATATCCTATACAGGTGGGTTAAACGTGGTGGAAAAAATCCAAGGGTTCCGGGTTTTATCCATGGCCCAGCCAGAAAATGCCCGAGTTTAATTAGTGAAAACAGTGCCATGTATTTCCCAGTTGTGAATTGGTAGCTGGTGGATTTGGTTTACAGTATTTTCTGTTACAGAGTTAATTCCATTTACAATTCGTGTACTGATATAATAATTTGAAAAGATTCCCGTTAATTATATCTAATAACAGACCTAATAAAATTGGACCAAGAAATAAAACTCTCATATAAATTGTTTTAAAATTAGTATTAGGGGCGTTCAAGTATTGCGTAAGCACCTTATGGAGGGGAGGGGGTTCAAACTTTGCTTATTTTGTCTGACAGGGTGGGAGGGGTCAGAACAATGCTTACGTAAAAGAGAGAAAGAAGAGCAAAATTGAGATAGGGTGCGTTGCAAGCCGTTTGGACTTCTGGGTAGCTTCAGGCAGCAATGAAGGTGCTGAGCGGCTAAACGAGGAAGACGTGAATAAGCCTATAGAAGTATGTCAAAGAGAAGAAACATAACAATTGAAAGTGTTAAGACGTGGATTCAAGGACCTTGTCATCGGATTAAATAAGCTTAGAGTGATTTTTTTATAAATATAATATTGATGTATTCACTAATAATACTTATGTATAACTTAATTTAAAAGTAAATTAAAATTTTAAACTTTTATAATGTTATAATTTGTTGTAATTTTTCCTGTTCAATAAATTTAGTTTAATTGTATACCAGTGCTTGTTGTCAATTACATCGTAATGTTAATTTACACCTCTGTGTCAGACTTCTATGCTGGCGGCCGGGGTTCAATCCCAGGTCCCGGCACAGATTTATCTGATTACCAAACCTTTCCTTCACCTCTGACAAGACATCTTGTGAATGTGAGGAATGCCAGGCCTCCACCGTGGTTCGGATTCCACGTTAAACTGTAGGTCCTCCATTTCATCTCACAATCACCCTACCATTACACATTAGCGTAAGTGCGTATAAACCGAACGGGTAGTAAGACGCGGTGCTAATAATAATAATAATAATAATAATAATAATACACCTCTATGTTAATAATAACCAGAAATTTATATATTGAATGAATTTTTAATATTTTTATCATCATCGCATCTTACTACATGTTCAGGCTATAGTTAAAATGGCATGAAAAAAAGAATGTCTATTCCTGTGAACAAATAAAATAGTTGACAAATCTTAAGTAAGCAAGAGGGGGAGGTTTGGTATTAGCTTATTTTGGCTTTCAACAGAGGGGAGGGGGTCGAAAATGGCCAAAAATTTGCTTACGTAATACTTGAACGCTCCCTTATTGTGGGAAGCGATTAACAATTTTTTTAATTTCCATAGTACTTCCAAAATGGCATATTTGATAAAATGAAATAAATTCCAATCACTGTCTTTGTCAATTTATAATTTCTCTTGCGCCTATAAATACAAATAGCTTTGTTACACATTTTATGTTTCTTTTACAAGAGTTTTTAAAATCATTTAATTATTTTTATTCTTATTTAGCACCGCATTTTACTACCCGTTCGGGCTATACACTTATATACTAAATACTATAAATGTGTTAAGGATTAGGAATGTTTGAATTTAGAGGAAGTGCACCTGCATTTGCATGGAGGGATAGTGAATACAAATTTAGGAAAAACCATCCTTAATACACCTGACCGGGATCGAACCCTGATCTCTCCTTATCCAACCTCTAGTCAAGGGGTCGGTGAACCGGGGTAAGTTACTCCAAATGGGGTATAAATGAAATTCTTTGGGGTAATGAGGATATTATAGACATAAATAAGATTATATAAAAAGTGCGTTCCTTGTTACGACAGAAATTTTTCTCCTGGGAATAATGCATGTGGCCACTGTAATAGACTTGTTTAAGAAACGTCACGCCATATTGAACTCCAAACAATTTGGTTGCTAAGGCGTTGTCAAGTCTATCATGGTGGCGTGAATTCATCACTGAACACGTATATAGAGAAACGCACCCAACATGTCGTGGACGTTATGGTTAGTTGTGGCTCGGCAGCCAGCAGAAGCGCAAGTCTTGTATACGTCATTTTGGCTTCATGCCTATTGTTTTATCTTGTGCTGAAAATCTTTGACGACCAAGACAAGATAGTGTTTTGTCAGCAAGGATTTACTATTTATAAATTCATTCATTCATTATTTAATAAGTAAGCGAAAGTTAGCTTTTCTTTTGGAAGATTGTGAGAATATTATTTTTGACGCCATCAAGGATACAGTTATAAGGCATCTTACCAAACTCAAAGAGTTATTCTCTGTTTATTTTCCAGATCTTGATTCACATACTGTCAGATGGGTTGTAGATCTCTTTAAATGTGAACTTGCTGATGTACCAGAAGAGCCTCAAATAATGAAGCACGTGTTGAATTTGAAAGCAAAGCAGATCTATCATATTTTTGGATGTCAACAGCTGCAAAGGCTTTCAAAATTGCGCATGAGCAGGCATTCAAAAAGTTGCTGCCTTTTGCAACAACCTACCTTTGCGAACAAGGATTTTTCACTCTGATGAACTTAAAAATAAAGCAGAGAAATCGATTGGACCCTGAAGAGAGTATCCAAATTGCTCTGGCATCTAAATGCCCCAAAGTTGATGTTATAGTATTAAAAATCAAACAACGTCATTTCTCCATTTATTTTATATTTTTTTATATTTCTAATTGTAATCCCCGTATAAAATAAATAAATTCAATAAACCTTTTGAATTTGAATAATCTATTCTATGATTTTCTCCATTTCAAACATCGTTGGCGTTTATAAATATATGTTGGGGTATTAGTTAAAATAGTTTAGTCCAACACGAGAGTAGCGCTTTAGACCATGTGGCCACCGAAGCGGGTATCATTTAATTAAATCCAAAAATTATTATTAGAAAACAAAACATCAACTTTTAACTAGCCATATTATCATCCGTTCAGGATATATATATTTTTTATCTCAATTTTTGGGGTAAGTAAAAGAAAGGCAGAATTTAGAGGAAACTGATTCGCATATGTGTGGAGATAGAATTAAAAACATTTTAGGAAAAACAACCTCAGTACACCCAGCAAATATTCAAACCTCAAAATTTCCATTACTGGTAGTCTATATTAAATGAGTCTGACATTTAGTTTATGTAGCCATCAAATTGGGGTTTAGTAGTTGTTAAGTAAAGTGTAAAAATCTAGATCTGATGGAGCAAACCATTTGTACTATTTATAATTTAAAAGTGGGATTTTAGTAACAAGGTGTTCTTTAAATCTAACGTACTACTCTTGCTTTAGATTTTATATCGGTGATGAGGAGATTGGGAATCGATTCCCGGTTGGGTGTACTAAGGAATATTTATTTAAATTAACTTTCATTCTCCCTCCACATAAATGCAGATACATTTCTCTTAAAGTTCTACCTTCCTCATCCCTATTCCAATAGCATAGTTAATGTAGGGGTACAACCCGAATATAAGTATCAAGGTCCAGTGAAAAAATATCAAACAAGCCTAGTAATGTATAAATGTTTAGACACCAACAAATGATAACAGCTTATTCTGGTAAAGTTAATTTAACAAAAGGTAACTAAGGCTAAGATTGGATAGATAAAGTTCCGTTAAAACAAATAGGGTTGACTTTATAAGGTAAAGAAAGTTCAGATAAAACAAATGAGGTTTACTTTATAGCATGAAGAAAACTCAGTTAAAACAAATAAGGTTAACGTTATAGCATAAAGAAAGCTCAGTTAAAACAAATAAGGTTAACTTTTAAGTTGATAAATATAGTTTTCATATTCTGAAAATTGAAAAATGACACTTGGACACGGGAATCGTACCCGGGACCTTCGGCTTAGTACGCCAATGAGACTATCCCCACTAAAATGCATTAACAATAGTTTCGGCTATTTGTTTCATTAAATATAGTTTTGTTTAAAATATCTTAAAGTTCATTTAATTTTGGTTTGTAACACTACGCAGTAATGATTCACATTTCTTTATGACTTAATATTTCATTATATCTATGTTCTTGACAAGTGTCATAATGATTAATACATATTTGGGACTAACATAGTATCTCAATATATCTGTGTCAGTGACACGTGTCATATAATGATTCATACTTGTTTGAGTAACATAGTATATCACTTATTCGTGTTTCTGACTCTTCTTTATCTCCAGTGTGATCTGTCAATCATGTACTTTAATCTCTTCCACTTCATCTCGCTTTTATATTGATTGACCTTTAGCCCTTTGAACATTTTAAAATTCACTTTGATATTTGTGATATATGCACAAATATTTGCTAATAAATTAGTATATAAAAATTGTTCCTAAAATTGGATGAATAATTTTCTATACAATATTTCTTGATGAATTTTAAAGCTTGAGCTCATTTATGTATGAAATAATATAATAATAATAATAAGGCTTGGTATTTTTAACTCTGTATTCAGTAAACTGACTAAGAAAACAACTATTTAGTATATTGTTGGTATTAGATCTTCTACCCTTTATGTGTATTCAGATTTTTTTTATAAACTTATTTGTTTAAAGAACCCTTTCCTTTATAGAATACTTGAATTTAAAGCAATATTGGAAAAACATGATCCTTTTACAACCAAGTAACAACAACTAATATATAAATGTTTGTGTTTGAGGGTGATAGTTTACTGTATCTATTCGTCTTTTGGAAAAGTGACTGTCCCACAATGGAAATAATTCTATAAATCCGTCATTACCGTTTTCTAAGTGACTCTCTAACATTTGAGCTCAGTCTGTAGAATGTTATTTCTCATTGCCAACGTGACTGTCCTAACACTTTAGCTCAGTCTGTAGAAAGTTATTTCTCATTGCCCACGTGACTGTCCTAACACTTGAGTTCAATCTGTAGAAAGTTATTTCTCATTGCCCACGTGAATGTCCTAACACTTGAGTTCAGTCTGTAGAAAGTTATTTCTCATTGCCAACGTGACTGTCCTAAGACTTGAGTTCAGCCTATATAAAGTTATTTCTCATTGCCAACCTGACAGTCCTAACACTTGAGTTCAGTTTGTGGAAAGGTAGTTACACTATGAACGTGATTATCTGACACTTGAGATTATACTTAGATAGTCTTATAGGCTCCTAATTACCCATTTTGTATTTAATTCATTAATTCAACTAAAATACAATATGTATATTTATAATAACTGCATTCGTCTTAAAACAATTTTCCACATTCATGAATCAAATAAATAATATACATAAATCTATTAAGTTTTATAAACGTAAGTAAAATATTAATTTATTACTATCCTTGGTATTATTTATTAAATTAACGCCTCAGTTTGAGTTGTTTCAAATAATTAAATAAAGGTTTGGAATATTTTCAACCTTTTCTATATAAAATACTGGATTTATTTTTGCTTTGTTTGGTTATTTTATGTTTGTAAAGTTGTATCTGATACTAATTACAAGGGGTGCAATGATTGACTCTTGAGGTGTTTGTCTCAAAGGTTTCAAACACAAATATAACATCTATCTCTTGCTAGTGGAGTTGAACGGTTGCTACGCATGAGATTGGCTCTGAGCTCGAGGCAAATAACGAGGAGGTTACGATGGTGATGTGTTAGCCACGGTAACAAACGATACCTGCTCACGCAAACAAGGTCCGATACAATGTTCTATTCAAATACTGATCACAGCTGGCTTAAACCTGCCTCCAAAACACGAATATAAACATTTATAAAGAGTCTCGTAAATACAACAAGTTGAGGCTTACCTATAGAACACGAATACAAACATATATAAAGAGTCTCGTAAATACAGCAAGTTGAGGCTTACCTATAGAACACGAATACAAACATATATAAAGAGGCTCGTAAATACAGAAAGTTGAGGTTTACCTATATAACACGAATACAAACATATATAAAGTGGCTAATAAACACAGCACGTTGAGATTTACCCATAGAACACGAATATAAACATTTATAAAGAGGCTCGTAAATACAGAAAGTTGAGGTTTGCCTATATAACACGAATATAAACATATATAAAGAGGCTCATAAACACAGAAAGTTGAGACTTACCTATAGAACACGAATATAAACATTTATAAAGCGGCTCACAAATACAGCAAGTTAAGTCTTACCTATAGCACACGAATGCAATCATTTACAAACAGATTCACAAATATTTAAAGTGGATGTTTGATTACAAAATACGAATACAAAAATGTCTAAGAATATTCTAAAATACAGCAAGGTGAGGTTTGCCTACAAAACATGGATAGATATGCTATATCCTTGCCCCACAATTGCCTCAGAGGGGAGTCTCTCTTTTATGCATAAAAAAATATGAATTCCAACATTTCCAAAAAATACATTACATGATTAAAATAACTCCATTATAGATTTCATATTACCCACCTTCTCTATGCTTGTTCATTTAAATTTTAAAGCAGAAATTAGCTAAGATTATTTTAATTAGCTTTCTAACTTAATTTCACGTTCAGATTTTAGGATATTAAAAAAAAACCAATATATTCAATAATAAAAGTTTAATAGCCCTGTCTGTATTGTGTTGGCCAAATAATATTTGTCTCTGATGTATCTATTAAAGCTGATCTAACATAATATGTTATTATATTTTTTATGGTTGTCTCAGAGGGAATTATAATTTCCTTAAACATAATTATATCTGATCATTGGTGAATATATCAAGTTCTACTAATATTTATTTGGTCAAGCAAAACCATTTGCTGCAAAATGTTATATATTCATTAAAGTTATATTTATGTCAGTGGTGTTTATATAAACGCGCGTAATACCAGGCTCACAGTCAACTTTAAAACAATAGTACTGCATATACTTTCACACTACACAAATACAAAGAAAATTTTCTCTCATTGGAAAACGAGACAAAGTAGCCTATCTCAAAATAGGTGGATCAGCTGAACCTCCAAACACCGTTTCTAAGCATCGAAGAGGCAGAAAATATGAATTACCTTTTAAATACGATCAAAAGAACTCATCTTCTGACGGAATAGGATGGGCTGAAGAAAATTAAATTTATAGAAAGTGTTTCCCCGCATTTGAAGAGAGAGTTAGTGGATAACGATTTAAGAAAACCACCCTTAATACATCAACCAGGATTCGAACAACAATCTCTCCGTGATCTACAGTCCAGTTGATTGCGAGCGTTGTGTCTTTTCAACCTCCGAAGTGGGTCAAAAGTATGCAATTGCACCTTTAGCAATATAGGCATGTATCTAAAATTCATTTTCATAGTAAAAGGGAATGCGTGAGACTAGAGCTCTCACAAATACAGTAGTAGGGGTCATTTGACAGTGGGCTTTCGGTAACTGATACCTTCTCCCGCCCCTTTGGATGTTTAAAAATGTAACAGCAAGTTCGATCCTCGGTCCTGGCAAAGATTTATCTGATTACCAAACCCTTCCTTCACCTCTGACAAGACATCTTGTGAATGTGAGGAATACCAGGTCTCCACCGTGGTTCGGATCCCACGTTAAACTGTAGGTCCTTCATTTCATCTCACAATCACCCTACCATTTCACATTAGCGTAAGTGCGTATAACCCGAACGGGTAGTAAGACGCGGTGCTTTTAATAATAATAACAACAGCAAGTTACAGCTTCATCATCGTAAATGTATTGCAATTCCATGTCTAGTGTGAACTTGCTTTAATTATAAAGGTCATTTCTATTTTACATTCATAATATCATGCATGATAGTCGCTAGGTTGTCGTAAATTCTGTTTATCCGTTTTGTTTTTTGGCTCTTGACTTTTTTCTCAGTGTTCTATAACTCACAGTACCTTCACTGCTAATTTCACCCATGTGATTCCGTATAAACCGAATTTTAGGTAATCTTAGGCATCTTAATCCCATCCAATTAGAATTTTCGAGACTATAATGCACATTAAATAATGTTGTTTAAAAACGTTTGCTTGAAAATGTTCATACAATATGGTTCGTGATCCCACTGATCAATAAAGTAGCTGGCTTTTACTGACACGTAAGGCCTAAAATGGCTATGTATCCCAGACGTCCACTTTCTTTGTGTTTGTATATTATTTGATGATAATAAAATGAAAGATCATAATAACAAACACACACCAGGATAAAAAATATTCCATTACTAAGAGGTGTCGTTAATCGGAAAAAGTATTTTTTTAAACCTACTTCTTGGACTCACTTTAATCTATATGAATCTACATACTGTGAATATTAACAACAATCTAATTACTGTACTGTGCAGTATTGTATACAGGATAATTATGACAACTGAATAAATAATCTAGGTCTACGTAATTTACTGTACAGATTGCATAATATACAGAACAATAGCCAAGTGAAATTAAATGTGAACATTAGGCCATGAATATGTGCACACGAGCACAGGCAACTGCTGGAACATCTCCCCCGATGATGACTCGGAAAGGCGGGAGGTATAACATTTAAAGTACTCTGGTTAAGTTTACATAGGTTATATAATTATTTTAGAAATTCTCATTAAAGGGGAAGGCGGGATTGCTCACACTTTACGCTAGACAATGGCATTCCTGACATCCCTAAAATTAAATACTATAAATGAACTTGTTATCAATTTTTTTCCACTGTTTGAAGATGATCATGCATACTTATTTGTGTATTTATAAGTGTCGTGTTCGTTATTGATAAAGTCCGTATTTAGGAGGTTGTTTCACCGTAAGAGCACATGTTATGTTGACGGGGAAATTTAAGCTGTCCGTTATAAAGAAAGATCCACTATTCATAGGTGTCCGGTTAGGGAGGTTTCACTCTATGTGATTCAATGGTAGCACATCTTTATTTATCATTCAAAATATTGAAATGTACATTTTAAATACATTTTTTAATATCTATATATTTGGGAAGGGATGAGATCGTAAGGGCCATGACCCCCTCTCCTCTCCTCTTGGCTAAGTGCCTGGTTATGACTACCAGCGAAAACTACTACAGTAGTAGGCGCCACCATCTATTTGGTCTGTATGATTCATCTTAACCCTAGAACCTAGTGGGAACAAGTATTTCTCATAAGCCTCGTCAAGGAATAGATATAACTCACAAAAAGGGCCCTTAAAAGTATTTTTGTAGTCGTGACTTGGCTGGTTTTCAATTTTAAAATGAGTTTTGAGAAACATTATTATTTAAAAGCAGCATCAAAAATGTAAGGGAGAGCTTATTCTCTCAGATATTATTGCGATATAAAGCCATCCCCCTCCCCATTTCTTTTACAACCTGACGTAATTAAATAGTAATGTGAATGAGGCAGAAGTTAAAACATCGTGCGTTTCTAGAAACAAAGGATGTCCAAATTTTGGAAAAGGTAAATTAGAGTTTATTGGTTTATTGTAGTGCTCTGCGTGGTACGAAAGTTTTATTGGTTATAGAAAAGTGTGATAAAGAGAGTGAGAGGGATATTTAGTCGACCAATTTTATAATATACTGAAGTAAAATTTCAAGAGTGTGCTATTGAATGTTCCAGTTCCAAGTGGAATTAAAATCAACATCTAAACATAATATTAAATATAATTTTGTTTCCACTAACATATATTTTTCAAATGACATATTTAATAGCAAAACAGGTATTATGCAATCCACATTACTACAAAGAAACTCTACCTTTTGCATAAATAAAATAAAAAATAAACAATCTACGTTAAAATTAAGAAATGATATACATCTTTCATAAATTTAAATAAACAAATAATTTAAATTACCATCAGGGAATGTTACATGTATCATAAAAGAAATAAGAACCAAACAAATAACCAATATTCATTTACAAAGAAATTGTGATTATATTTCTATAAGTTCTAAAAATTCAGGGCAGTTTACTAAAGACTAGTTTATTATAATTAGAAATCTTCGGAAATTGGATATAGCTATTTTGTTCAAAATTTATATCTGGGAAGTGTTTTACATGATACGTAACATAGTACACTGGTTTCTTGGGCAAGAGTCCTATTAAGAGTTTCTTACTGATGTTTTGGGGAAATTGTAATTTGTTTTAAAATATATCTAATGGCTGAGTTCAAGATGTGTATCTGGGGTGTGTTTTACATTATTAATATCACTGTGTACTGGTTTTTAGATGATTTTTGTTCCAAACTATAATATACTTTATTAGAAAGTGTGATGTGTTGTTTATTTTATTTAGCCATCAGTTCATCTAACCGTTAATTAAAATGTTTCTGTACGTCTAGCCACTCATACGTAACACGTCCTAAGTATACATCACGATTACTTGAATCACCTCGTTGCCCCAGACCACACATGTTTGAACAGGTATAGTAGGATTTAGATATAAAGCGCCATCTTAAAGGTTTTTTTTTTCTTTAGTAGGACTGTCAGAGTACTTCTTCCTAGTGCAGTAGTCCACGTGTGGTCACACACCGATGCACCACACACACACACACACAACAAACGAACACGAACCTATTTCAAGTAGCCTGTCAGTCTTACAGGCTAACGCATTTGGTTAAGGGCTGCTCTTAACTTGCACCTCAATCAAAGTTGATTACATAGTACCCTTATCAAGAACTTCGGCTAATATTGTCTACTGTATGTGTGCATCATTCAGTTTAGTAATAGGGAGTGAAGGTACAGTAAGTGTTTGGCTGAATCTCTGACCCATTGACGTTTCGGAGCCGAAAAGGGAACACAAATTATGCAAACTCGGAGCTGTTAGACAATGGGTTAGGAGGTTGGGGTGGAGACGACTGATTCAGGAAGCCTGCCTTCTAGTTACAGAACATCTATATAAGGAAGTGTAAGGTAAAGATAACTATTAATGACTTGATGATCTATCTCAGGGGTTCCCAAAAGGTAGTCCACAGACCCCCGGGGGTTCGCGAACTGTTCTTAGGGAGTCTGCGGCAGCCACTAAAATTTAACAAAATTGAAAGTTAAAATAATATGTAAACAACAGTAGGCCTAATTTTAATAAATAAAAAGCTTTCCCTCCTCCTCGCCCGTCTGCGCAGTGCTACATGAACAACAAGTATAGAAATATACTTTACATGCATTCAGATTT
The DNA here is from genome assembly GCA_901482245.1 of Timema douglasi. Classification (NCBI taxonomy): domain Eukaryota; kingdom Metazoa; phylum Arthropoda; class Insecta; order Phasmatodea; family Timematidae; genus Timema; species Timema douglasi. The sequence continues at coordinate 158,861 of CABEEJ010000129.1, forward strand.
ATGAGTCATAGTGTCCAGCCTTCAACCTGATCTTCAAGAAGCGATGGGAAAAAAGAAGAGGTTTCACTTATCTCACTAATACTAGAGCCAAATGAATAAATTTGAACTTTTTCTTAATTAATAGATTTTCATGTAGGCCTAACTAACCTTTTTTTAAAACTATTATATTCATTATTATTACAACTAGAGTTAGTGTAGAAATAAAAGTATGTAAAAACACATTTGACTCGGATTTGCTGTGCCAAATGTTCAGTTTTGTAGGTTTTCTAACATGAATTATCAATATAGGGGCGGGGTTAGGGTGTTATTTTCTAAACATTGAATAGACTAGATTCTAATGATTAAAAAAAAACGGGGGGTTTGAGGGGTCTGCCGATCTCAAAGAGCCTCTTGGTGGGGGGCGGGGGGGGTACTTGTCTGGTAGGTAGTTAGGAACCTCTGATCTAGCTCATTAGTACTCACCATTATTTTAAAACAACTTTTTTAAGGTAACGCATCTAGATATCATGTTCTTTAAATTAAAAAATGACACCTGGACACGGGAAAAGCTCTTTACACCATTATTTGGGTGGGAGTTTTGAGGGTGGGAGAGCAAATCTTTTGTTTAACCCACTTAGGATTAAACCACACAGCTCAAGGATTGTTTCTTCAATGCTAATATGAAAGATCATTATATGAGCCCTTGACAAACGGACATGCTACAGGACTTAGAGCTAACATTGTTATTTAGAATGTGTCACTGTTTATCATGTACTATGAAGAGAAGGCTATATTTAAATATATATTAGGCTATAGGTCTACTCAGAAGTGATACCTCCTTTCAAATTGTTTTATATACTTTCCTGTTTGTAATAATTTTGTTAAGTTTATTTTTATTTCTCAATCAACAAGCTTAAACTGACTTATGATAATGCATCTTATAAAATTATCAAGTTAAATTAATATAGTATAAATATGTCTCACCCCATGTAGCAAGGTCAATTATTTTGTCAACCCATTCTTCTAAATGATAACTATTGTTTAGCCCCTGTTGAGATTAGAAGCCGAATTAATGTTAGTACCATTTTGTAGGCCAAGATAGCACCCCTGTTTTCCCGGCCCACAAGCCTCTTGTTTGATTTTACCCGCCTCCCACGGCCCACCCCCCATTTACTCCCGACCCCTTACCACAAGGCCCTGCCCCTCATTCTTCCGCTCGCCCTACTTATGGCCACAAGACGCTCCGGGGCTTTTAAAAGCTCACCGTCTCGTGCTGGGCTGTGCTTTATGCTAAAAGCTTTCGCTTTGGTCGACCCCGCCCTTAGCAATGTGGTGTTGTTGCAAACATTACAGGGGACAAACTAGCTAACATATTGACGCTGCTGCTTGTTGTTTGGCCAGCTAGACCAAACTTCATAATGTATGGATACCGTTCTATTATTCTTATTCTTATTATTATTATTATTATTATTATTATTATTATTATTATTATTATCGTTCGTTATCATGTGGGGCATTATGACAGGTAGGGACTTTGAAATCCAGGTTTGGTCGTCTTATGTGTAGACTAGCCTATCTGGTGGGACAGGACGTTGCCCAGAGTGCATTATAGGAGGTTCTCTACACGTTGTACCCGCAATGAGATTATGTGAGGATGGTTATTATGGAGTTGTGGGGAGTCTCAACCTAACTTAAGTCTAATTTACCAAAACCTGGTGACCTTTGGAATCATTCCATTTAAGGGAAAAATAACCAAAGTACCAGCTGGGAATCGAACCCGGACCCCCTATTATTGTAGCACTGACCACTACACCATGGGGCCAGTTACTACCTTAATAACTGATATAAATAACTGCCTGTGATTGCTTTAGCTTGACAACACCTTAAAATCTAGAGTTAAAGCTATTAACGGCTCACTACCCTTCAAGCTTGTAACTATTTTAATTTGTCTCCTAGAGTATATTTGAGTAAGATAGTAGCTAGAGACAATATTCCAGCATTAGTATGGAAGACGAGCTCAAAACAAATAGAGGAAAAACTTTTCTGAGTTTACCCATCCGGGATTCTAGCCTCTACTACCCCGTCACCAATAAACCAGACTAGATTAGCTAAACGTATAATCCGTATGCCCACAGTTGCGGTTAACTCCTTTGTTATAGGTCTCAATGAAAACGTGCTAATCCTAAAGTTGTAAGATATCTATTTATCCTGACTATGATGATGTCATAACTCAAAGGTGTTTTATTCTCTATTAAAAATTTCGAGCTGATGAAAAACAGAACAAGGAAAATACAAGATATTTTTGGTGTTGGGGGAAAAAACATGGAACTTCATTCACAACAAAAAGTGAAAATTTGTGAGCTTAGAACATTTAACTGCAAGTTTTATACTATATTATTCCTTTTCATTGAATAAAGTATGAACTGGTTAACCAAGAACGATGACTCTAGTAAATGTGTATCTTCCCCGTCCCCTCCCCCTTCTCTCTTTTTCGTCACACTTATTTATATTTTCCGGAAAATGTGGTTTATGTAACGATTATATAGCTTTCTTTTTCTATGCCTAGGTCAAATCACCCTGTTCTAAACATCAATGACATGACCTTCACGCTTGTCACGTTTAAAAATTCAATTTCATTTCTCTAAATTGTCTGGGAAAGTGGGAAATGCTTTTTGAAATCTTGAATAGCAAAGGGAATTTTGTGTTAAGAAAGGCTTTAGCGAATTCTGCTGTGATAGGAATTTTATTATGTGCACCGCATATCCACATTCATGGGCTAAGGATAAGTGAGGAATATTTTTTGAGAAACGTATGAAAGAAATGTTCGTATGTTACGTTGAGGGAGAGTGGTAATCCTTATAGGATAAATTATCCTAAGTACACCAAATCGAGAATCGAACCCCAAACTTATCATCGCTGGCAAACCAGTATATTAGGATGGTGATGCCTTAGAACATGAGACCACCGATGCAAGTAAAAAAAGCAGCTGTTTATATATTCTCAAACCAATATAGTTTTAAAACAAATTTATTATTTTCTCTCCACATCGCCACCATAAATTTCACATTAGCATCCACGAAATAATGTTCTTCTCGAAACTGATTTCTTCACCCAACTTTGAACAGTTTCTTCTGTTTAATGGGACCTTGAACTTATTTAGCGTCCTCCCCCCAAGTCAAGACGGAATGGGGACGTGCCTATCTTCATTCGAGGCACATCCATAATATTTGGATCGTCTTCTTCTTCTTCATTGGATTATGGATCGCGCGTCACTTCCGGTGGGAGACACGATTCGTCGCTACGTGGGAGGGAACGAGGAAAACGCCTGCGTCCGCTTAAGACACGAGAATTCATGCGCGACGACGCCAATATACGAGTAGGGCCTACACTGTTTCAAGAACTATTCCCTGTGCTTCTCACTGTCTCTCTGACTGTGTGGTAAATGACATATTAATGTGTGGTGTATCTTTGGTTCATTCCTCATCATTATTTGAAATTGGTCCTTTAGTCTTGCTTAGTGGGAGTGTACGAAGACCACTTTTCCAATTCGAGGTGAACTCGAATAGAACATATGAAAATATTATCTAAGCCGAATCTAAACTTGAATATTAATTTTAAGGATGTAATGCTCAAAACAATATGATGTTCTGATTATTTATATAACTGTATATACTAAAATCAATTAGCTAATATTTTCTTGCACAGTTGCTTATTATGGAGAAAGAACAATAAATGGGTCAATTTTAATTCCTTTAACATTATGAATAATTTCTACTCGATTAATCATTATTTTAAATACAATTTATCATTACTCTAAATAAATAATTTTAAGTTTTATTTAATACTCAAGAAATACATTGAATAACATTTATTTTTAATGTAATTTTTCTCACTTATTATTTTTAATAATCTTTAAGGTATATTTCTCTATATAGTCACAATATTTAGAAATTTAGTTTTAACTCTTGTTCTCTAGATCAACCCTAATGAATAATATTTATAAAGTTTGGATTAATTAATAATGTACAGCACATATTTGTTCAGTTAGTACCTCAAGGAACACCACCAGTAATAATACAATTTATAGTTTGTATTGAAACTAATATAAATTTAATTCGACAAGAAACGATAGCGGTTCGATTAACAGCTAATACAATGCAGATAATGTATTTAATAACTTTATTAGGTAACACTGGATCTTACATTAATTTATCTATTTTTTTCACTTGGTATTAATACACAAATTTATTTACTATAGCTGTCATTTTTCAAAATGTATGAAAAGTTATTTGTTATATTTCATTCTAATATAACAATTTATCATCCGTTTTGGTTGCCGCATTGTCTAAGGTGTCACTTTCATGTAGGACTAGATTATTATTTCTAAAATAAATTAATTTTAGGTTAGTTTACTAATGTCCAATGATAGTAAATAAGATTTTTTTAATTGGCCTTGAAGATTGAGCTCAAAATGGCTATTTGGGAATATTTTTCCATGATAAATAAAATATATTTCTACTTTTCCAAAATAAAAATAATTCAAAAGGGGGTTGAAAATAACTATTTGGAATATATGTATGTACATATATATATATATATATATAAAATAGTTGAGAACTTTTGTTTAAATTTTATATATTAAGAGTGTTTATTGTTATTATCATGATTATGTCTTTGTTTATATGAGGAAAACTTATTAGAGGGTAGTTTATTGAAAAACCATATTTGAACATTTTCTTCAATTTCTAATACAAAATATGGAATGCTTATGCAATTGTGTCGTACCATTTATTTTATATTTACTCATCACTCCACCAGAAAGTCATCAGAAAAGATGTTGTTCTTTAAAAGTCAAGATATTCTCAATAATTTATTAGTAGAAAGAAATCAATTTCTGTTTGACATATTTTTAATGTATTTCTAGCATTACCTTTATTATTTTGAAACATCGATTTTCAAATAGGTAAATGTTTATATAGTAGACAAGATTTTCTCTATTCAAACAAATATATGTGTCTAATATTTAAAAGATGATCGATTTTTGGATTTATATACAGTTGAGAAGAATGAGTAAAAAGATACTCGTACTAGTGGGCAGGCTGGGTATGGAGTAAACATCGTCTGGTCTAGTTTATTGATTATCGAGAGGATGCGTTTGAAATCCTGACCTAACGTACCGATGGTGAGTTTTTCCTAAATAACGTTTCATACTCCTTCCACGCAAATGCATGTAGGCCTACATTTCCTAATCCCTACCCCATTAGTAAAAATAGGCTAATATTTGGGATGGAGATGCCGGTCATAATAAAGTTAAAGTAATGTTTTTTAAGATCAACATAGTTTTTATAGTACTACAATAAAAAACTATTTCATTATATTTACTTTAGGAATTTAGCATGCCATATTTAGATTGATTGATCATATCAGCCCACGTTTTTATAGAATAGATTACTTATAGAAAAGACACAACACTCAGTTCCTTGGATGTTATTTAATCGTTATGAAAAGGAAAGCCGTAATATCGCCAATAATAAATTGGTTGACCATGTCAATAGTTTAGCTTGAGACATTTAACCCAATGAGCAGCTGCACCACTATTTGAGTTGACATGTCTAAACTGGCATAGCTTACATTAAATGCATTCTGCCTCGTAAACACAATCCAATTTTCAGAGTAAGCCTTATCTGACAGCTAGAAACTTGTTAGTGTTTAGGCCTGTCTACGAAAGATTGATTATAATACCAACAAACTAACAAAACCTAACCTTCAATAATCGATACGAGTGTGGAAGTTTGGGCTTTGTTTGTAAAATAAAGTATATTTTTGTCAGTTATTACTTAAGAGTTGATGAAGTGAGAGTGAACATAATTATAATTATATTTTTACTATAAAAAAAGAAAATTCAACTTTGTTATGCTTTGTCTTATAATGTCAGTGAGCAAAGTTTCAGCTTTATAGACCATCTAGGGGCTCTAGGGGGTGTGGAAAGACAATCACCAATGTTGATAGTCAAATACAGCATTAAATAAATTTAAAATAACGTTAAACAATAAAGCATGTTTTTTTTTAATTTTTAAAGCAAAAAAGTTAGAATTCTATGAAAAAAACTTCATCTAGAAATTGGATTGTAGCTATAGACGTTACAATAATAATAAAAATAATGTTCTTCTTTTGGTGTTGATTCTAAACGTTGCTTCAGTGAGTATTCTTTCCAGATGAAATGTGACGCCTTGATGGCATATTTTATGGGGGGATAAAACCTTCCCGCGTTCTTCAGCAGCGTCGTGCTGAAAGGTGAAACTGTTTTTATGTTTAAGGTAGAGTTAGCGCAGCTGCAGTTTCTTCCACGTCGGATGCATACATTTCCATCTGAAAGAGAAAGCAGTTAAGAGCTCGCGGGAGTTTCGCGGAAAGAAGAGGTTGATTTTGCTCGCATCGGTGATCGTACGGTCTAAGGTGTCACTATATCAATAGACTTGATTGTGCTGGGCGGGAAAGTCTGGGCTATATTCTCGGTTGGATATACTGACGGTATTTTTCCTTAAAGTTCCTTTATTTTGTGAAAATTCGAATACTCCGTCCTTAATTTAACGTTCCTCGTCCACACTCCCATCAGTGTAAAACGCTCAGATAGTTCGACGGGTTTGTTTCGATTTTGTGCAAACAAAAAATATAACAAATATGTTAACGAGAATAGTTCTCCGAGTCCAAAATAATTGAATTGTAATATCATTTGAGAGTACGTATTATATGTTTCATTGAAATAGGTCTAGATTAAAAAATGTCATTTCTTATTAGATCTAGGTAGTCTCACTTTTATTTTAAATTATTATAGGACACTTTTAAACATTTATTTTGATGATCTATATCACAAATAAAGGCATGTATATTTTGGTAAGTGTAAATAAACCCTATCTTTTAATTCAACACCTGATCTGCTCGAAGTGGTTGATTTTTTAAGAACATTAGCTGCATCCAGCTTATAATTTGTAGGTTGATACCAAATAATAGACTTAAACCCGAAAGTATTTCTGGTTGTCCACATTTGTTTCAAGCTTTGTCTAGATCCGGTCATCAGAGTCACTAATGTGGTATTTGGAGACACAATTAAGACAGGCACCGTCAAATAGAGGGGGAAATCCATTCAAATAGTAGGTCATGTAATTGTCGACAACTATATGATTGGCTTTGCTTGACTGTGTCTACGAATACCTTAGCCCTAGAACTAAATACCGGACCAAGACCAAACTTGGAAAATAAATGGGTAACAAGGACACTTTCAGGAATTAGTGGGCTTTTATTTTATAGGTAAATCCGTCAGTTTCATATCAATTGTGGCATGTAAAAGAACCAAGGGAAAATTGGTAGGCCCTTTCGTTCTCGCTCATAAAAATTCAGTAATGAAGTCAACGGGAATGATCACATTTTCTGAACTCCATATAAAATTGGATTTCTACCGGTAGTGCAGGCATCACTAACCAGCCGAAGGGTTAAGTGCATACCCAGCGCCTTCGAGTTGTTGACTTAAGAAGGAGATATATATATGTATATATATATAATCAACAACCACTATACAGATAATAGTATACAGAAAATACTATATGAACTCTCATGGGTGTGCACGCTGACTAGACAACAAGATCGTCCAGTTTAGTTTACCGGTGGCGTGGGGGAGGTCGTGGTCAAACCGTGACCGGGTGTAACAAGGGTAGATTTCCTAAATGGTTTCCCTCATTCCCTCCACGAATAAGCGTTTATATTCCTTTCAATATTACCTTTGTCATATCCACCCCATTCGCCTAATTAAATACGTATAGCGCGGATGGGAAGAAAGAGGTAAGGACATTAAAATTTTACTTCATAAAAATGATTATTTTAAACAATTATTGGTGACGAATAAGCAGACGTTCACAAGAATTCATTAAAATATTGTTTTAAAATGGTCCTTGTACACGGTACTAAAGTTTAAGCTCGATTCTCTTAGTCAAATGTCCTCTTTAAACTATATATACGTGGATTTAAAATAAATAAATTAGTGTATTTGGAACCTGAATGGCTCCACATAGTACACAAGGCTCTTAAATGTGAATCCATGTGTGAGAGGCTTTGTGTATATGTGAGGTACTCCCTCAACACCTCAAGACACACCCCATTACACACTCAAGTCGCACCCCCTGCAAGAGATGCTTCCCTTGGCACAGACATTTGTCACACCATCCGAAACACCGTTTGTACCCCTCATCCCCCACCCCCTTGCATGGATCTATGAAACAAAAGTTGGAGTTGATGTTGGTTTCATTGGCTCTCACCCCCCTTCCAACGTTCCAATGTTGAATTTAGGAGAACGTGGTTTGGTTACAAATACTCTCTCCCTCAACCCTCCCTGCACCCTTCCCGCCGCCATCACCCAAACTCCAGCACTACGCGAACCCAATTCTCCGAATTGAGCTCAACGTGGAATTTGTAATTTTTATGTTATCTGAGCTGTACAAGATTTTGGGTTGATACCACACATAGAAACCTTCAAATTACCCTAGATTTGATCTCAGATTAGCTGAGCTACCAATAAAATTAACTGCACGACTAATGTCGAGCTGGAATTCATTATAAGTTGAAAACACAACTAATTACACAATTGGTATTTATCTGTAATTAATAACTATCTGCAAACACAACTAATTACATGACTAATTTCGAGCTAGAATTCAACATACTTTAGAGTTTAAAAGCTTTTTTTAAACATGTCTTTTTTTAGTACTACCCTAATTTTTTAAATAGTGATATAAATGCATACAATTTTCATTTAACTAAAATCTAAAACAAGTACACATTTTAATTGGTATCAAAATTTAGATAGAATCTGGTAGTAAAAATCAACCATTTTGGATTAACCCGTCTATCGCCCTTGCTTGAAGATGATGAAAATACTGGTTTGAGCTCGAGTGACGTATGTTTAAATAAATTGTAATAACACACTTTAGAAATGACATTAATAGATTGTGTCTAATCATCTACTAGAATTTAAACTTTAAACACTCCCACGTACCTAATTTTTAGTTTATTTGTTGTCGTAACCTCGCTGTTTTTAGCACCAGTAATTCACTGACAACATTGGTATTGTAATTTTAAGAAATTATTATTGTGTTTATTTTGATATTTATTTAATGATAATGTATTTTAAGGTAATGTTTAATTTGATTCATTTACTCAGAACCCAACATATCGAGTACCACAAGAGGTAATATGATATTTACACTTCACACTACCTGTTTATGTCAAGAGTCAGGTAAAACAGTCCACTTTACAGTCATTCGCTTCAAATAGTTCAGTTTAATTCCAGTAAAAGTTAGCACCCTGTTATGTTTGCCTCCAGCTTACACCTCTATGAGTGGCCACAGTCAGTTAAAATATGGGAAACTTGAAAAATTCATGGAATTAAAAATTACCAAGAAAATCAGGGAAATTTTAAGTAATTTTGTAGTCGATCAGGTAGAATGGTATATTTGGCTTTCTAGGGAGGAAAAAGTGTTAATTTCATGCTATTCAAACATTTATATTATCAAAAATATTTAAATTTATTTTTTGTGCATTTCAAAACTAAGTATTTTGAACAAATTAGGTATATTAATTTTTTTTAACATATTATATTTATAATTATCTTAAGAGGTTTTAATCAGGTAAATTTGAATTTTTGGGTAATGAAAAAGTCAGGGATTTTTATTTCTGAGATTCCTTAGCCCACTATCTATGTATCAGGCTACTTCAGTAAACTATATGACAATATTAATACATAGGGCCTTATTTAACAGCTATAAAAGTTAATAAATTCACTTTCACCGATGTACACATTAGATAATGATATCTGAAGATGTCACTTTTGTTAGATAGGATCAATTCCTATCAAACAACACTAATAATATAATAAAACATTATCAATTTTGGCTGTAAAATAACATTTATGTAATTTCTAAAAGGTCCTTGTTATGAAAATTGGACTAGAACATAAGTTTTAGGTCCTCTACAATAGTCCTTATATGAAGGTCCTTTCTGAGTTTATTGATTGTGTCTCTCGGATTTAAATGAGCTAGTAACAAGCCCTAGTAAAGCAACAGTGTACGTACCGCAAACTATACCCTGATTTTCGTTGGAAGAACAGTAGAGAAATTTCAAACCTATTTCTTTGTGGCCAACATTGATAACATTTTTATATATTATTTGTGTTATTTTATAGTTATTGATAATATCTTTAAAAAGTGACATCTGCAGATAACCTAGCTTTATGGATTAATATATTAAAACTGTTTTAGTAACTTTAGTAACTAACTTCTACTTTTATTCTTACCAAAATCAAATTATAGATGATCTTAAGTATATGTATTAGAAGTAACTTTTTTATCTCTCTTCTTCTTAAATTGTGATGAATAATTGACGTCGGGGTGGTAGGAAGTTGTGTTTGTAAGAAGTCTGTAGTTTGTGTTCTAATATAATATGCTGCATCCCGATTTACCCATATTTAAATTTTTACTATTTTTGTGTTCCGCTTGGCTTTTGTTTGTCCAATTAGTGTAATTGCTTTGCTAGGTAAACGGGCGGTTGTTACTCTCTATCCATCGCATACCACAGGTCAGAAACTGCATCACAATTTAAAACAAAAATTTTAAAACTATGTTTACATTGAAATGTTATTTGTAATTCATATATGTTTTTATTTTTAACATTGTTTGAACTTATTAATTGATTTCTCACTTGTAATTATTAAGTTCTTTGACTCCCGATGTGGAGCAAAAAGCCACAACAAAGCTTCGCTACTTCGGCTATTCCTTGTTACAGTTTCTGTAATAGGCTAATTGCAGGTGGATTGGGATATCAGCACACCCAAAACAAGTATATCTACGAGCGAGCAAGAAAGAGCCTACAAACTTTGCCGGAAAGATACTTTCCCATAACTTTGAGGGATATTTGACACGCCACAATCGAAATGGTAATGACGGCTTTACTTCCCCTCCGCGCAAGAAAAATCCGTTGACCCCGGCTGGGTTTGAGCTCATGATCATATGGTCTGAAGCAGATCACTTTACCCAAAGACCACTAAAGTTGACCCTAGTTTGTAATGTTTTCTTTTAGCGTATTAAGATTTTTTTGACTGGATTAATACATTTAATCACTTTAGTGGAAGAATGATGGGCCAATGCATGGGTTTGTGATGAGAAAGGTGGACTTTTCAAGAAAATTTACCTATATTTTCTTAGGAATAATATTTACAAGCCATTTAATAAAAATCCCCCCACTCCCGCCCCCTAATTTCACCTGATCGAGTTTTGAACCCCAACCTGTTTTTCACTGACAAGTTATACTAACTGAGATTGACATTTTAGAGCACGCTCCCGCTTATGTGGGAGATTCTTACATAGGCCGATAGTTAATTATATGCACCGGTGGACTAAATGTCAGATTCATACAGTTTAGTTTTCCGTTAACGGGAAGACCAGGGATCAAATTTCGGCCCATGGATGTAATGAGGGAGGTTTTACCTTAATGGGTTCCCATTATACCTCCACGCAAATTTGGGAACATATCTTCTAAATAACACCCTCCTTGTTCCTACCATAGTATCATAATAATATGTGCATTGATCATAGTCATGTCAAATTCATCATCGCAAAAAGCATATATTCTACGAACACCACATTTATCTATTAATCTCTTATCCAAACATTTTGGTGTTGATTAATTATTAGATTTTTATGAACCTATCTAAAATACTGGATTACTCCCTCGCCGGTGATGTAATATACAGACGTGGTTGAAGACATACCCCCTCCCCTCTTTTCTCCTCAATTTCAGCTCCATCTGCGAGCGAGCACGATTCAGCCACCCTCTGATTGCAATTAAAACTAGAAGCTGTCTTGCTGAAGATAAATTAAGTTTTTCAAGATGGATATAGAGGAGGGAGATGGTAAATAAAAGTTGAGGGCTTAACCGGGGAAAGTGCCAGAAAGAGAGTTCATTAAAGGATGAATAGCTTGCGCTGTGTAGTTAGTTATCTTCTTTTCATTCCTCTACATGGACTTGGAAATTGCTAATGACTTTTTTTTTCAGGGATGTGAAATAATACTTTGCCCCCTTCCCCCCCCCCTTCCATTTCCTCCTTCCCCTCAAACGTCAGTGTGAATTTATTGGTTTTACGGGAGGATTTTTTTTCTTTTTCATCTCCGTGAAAAGTGCTTCAGGATACGTGTTTTTTGTATCCCCTGACTTTCCCATCTCATTTACAATTCACTGTGTGCTGCTTGGCGTCTGCCCTGTTTACCGTTTCCCTTCCCAATTCCCCACTTTTCTAATAAGCTCACTCAGCTCTCTCTCCCGTCAAACCCAGACAGATTCTCCGACAGACACCCTCACCCTCTCAATCCATCTCGGCCACTTACCCAGCGTGACTGTCGGACCTTTGCTACCAAGGTCGGATTGCGCTTTGTATATCAAGACATAGATTATTCATTAAAAAGTGCTCTGCTTTCGCTGAGGATGAGGTGTGAAATATTTATCAGCGACCTTAATTAACAAGCTAAAGGCTTGTCTCGAGGCAGGGAACCATCTGACAGTAAACTGATACGCACGCCTGCCTCGTAATGTCGGTGGTCTAGAACCACGTCTGATCCCCGTGGGAACAAGCACGTGTAGTGTCCGGTGAGACTAATAACGTGTACTAGAGACGTTTGAGGGAACAGCCGCAATTAAGTGGCCTTGTATTAGCGAGAAGATGAAAGGCTCTCTTATAGGATCCTTCCTCTGTTCGTCGGGGCGTGTGTTCTCTCCTTTTCGACGCACGTAAATGTCGTCCGTCAAGGCTGAAGGGTTGAACCAGGCGGAAACTTGGCCAGACGAGGCAACTGGAGTTTGCCTTTGAGCTGGGTAAATACTAATAGTTTGACATTTTGCACTGTTTGAATAGCTAGAGGCGGATTAATAAGTTCAACGATCATAACCAACTCACTATAGATTGTGGTCTAAAACATGTTATGACTCTGTTAAAACGCAGTAATAATAACTTGTACTAGCTGTAGAACTCTACGATTTCCTCGATGCTATTGGGAAATATAATACTACCTATAGTTATACAATGGGGTACACCAATGAGCTGTACATGTTACTCTAAGTGATATTGTTAAATTCAAAGTTATCTATATCAATAGTCTCATTACTTTTAAAATGACTATGACCCTAACAATTTCCGTAATTTGAAGTACCGCCAAGATAATTACACTTATTACTTCAATATATTATTAATGGTGCCCATGGATATAACACAGAATTTCCAGCTGCATCGGCTGTTTAAATGCTGGTGGCTAGAAATAGTGCCTATACCCCTCCAACACTTTTTAGCTCTGTTTATTTGCGACTGTTCCCTCAAACGTATATGGTACACGTTATTAGTCTATACCCCTCCAACACTGTTATTATTATAAGTCTATACTCCTCTAACACTGTGAAGCTCTGTTTTTCTTTTTGTTGGACTTGGTCATAGTATATTTTTCAGATTTTACTATGCCTTATTTTTCTAGGACGTTTATCTACTTGTTTGACTTCTCATGACTTACCACCAAAGAATAATTGTAAGTACCTCCAGTGGTACGAGTACCACAGTTTTGGAACCAGTGATCTAGATGATTACCGGATTATCATCACTGAGCTGTAAAGATATATGCTTTCCTAGATGACATTCTTAAATCCCAAGCTGCCTAGATAACTAAAGGATGGTAATCAATCAATTACTGACATTTCAACTTGACTTTTTCATACTGGTTGGCTCAGATATTAACAAAACCTACGTATTTATTGTGTTTTTTTTATATCTTCCAAAGCTATCACTAAATTCCGATGAGAGAATATCAGTGACCGATGCTTTGTTGGACTTATATACGGGGCCCATTATACTGTAATCTTTGTATATACACGTCTTGAGAACAAACATTTTACTAAACAGTATCGAACCACTCCATGTGTTTAAATTTATTGCTATTAATATTATTATTGTTTACATTCATGCATCATAAATACAATGAATATTTTACCCGTTTCTGACTCAAATGGTAAGAGAACTTTACTACGAGTCTAGGGATCCTTTGTTTGATTCTGTCCAATAGGGATTGTGTGTTCGTGCTTTAATACAAATCTTACAACCCTTTGGAATTGTGCCGTAGTGGTGGTGGGTCTGCCTTGGAATAAACTAGTTTGTATTCTATGCATTTAAATAGATCTCTATTTATAACTTGTCAGTAAATATATAAATTTAACTTTACTTTTATTTCATAAAATACTAAACCATTTTATTGACTCACATACACTTCTAATAAATAATTAATATATAACTGCACTGATTGACACGCGCACCTAGGCAACAGCCTTGTCCTCTCTCGTTTTCGGGGACGCTGAGATCTCTTGGCCAGATATAATTATTTTTTCCTAAATCTCTCTCTCTTTTAAATTGTGGATAAACTTCCTACTAAGCCCAACAGTGTCCATATTACAATTTGTATAAATAAGCCGTTAGCCCAAATGGTGGAACGTGAAGAAAATAATCATAAAATTACTAAATAAAGGGTACATCACGATCGTACATACTTATTCATAAAGTATATTATAGTCTATGACATAATTTTCAAAGGTTTGTATCCAATAAATTATCATTTTTCTTATAAAATACTCCCCAGACACCCAATTCAACAAAATCGTAAGAGCGGCTGTTATAAAACTGTGGTACCCGTACTACTTGTGGTACGCAAAGCTTCTCAAGGTGGTACGCAAGCAGACACGACAATACTAATATTTTCCCCTCAATTGGAGGAACTTAATTGTGACTATTTGAAGACTTTTCTGAATTTCTTCGGATACGAAACCCATTCATTTTGGATAACATTACTGGAACCCTAACTAACAACGAAGAAGAGTGTTTTATAGAATTATCTTGAAATGGAGGTTTGAAAATGTGAATTTACCAAATTAGAGTAAGGTGAATTTTAGGCTAGAGGTTGAAAGTGAATATCCATAACTGTCCAGAAAAGCATTGTTGTTTCTAATTATATTCGTAACCACCTCTTTACGAAACTGGCTTTTCTGCTATGGTGACAGTAAAATAGAAACTTCGTAATAAACTGAACCTTGACCCAAATTTGCGCTTAAGTACAACTGAACCCGACATCTCCTCGCTTGTTTCAAAACTACAGCACGGTCCTTCTGACTGAATTTTTAGACTTTAAGAATATTGTAACTTTTTTTAAATTAATAAATAACAGATACTTTCAAAAACAGTTGTAATTTATTACTGCTTTATTATTCCAAGACATTTCATACATAGCTTAATGAATTTGTTTTTTTTAGTTCAGTGATACGGGACTGATCCATAATACATATTAGTGCTACGTGAAAAAAAAACCGGAAATGAAGTCCTGATACTTTGAAATGAATTTGTTGAGCTGCGGTCACAGAGGAATAGAAATAATGGCTTCCCTTTATCCGGCCATGAATAATTCCTCTCGATGAAAGGTTCCTCACCCCCACCATTGATGAGCCGATTTGTTTTAACAACTGAAACTGGCTCTAGAAATCCAAAGATTTGCTTTCACTGAGGGGGAGTGGTAATAGCTACCCCACCAATTAGAAAGATTTGATTAAATATTTATCAAAAACCATTTACGAAAAATAGCCTAGACTAAAGTAAGCACTTGTTTTCTTCAAACAAACTCCTCCCATATAAAAACATTTTAATTACGCTAATGGATTAGGAATTAGGTAGATATAGGAAGTGTACCCTCATTTTTATGGAGGAAACATAATAATAGATTTAAGAAAACTCTGACCTCTCTTTCACTGGTGAACCAGACCATTTGAGCCTGGAATATGGTCCACATGCTTACAGTAGCCCCATGGCTTCCTTGGTGCTGACTGACAGCTCTCAGCTGACAGCTAAAGGCTTTGAAAAGTTACCAGACCATATTATGTATCCCTACACCAAACCATATGATCTGCAAAATCATGTGTCACTTCTGACGTTCAAAATTTAGGTATATAGCTAAATGTTGACTGTCAGAAGTCAGTTGTGAGCTGTCAGTTAGCACCAAAGAAGCCATGAGACTACTGTACCGATGCGGGCCTCTAATATTTTTTTTTATATAAAGCTCATCTCACGGCTGATTAATCGGGATATTGTTTCAGATCCGATTACGCTTGAACCATAACTGCATTAAAGTACGGCCCCCTCATATCATTCCCTTGAGAAAAACTATTTCATTGGTAACAGTTAAATGGTTTTAACATTTATAAATAAATATTTTGATTTTGTATTATATTGTAAAATAGTTTCAGTGATCTCTATTCCACATCAAGCTGTCACACTACGATGTGTGGGGGGCGGGGAGGAGGCAGAATTTAGGGTTAAATGGACTCTTAATATTAGTAGAAAGAGTAATTTATTTTAAATGCTTCGATACCTAGCCACATGGTCTAAGGCGTCACACTCACTATAGAATAGACTGCCTCTGACAGGGAAATTGGTATTCAAATCTCAGTCAGGTTTACTGAGGGTGGTGTTTCCTAAAATATCTTACACTTTCCCTCCACGAAAATGCGGGTACACTTTCTCGAAGTCAAACCTTCCTCATTCCTATCTCATTAACGTAGTTAGTGTTAACCTTGACAGTTACTAAAATCTAGTGTTTATATATATATATATATGTTCAAAACAATAAATAATGTAATTTTAAAACAGTAAAATGTATCATCATTTTCCATTAACTTTTGACGCTACTCGGGCTTAGAACTACTGGATTGTTCTTTTAACTGTATCATATGATATTTGCAAATGTACAACACTTCATCCTTTATCTTCACTGGAGTTTGAGCCATAAAAGTAGATGTTAACGCTTTTGAAAACTCTTTATTATGTTTTAAAATATTTTTTTTTTTTTTACAAACGTGTTATTTATTACTTTACTAATTTTGTTATATCATTATTCTCCCGTGTGCTGTGTCTTACTGCATACTTGTCTTATCTGTCCACATTATTTACATTAATTTAGCTGGGATTAGGAAGGTAGAGTTCCAGACTTATTTTACCCAAATTTGTATTAAGGGAAATTAAGAAAAAATTTAGGGGAAAAAACACCAAAATACAACCGGCTGAAATTCGAACCCCAACCTCCCCGTCACCTTCAAAGAAGACACGATGAGACTGGCGTCTTCTTCGACTTGCTCACCTGCGCGTGTTTCAAAATAATAAATATAAGGCCCTTGAAATGTAAAGAGTGCTTTATTTATTATATTTATAGAAACTATAGATAAGTGTTAGACTGACTCCCTACTTATCGTACTTTGGTATTTTATCGGTTATCTCAAGAAACCTATGATAGAAGTCTAGACAGTCTTTTTACAATTTTGATAGCAAAATATTTTTTGGTCAAAATTGCTTCATTAGAAACATAGATAATAATTGTCTTCATCTGGTGATATCAACAGTTTCTGAATATCCTTCAAGGGTGACCTGGAACTTTATGTCAACTTTTTCTCTTGTTCGCTATACAAATAGGAATATCAAACAATCTTTAGAAAACAGCCTTCATTTGTACTACCATCTGGAATTTTTCAAAGTGGGTTGACCAAAACCCTTTTACAGTTTTTTTTACTTTCGGTCAGGTAGTTAAAAATATTGTTTTAAAATATATGTAAAACCTCTAGTTTAATAAATACATACTATAACCCCCAAACATCTGTTAAAAATAACAAATAGTCTTTTTTAATAAATACTGTACACTTAATTCGGATATTAATGTCTGCTAATAAGAATACAAGATCAATTTAACGCCCTAATTCAAATTATTGGACATGTGAACAAAGGCGTTAGTTTAATCTTGTATAATATTCTGGTTCTGTAAAAGTTGGAGATCGAATCCTGGACGAGTGCTATGATGGGGCTATTTTCTCAAGTGGTTTTCACCCTCCTTCCACGAAAATGCGGGTACTCTTTCTCTAAATACTAATTTCTTTGTCCCTATCCCATTAGAGTAAATATGTGCTTAGCCCGTACAGATTGTCCAAAAAGTGGAGTACAAAGAAATAATACTCCCAAGGTTGTATAACTTTGATAATTAGAATAAATAAAACCCTTTGAAGCCGAATTTATACTAGGCCAATGAATTTGGAAGCTGTTATTTTAGCTATTGTATTATAATAGTCATCAATTTTGCTTCGAGCTATTGTGTGAATTTAAAAAAAAAGTTGTTGTTAGAACCACGTATTACTATCCGTTTGGGTTATACACACTTACGCTAATGTGTAATGGTAGGGTGATTATGAGATGAAATGGAGGACCTACAGTTTAACGTAGAATCCGAACCACGGTGGAGGCCTGGCATTCCTCCCATTCACAAGTTGTAATTAATACACTATTTTCAGAGATGAAGGAAGGGTTTGGTAATCAGATAAATCTGTGCCAGGACCGAGGATTGGACCCTGGACTGCCAGCATATAAGTCTGAAACCTTACCCCTAGACCACTAGGTCATCCAAAACTATATGTTGGATCTTGTTATTTTATTTTAACTACATTTTCGGGTTACGCCTATGCAATAACTACAATAATGTGTTAAGATTAGGAAGGTTCAACTTAGATGAACTGTACCTGCATTTGCGTGGAGGGATAGGGGAAAACCATGAAAGAAAATACACTATCAGTTCACCCGACCGGTATTGAACCCTGATCTCCCCATCTTAGACAGTATAATCTATTGCGAGAGTAGTGCCTTAGACCATGCGGTGAATCTTGTTATTGTTATGGTGGCGTAAAGAACCGGGAATAAATGCCGCGATGCTCTCCGAAACCAGATCCAAATGGTAAATTTAACAAACTTGTGAGAGTGTCACAGGAGACAAATTGGTTCTAGCTCGCGAACGAGACCGATAGAGCGCTCTCTAGAAAAACACGTTCCTCGGAAAGAATACCAATTATATGCCAACCTACAAAAATATATCTTTATTCCCAAATATTGAGATGTCTCACAAGAAAAATGTTTGGTAGTCTATACATTAATATAATTCACTAAGAGAAACTGGTAAACATAATTTTGAAGATTGTAATCCATGTTTCAATTAAATACTTTTTTGAATATATGTTTTTGAATACGCAAGCTATATTTTTAATTTTAAAAAATCCCTGGCTACTGCTATAAATGTATACATGTATACCATAATTAGTATACATTTTTTTACCTTTCTACTGTATTTCGTTTTTCATTATTCATATATTATTTATCTGATTACATAAATATGATTGAAATAAATTTTAATTTAGACCTACCTATATAACTTTTTAGATATAAAAATTGTTACATTTCTTCATTCATTTCAAATACTCAATAAATTTAAAACCCCTTTAAAATGACAAGACACTTAAAATAATTTGTGGAAAACATAATATGTATTGGTTTTTAAAATTCCATGGATTTTAAGAAAATAATTTATATTTGTTGTATAGACTTTAGTAGAAACTTGACTTCATTTGAAAATCTTACAATTTCAGTCAAATGACTAAATATCATTTTCACCAAGTTATGTTTTAGAAGCTAATAATAATTTTAGAAATGTATGATTAATTATTATTATTGTATTGTAAAAGGATTTTCTTTTATTATATTATTAAAGTATACCCCTTGAAAATAGCTGATACATATAAAGTCTTTGAAATACTAGTATATAACAACTTGAAAGGAAATGTTATTTCCCAACATAAATTATTAGAGTTGGAACTGTTTTCCTTACGGTGGGAGTGTAGCGAATGGGAGTAAAGGGCAGTCAGTCAGTGTTTGCCAAGTTTTTTTTATATCAAAACATATTTGGCTAAAGCAAATAAAATATTGTTCCAGTAAATACATAGAGTTGTTTTATATCTTCCCACGGTGGTATCAACAATTGTTTAATATCTATCATGATCATAACGAAATTAGATGAACAACTTTTAAAATGATGAGAAAACGTTGTCATTAAATTTCAGGGCATCCTTGACTGATATATATATATATATATTCAATAACTGTTGATATTAACATGTAAAGAAAACTAAACTTTATGCAGTGCTACCCTTAGCAGACATAAGGTACTAGCCTTTGGGCAAACTTCATTTTCAGGGACCCCAGTTGCCTCACCTCCTCCCCCCCCCCCAAAAAAAGTTAATTAAAAAACTTAGTTATGTTTATTGTTATAAAGTATTTAAGAGCATATTCCAATTTTCAGCCGTGTAAAGTATAAGGGAAATGTCCTAAAAGGTAAATACTATGTAATAATTAATGCTAGAAGCAGTGTTTTTTTGCACATATAAGGGTTGATCTCTCCCCAATGAAATTGATTTGTATAGAGGCACAAAGAACAGCTCTTGACCCACTTCAATGGTTGCATTGTCTAACGCGCTACTCTCTTGTCAGATTAGATTTCCGATGACTTGGAGTTCGAGGTTTGAATCTTGGTATGGTGTATTAAGTGGATTTTTCCAAAATGGTTTTCTACTCTCCCTCCGCGCTAATGTGGGTACACTTCCTTTAAATATAACCTTCCTCATCTCTAAAACCATAAGTGTAATTAGTACATAAGCATACAACCCGAATGAGTAGTAAGATGTGGTGAAAAAATAAAGCTGTTCCGAGTTTGAATTAAATTGGTTGATGCGTTCAAAAGCTACTTCGTACATATTCATCCACCCCAAACAGACCGACAAATGCAAATCGGTAAAGTTGAATTGGAGAACTCGCTTCATTCTTTTAATAAATAAAATAACATTAAAATATTTATATTGTATATTGGTGTTAACACTGACAATATTTACTAGATCGCCTAGACAGGGAGCCTACCACACGAGCGCTAGAGCAAAAATTTCCCACCCCAACTTATTTTTCTCTTCTGTCACCTAAGTATATGTGGCACCTCACAAATCTTGGGGCTCGGTGCCGCCTCATCGTTTGCATACATCTAATAGTGGCCTTGACTGTATGGTATGTGTCTAGTGTAAAAAGATTGATTTATTTTCACCAAGAAGATTTTTTAATATAAAAACTGAAAAAAAAATCCTGTGTGTCTTACATTTCCACCCAAATATTTGATGGAGGTGAACGCAATTTGAGGTTTTTTTTACATTATTAACAACAACAAACCTTTTGGCAAGTGCTCAAGTGAATAAGTTTTGTTTAATTTCCTACATAAAAAGTCCCAACATTTCTTGAATATAGGTTATGGGCGTCACGGAATTTGACCAAAGCTATTTATTTTCATCTAAGAAGTTTCTTTCCACATGTCACTATTATTATAAAAAGTAATCAAGAAATGTCAAGATTAATATGTTTAGAACATTAAAATAAACGTACCTACTATAGGCTAACAATATTTTATTTAGTTGATCCAAAAAAGGTTCTTTGTTATAATAACTTGCCTAACAAAATATTTGATTTAACTGTAAAGCAAATCTTGCGGGAGCTGTAAGGTAGGCCATATTTTCCCAAGGATTTCACCACAAGACGTAAGGAATTAAACGGATACAAATCCTATACTTAATCACAAATGTATAACTCTCATCACACACACTCAAAGACTCCAAATATTTTCTTCTATTTTTGTCATAATGGTATTCGTTCAAATGTTAAAATGAACTCTTAACTTTTTTTTGCAGGTGATTCTGGTGCCTCATTCGCACAATGACCCCGGTTGGCTGAAGACGTACGAGAGCTACTACCACTACCAGACTCGCAACATCCTCAATAACATGGTTGACAAGTTGCAGCACTTCAGTAACATGACCTTCGTATGGTCTGAGATCTCTTTCTTCGCGCAATGGTGGGAAAGGTGAGTTGAATAACTTCACACGTATTTCGTAGCTTCATATAAGTCTATTAGTCACCCTTTCCGTAGCTCTCTTTCCCTAAAGCATTGATAAGGGAACTTTTTTACTTAGTACCCCAACATATATATATTAACGCCAACGTTACCCCCCTGATATTAAATTTAGAAAATCATAGAATAGATTATTCGAATTCAAAAGCTTTATTGAATATATTTATTTAGAGAGAGATAATATAATCAGAAATATAAATAGTATAAAATAAATGAATATCCTCATTATGAAACAAAAGGAATTTTTTGAAAACTCTTTCACTTCAACTATGGAGAAATGATGTTGTTTCATTTTTTATACAATAACATCAAAATATGGGCATTTTGATGTCAAAGCAATTTGTATACTGTCTTCGGGGTCCAATTGATTTTACTGCTTTGTTTTTTTATGTTCATTATAGTGGAAAATCCTTGTTCGCAAAGGTAAGTTATTCCCAAAAGCATCAACTTTTTGAGTGCCTCCTCATATGCAATTTTTAAATCTTTTGTGGCTATTGACATCCAAAAATATTACAGATCTGCTTTGTTTTTAAATTCATGATGTGCTTCATTATTGGATCGAAGTTTAAGAATTGCCTTTTCCAACCCTTGAAGTTCTTTTGGTACATCAGCAATTTCACATTTAAAGGGATCTACAATCCAACTGACAATATGTAATGTCAAGAACTAGAAAGTAAACAGATAACCACTCTTTGAGGGTGGTAAGATGCTTTATAGCTTTATCCTTAGTCTCAAAAGTTATATTTTCACAATTTTCCAAAAACGAAGCTAACTTTGAAAAGGAATCTATCTTGTTTTCTTCTGCTCTCAGTCTCTACTATAAAAGTTTTGATTCAGACGCTAAAATCTTTTCTCTGGGTGAAATTATATTGATTTTTTCCCTTGCAACTCTTTGTTAAATTCATTAACATACTCAAAAGTATCAGCTAAAAATCAACATGGCGTGACGTTTCCTAAACACGTATAATACATTGGCCAGATGCAGTGTTTCCAAATTAAAAATTTCTCTCTTAACAAGGAACGTTATTTTTATATAATTTTATGTATGTCTCTAGAGTCCTTATTACCCCGAGAATTTAATTTCTACCCCATTTGGGGTAATTTACTCCGGTTTACCAACCCCTGTCTTAAACAAACCCATGTTTTATTGAACGAGTGAAGGTCCTGTATTAACTCAACCGTTTTACTTTTAATTTATCTTTATATGTGGTTATGGGCGTGGAACAATTTTAACGAAATTTTCAGGGACATTCTTTGAACCTAGGCCAAACGAAATACACTCTCTATGTTATGGTTTTTTTAAGTTTTGATGTAATTTTCGAAATTGAAGTCTTAAAACACTTAAGCAGTGTTTATTTTTTATGAATTTAAAAATATGGTATTAGTAGATGGAGTGGCGTTTCAGGGCGATTTGACCTTTGACCCCAACGCTGATTGGCTTGAGCTCGTCACGTGACCACGCCCTCTCGCTCTGACTGGCTGTTGGCTTCCCGCCTTACCCGCCACTATTTCCCCCTCCCCCTGACAGAATTCCACGGTATGTATGTGTTGGACGTATGGTAACAGTGCTGTGATTGGCTGTTATTTATATAACTGGCTGAGTAAAATGCTTTCCCCTCCCCCACCAAGTTTGGCTACCTTTCCTATCTGGTTATTTTCATGACGACATGGAGTTCGCAACATGTTGTCCTCCTTCAATGTCGCAAAGGTTTATTTCTGGTCTTTTATGTGGCAATGGGTTTTCCCTGATGACTGGTGCCAGTTTGGTGGGTCGACAAGACGAGTCGAGACAGGAACAGATCGTGACCTTGAAACCGTGAGCTAGTACATGAGGTTATTGACTCTGGCAACCCTCTCCCGGAAATTGGTTTTCTCGATGACGTCATCGCACTGTCGCAACCCTGATCACTCATATCTGCCCCCAGTTTGGTGGCTTGACAAGACAAGTAGAGACCGGAATAGATCACGACCTTGAANCCCCCGCAATGGGTTTTCCCTGTGTCGTCATCGCAATGTCGCAACCCTTCCCCCCACTCCCCCGGTAATGTTGCAACTAGAGAGCATTGACACAGCTCTAATTATGCACAATCAGGTGCCTAGGAAGCCTTATGATAATTTATAGTCCTCATTTAGGGGTCGCTATCCCCCACCACAAAAGTCTACTAAAATTGGTTTGGTATCATCCGTCGACATGCGCGGATGTAGGTATCCATCATGGATGGGAGGATTAAGGTAGTAATGTTCCAGCATTTACGTGGAGTGACAAAGAGTAGAAAACTACCCCTCTTCACCCGAGAGAGATTCGAACTCACAACCTCTCACGTCATAACTAGATTAGTTAAACGTGAAACAAACGTATATGGTATAATTATGATATTGTGGTAGAAATAATTTTTAAAAAAGGTTCCGGAGGGAGAAATATCAACAGTTTACCTGGCAGGGTTTGGATTTCCCCCCGCCAGAACTAAATGAGGCTGACATTTAGACGTCGTGCCCAAATGTATTTGAACTTCGATATCTCTAGCACCACTAATGTTTGTTAGAGTGTTCGTACTTCCTTCCGAGATCACCTCACATTTGTAAGCGTAAAAAAAGGGTTTTGCTAGTCGACAATATTTTCCGTTAGGGTAGAATTTGTACCATCATTTGGTTCGGGTGAAACCCTACAAACAATTTCACTGTTTAGATAGCGTTTATAAATTATATAAGTATGGTTTAAGGTTAGGTTGCAAGTTCACATACACACACAGACGTTCATTTTTATTTATAAATTGTGAAGGTAGATTTCTACCTATGAATAAAGTGAAAAAATTAACCGGTTTATTCTTTGAACCACTCATAGCAACCTAAAATGTTTTAAATAATATTAATGGTAGTACGGGGATGTAGCATTATTTGCGCAGGGTTGAAATGTAAAAACATATAGGTTGTTTAGGAATCATATAGCCAAAAGTATTATTTATGCTCTGGCTAGATATCTTTGACACCTGAAAACGGGGATCGAACCCTCCAACGCTATCTGTATATCTTTGGCCGATTGAGGAACAAAATAATAAAATTAGTGATGTATCATCATTTGCGCCGGGTTTGAATGTGAAAACATAAAGGTATTTTAAGAATCAAATAGCCAAATGTGTACCAGCATTTGCGCTAGGTTGAAATGTGAAAATACAGGTAGAATGTGTACCAGCATTTGGTTCGGGAAAACCCTAAAAACCGTTTCACATTTTTGATAGCGTTTATAAATTAAATAAGTTTGGGTTAAGGTAAGGTGGAAAGTTCACACACACACATACACAGACGTTCATTTTATTTATAAATTGTGACGGTAGATTGCTACCCAAGGATAAAGTGAAAAAAAGAAATAATCTTTTTATTCCTTGAGCCACTTATAACGATATAAAAAAAGGTTCATTTCAATATTATGTAATGTTCTCATCTATATTTTGTATAAATAATATATAACTCTTACTTTGATTCATAAGTAATATTGAATTGAGTAACTTGAATTTAATGTCCGCAACTATATTTTGACGAAATAATATATAGCTACATAAATTCATAAGTAATAACAGGTTTGTAAAAGATATAAAATGTACCTGCACTTGTATGAAAGCCAAGAGATACGGTCGACCTGAATTCAATCCCGCTCCCCCCCCCCCNCCCTACATCCCTGCTAATAGCCACTAAGTTAAGATTATCGGTATTTAGAACTGCGTTCTACTACCCATTCGGGGTTTTGCTAGTCGACTAGATATTCCGTAAAGGTATAAGATGTACCTGCACTTGGTTCGGGGAAAATCTTACAAGCAGTTTCACTATTTAGATAGCTTTTATAAATTAACTAAGTTTGGTTTAAGGTAAGGTGGGAAGTTCACACACACACACACACACACACACAAATACACACAGACGTTCATTTTTATATATAAATTGTGACAGTAGATTACTACCCAAGCATAAAGTAAAAAAAAAGTTTTATCCCTTGAACTACTTATACCACCAGAAAAAAGTTTTAAACAAAATAACTAATATTAAAATAACTTGCAACTTTCAACATTCGTGCTCAAGTTCTATTAGGTCTCAGCTCACCACTGTTCTAGTATTTGGTAAGCACAGAAAAAATGTATAATTGTAAGACCGACACTTTAGCTCAGTCCATCTAGTTGCATGTTGAAATAGACTGCCTAGAACCGGGAAGATCAAGGTTTGTATCCTAGTAGGGTGTACTGGGGGGTATTTCTCCACCCATCCTCCAGGCAAATTTGGATACATTTCTTCTAGATGGAAGCTCGAGATTTGAATTTATGTCAGATGATTTGGGGGATGGTTTACTTTTCAAGAGAGTAGATATAATTAAACTCTAATTTATAAAAATAGTGCTGAAAACTAAAACCTTCACTGTTATTAAATTATACCCAATACGTTTACATGATAGTTATTTGTTGCATAGGATTGCAAATTGTGCTCTCTCTTCACAGAAACAGAGAAAGTAATTTATATATTGTGCACCGGTTAGTTGCTCTTAAAAAATTAATTCACATTTGAGTGAAAAGAAGAGTGGTAAGCCGTCACCGGAAAATTCTCACACTTTCCAGAGACATGACAGCCATATTTTTTTTTACTCCTTGAACCGTACTACGCCACTGGTTGTCCTATATATTGCAAGGGTATAAGTGAATACTAAATATCAGAGATCCAAACCCCGCGCTTATCAATCACTTCTAAAAAGCTATATGAAAATACTAGGTGATAGAACTGAAGTGTACAGAATTTTCGTGGAGGTAGAATGGAAATTCACAACATAACACTCTCTAAAGCTCCAGGCCCACGATGCATAACAGCTAGTATGTTTATGACGGTAGGTACACACGACAAGGGGTTTGAAACCCGATATTTGCTCCGTGTCATGATATTTTACCTGGAGATCAGATTCCAGTAAGGTGCTTTCCTAGTCTCTCTATCCACGCGGGTGCAGGTTCACTTCCTTGTCCTTACCCTCTTAAAGTAATTTTTATTGTTTCAAAATAAAAGTAGTTATTTTGTTACCAAACCTATGTCAACCTATAATCATTTGAGCTGGAGACCTCCTATTTGACCAAAGAGGGTGGCAGCCAGTGGACCAGGATTCGAACCCCCCTGCAGTTTAGTATATTGTGAGAGTGCTGTCTTAGACCCAGGGGAGACTCCCAATTTTCACTCCAGTGCAAGTGGGCATGCCGTCTAAATGTCAGGCTCATCTATTTCTGGTGGAGAAACTTGTAAGTGAAAGTTCACTTCCATTAATCTATTCTTTTTTATCCCTATCCTAAATTAAATAAACCACTATATAACTTGCGACCCGCAACATTTGCCCTCGAGTTCTATAGTGTATAGTTCACTTCTGCTCTAGTATTTGGTAAGCACTGAAATAATGTATAATTGTAAGGCCGACACTTTAACTCAATTGGTAGTGTGTTTGCCTACTAAGCAAAAGATCCTTTGTTTAAGAAGGCTATACATTTTAATATTAACTAATGTTATTTCAGTGGCGTGGTTAGCTACCGTCTGGTTTCATGTTAAGCTAAACCTTCGAGGACGGGGGAACTCAAGGTTCCCATCTTGGTTGCGTGAACGGGGGGTAGATTCTCACTCTACCTATACGCAAATGCGGGTTCAAACTTCCCAATTCCTGATAAATTAGAGTAATTAGTACTTAAACTCATAACCCGCACGGGTAGTAAGACGCGGTGCTAAAATGTATCAAGTTCGTGTGACCTATAAATAATATGTGCGCCAGATCACGTTTGAGTTTCCATTTAAGAAACAGGCTATGGGAAGGTCGGAGTTGGATCTAGCAGAAAGTTATTTTGGGGGTTAAATTTTCATAAATCGTTTTCCACTTCCAACTCTGGAAAATTGAGTTACATTCCCTTAGTAAATCTAATTTATTTAGCCTTAATTCTTTATTTTGGTTAATATTAGACATGTAGAGCGATGGGAAGCTGTGTGTCTGTGTGTATTGAAATCGGACATTATAAGTTTTAATAAATATTCAGGATAAGCTAAACAAATCCATTGTATATTATTCAATATAAAATAAATATTATAGATTCCTTCATCAGCGTCGAGCGTATTTAGGTAGGTTTTTCTAATAGACTTTCCATTCTCCCTCCTTGCAAAATGTGGGTAAACTTCCTCTTATTTTGGCTTGCTGTTCAATTGATTAATTTATTTTGTGTAAATGTTATTTTTTATGTCAACAAAATATAGTTTCGAGCGTTAAATGATATTTAAAATTGTATTTATTATTACTTATTAATTTTTGTAAAATTTTTGTTATTTCATCAAAATATAATCGTGAACAATAAATTTCTTTGTTGTTTAAGTGGCTTATTTGATTATTGTAAATTCTATTTATTATATCAACAAAATATAGTTTCGAGCATTAAATAATATTTAAATCTTTTATTTAATATCACGTGAATTTTTGTAAATGTTATTTATTATTTCTTCAAAATATATTTGCGGTCATTAAATTTTTTATTGTTGTTTAAGTGGCTAATTTATTTTGTGTTAATGTTATTTATTATGTCAACAAAATATAGTTTGGAGCTTTAAATAAAATTTAAAATTGTATTTAAAAAAAAGTTGTTTCTAAAATAATTTACCTCGGTGGCGTAGTTGAATGACACGCTTGTTTCATATAGAGCCAGATGGTCAAGGACGGGGGAGTTCGAATTTTGAATCTCGGTCGAGTAACCTAATGGTGTTTTCCGATCTCCCTATACTCAAATGCTGGCTCACTTCCTCTAAATTCAAGCTTCTCAATTATCAATCCGTTAACGTAATCAGTACTTAATCGTCTATACATACTGACAGTAGTTATCAAACAAAACAAATGTTGATAGGCTTTTGTCGTGGGGGGAGGGAGAGTGGCCCCACCAACGCTTGCTCAATATTAGATTCCTGCTTGGTTCGCTACATTTTAAATTAAAAACTACGTGTTAATAATGATAAATATCATAGCGTGCTGTCATTTTTGTTATTCAAAATTAATATCTTATATTATGTGTTCGTTAATGAGTGCAGTCTGAAAAATAATTATCTAATATACAGCCAAATCAATAAAGGAATAGGAGCATCACCGGGTACCAAGTGTTAACTAAACAAATGGTGACGGTAGGTGGTCGGGTTTCGAATCCTTGCCGTGAGAGTATACTGAGGCCGGTTTCCTCACTCATCCTCCTCGGTTTATGCTAAATATATAGAGGAGGAAACCGACGCTAGTATTCTCATGGTCATTGTTTCCGATCATTCTATTTTACAACGTAACTAACCAAATTACAACTTCTCAGAGTTGATAAGCACTAGAATTCTAGATTTAAATATAAACTTCCAATATACAATATACAATTTTTAAGAACATTATTATAACCATACATACACAAGTATGGTTCCATTTTTTTAAATTCTTGATTAATTAAAATATATGTACATAATATTTAGTATATTAACATTTTTTTATCGGATTGTAAAACTTATAAGTTACTCTTACAGCGCATGCGCATCTAGAATATTACTATACCTCACTGATTTACATGCATACAATTGCGTCAGTCTGTTCAAGCGCAGTTCTCCTATTATGGGGATTGATTTTCAACCAGATGTACTGAGGTATGTTATTCCAAAGGTCTTCTCACTCTCTCTCCAAGCAAATGTGGGTACAGTGTACCTAAATTATACCTTCCTCATTCCTGTCGTATTAGTGTTTATACATGTAAACCACGACCGATCAATAGGACCTGGCGCACTTAAGAAAATAATAATGTTTTTTTTTCTCAAATTACGCCTAGTTGCGCATAACCTGAACATTGAACAGGTATTAAGACGTGATGATAGTAAAAAAATACGATAAACATCTTATAAATTATACTCTCCATGGCGTAGCCCACAATCTTGCTGTACCGAACGAACAGCCGTTACTGTTAGCAATTATATTGCCACCATTTGCGAACAGAGGGTGGCATTGGGTCAGTACGATGAACCCTCCGGCCATTAATCTCATTTTCCTAGACTGGAGCTGCAACTTATTTATTTAATTAGTGGCTCATTTATCCTCACGAAGCTGGGATGACCCTATTCCAGACTCACTTCTTTTTACGAACTATACAGTTCTAGTAAATAACATGCAAGGTACTATTTAGCAGTAACACGGTGCTGAACTAAGTACGGTTTAAACAATACTGTATACAGAACCTCAGATTATTTAAGGTGCACTGTTATTGTGTCTATCAGAAGGGATACTCGGTCGCCTTACGATATTCCCTACGCTCCACCACGAAAACGCCACATTTTGTTTAACAGTCGCCTGGGAGAAGGGATGGTTGTTGGAGGGGTTGAAATGTGGGGGCGACATTAATTTCCGGTGTGTTGAGCGGAAGACCTGCCCCTGGTTCCCAATCCGTCCGCTTGGCGGCTCTGGCGCGGTCGGCTTGAAGGTAAACTGTGTGGCTAACAATGAAGAGCGTGCCAGGTGTGTAACCTCGTCAGTCTTCCAGCGGAGGAATGAGCACGGCAAATGAAGTGGGAGGATGGATAGAGATAGTCCTCTCCTCTGGAACAAATACAAACGCTTTTGTGAACAATGGCACACAAAGAAAATAAGGCTAACAAATAACCTTTAAAATGTTATTAATAAACACGTATTTACAATAAAGACACACCAATAAAAAAACATTTATATATTAAATTTGTTTAGAACTCATGTCGTAACTAACCTGCTTACTTCACTTTTGCGGCGAGAACTAAAATGCTGTTATTAAATAAAAAATACGTTATGTTATATTTTACTCATTAAAGAATTAAAACGATATGTGAAATGGATTACAACAATAACGTTTTGATTGTAGTTTCAATTGAATAAACTAGTTTTAATGACAAATTAGAGTGAAAGTTAGGAAACAAATTATTTGTATGACTGGTTTGATCTTGTGGCAGTGAAGATAGTGAGACTGCTACAGCTGTCGACTAAAGATGCAGTTAATTTGTAAATGGTATGTTGATATTACCCCTGATTACAGTGTGCACGCTCTATCTCACGAAAATGTGTTTCGTAAAATAAAAAATATATATAGAGATTAAAAACAAGTACTATTTTTTTTAACTATATTTAAATATTTCTTAAATTATATATATTGATATTAGAGATTCCATTTTGTTCATTACCTACCTGTATTGTGGCTACGGGGTATATCTATACATTTAGACTCGCATAGAATTGGTTGACGTTGACAAGGAAATCGATGCTCATATATCGACCTAGTGCATAAAGGATAGTTTTACATACAAGAGGTATCAGTTTGGTTTTCCCACTCTCTCCACATACTAATGTGTACACACTTCCTTAAACTAACCCTCCTTCTCATTATCCTTCAGACAATTGGTTAGTAGCCCTTGTGTCAAACGACTAAATCAAAATAACTGTGTTTAATTAAAAGGGTAATCCACTATTTATGTCAAGTATGTTTGATTTTTCTTCATCAAGGTGAATTGGGATGAAACTTTCCAGTGATTGCATGTACATTCTGTTTACTGAGAGATGAGCATCTTAACTGTAGACGTATCATAAAAATTGCCCAAAGTTTACACGCTTCACAATATTAACCCTCGTAGAGCCTTAAATAACTTAATATGTTCATACTACAAAACATCCTCTCGGAAGAAAGGGTCCAGTAGGCTGAAATTAGAAGACCAATCAAAGGCAAAGCCATCTCTTTTGAAAGTGATAATTCATAGTGCACATCACTGGTGATCACTTAGGGATAACATGATTTACTGACTAGTAGATCAGGCTTCGAACCCTAACTGACGATACCGGGTAGACGTTGTTTTTTTTAACTCTCTGGCTTCCTAACCTCTTCCCGATGCTATCATTGAGGAATTATCTTAAAAGTCACATTTATATCCTCTATTTGTATAAAACTTACAAAACAGCTCAATATATAAGGAGGACAAATAGAAATGTTATTACTGAAGATTTTCATTTGAGTTCTAGTATTCTGAAACGCTTATGAGAATGTTAAAATAATGTGAGGCTTATGTTCGACAAACATAGGAAGCAGAATAGGTTGTAATTCACACAATCGCAATAATATATGTTAACCCATGAATATTTGGAAAATAAATTAGAATATGTTGTTAATCAACATGCTTAGTTTTCAAGTAGACAAAACAAATCCTTCAGATCATGGTGGTCCCGACGTTTTTCATCCCAAGGGTCAAATTTGTTCATCAATTTGCACCGCATGCTGAAGATATATTTAGTAATCCCATCAACCTAATAATATAAATCCCTCAAACAACACTTAATATACAATTATTTTCAATACTTTGAAATATATTGTATTTGAGGTTGGAGAGTCTTTCAAATTTGACTGCCAAGTAAAAAGTTTATCAAACTCTCAAAAATATATTACGAAATTCGCACGCACACATACATTTACAAAACAACTTATAAGTGTAAATATATGTATTTTTACATTTTTTCATTAATCAAATAAATGCATAGTAAAATGCAATCATGATTTATTTTAATACATTTTTTACATTGCCTATTTCACAACTGCCACAGAGCGTTTCCCTTTAAATCTCAATCCAGGTGCTGTGAGGGCTACATTTTCAGTGAGCTTGCACCGCCATTTAGACAACATTGCCATAGATTACTGTTGCAGTGGGTAGTTTACAAATTATGCTGCGTCACGACACAGATCATCATATGCTCATTCTATTGATTGTCTTAATATGTGTTGTTTCAAATTATTATTATTATCAGCACCACGTCTTACTACCCGTTTGGATTATACGCACTTACGCTCATGTGTAAGGCAGGGTGATAGTGAGATGAAATGGAGGACCTACAGTTTAACGTGGAATCCGAACCACGGTGGATGCCTGGCATTCCTCACATTCACAAGATGTCTTAGTCAGAAGTGAAGGAAGGGTTTGGTAATCAGATAAATATGTGCTGGGACTGAGGATTTAATCCCGGATCCCCAGAACAGAAGTCTGACAGCTTACCCCTAGACCACCAGGTCGCCTGTTTTAAATTGCTTCAACACACTCGAAGGGGTGGTTGACCTATCTCTAGTTACACTATACTTGGGTACTCAATAAAATTGATTGGATTTCGCAAGTAGATAGTGTAGTGCAAACCCAACCAAACCTCAAATAATACTGAGTCGATTGATCCTTTGATTGATTTAGAGCTATTTTTTTTTCCCACGTTTATGCTATAAAGGTTCGTAGAACGTATGAATCCAATTAAATCTAGATACTTTTTTATTCAAGTTCAAATGTTTAGTTTATTTAAATATTTCAAACCTATTTAACACATTCATGCATCTACACTAAGAATTAAGTAAAATCCTAGGCATGAAAAGAATCATTGATCAATTTTATATAATCACCCTTATATCCTTGTTCTAAAGCTTAGAGGTAAACATTTATCTGCAACAGTGGGTACTGTTTAGGAGACAGGCATGTTGCCTACCTACGCAAGCAGGGAAGGGGCTGGGACCTGAATACACACAGCCAACATTTACATTACAAAGTAACGTACCGGGACATCAAAGCTCTTTTGAGACCTCTGACGTTCTACTTTTAAACATAAGATCAACTTGCGCATTGCTTTGAAAGGTAAAGAGTTCTATCTGCCTCATGGGTGATTCAATCTCTTCAGAACTACTAAACTTGTTGTCTTTAAATTGTCTTGGTGCCATAGACAAACAAGTGAGGGCCAGTAAAAATTGATACACTTCAACTTGAAGACTGCTTGTTGAAGCTTCATCGCATGTGTCTTTTTACTATCATTAAACATCTTATTTGCGTTTTCATGGTATTCTCTTGTTTAAATGGTTACTTTGTAAGGTAAGGGTAGTGTTATTTTGGAACTGGTAGATTTTTTTAAAATAAATTAAATATAATTTTCCAGAAAGTCACAAATAAGCGAGCTAGTGTCTCACAACCTTTCAATTACGTCACATATGTGACTAACACAATTTTTCAGGGTATACATATATTTTTCAAATTTCATCTAACAGTTACCATTCCTATATGAGACACACATTCACAGGCAAAAATCCCGCTTCTTAAAATTGATTTCACTAAACTGGAAACCCATTTTATGTTTAATAATTTTATTCGTCCATATTCCATATTTAACACCCTACTATCTGTCTTGGCTTCTAACATATTTACACTTATTGGGTAAGTATGAGTAAGGTAGGATCTTAAAGGGAATGTATCCGCATCTGTGTGAAGTGGGGTGTTCAAAACCATTTAGGAATAATCAAATCATAATGGCTTCCTTGTATTTTAAACTTATAGCCTTACCGATACCGACAAATCAGACAAGAAGAGACTGACGCCTTTCTCTGCGTGGCTGCCGGTGATGAATTTTCTATTTGCTAATTTTATGAGAACTACGAGTATTGTGTGAGCTTGGTGCTAACCAAATAACCGACCTTAGCAACAACAACAACAACAACAACAAAATTGATTTTAATAAAATTTAGAATAAAGTACATATCTGGTATTCTATCGTCATACCTTTAGTATTTATCTAAATGCTTGTAAAATTACTTCATTTTCTAAATTGTGTATATGTTGGAATACCTTGAATATACTATTGTTCTTTTTATACCCCGTCTCACTACCCGTTTAGGTTTTACGCGTTATATATATTAGCATTCGAGCTATACGCTTATGTATTAACTAAGCTAATGGCTTAGTAATGTGGAAGTTGAACTTTAAGGAAGTGTACCCGTATTTTCGTGGAAAGAGAGAGTAAAACCATTGATTAAAATCCACTATCAGTACACCCGACTATAACCGAACCATTATCTCCCTGTCATTGGCAGTCTAGTACATTGCTAGAGAAGCCCCTTAGACCATACAGCCACCGAAGTGGGTGCGTTTATATTAATATCAATAATATGTTAGGAGCGAGGTTGGTAAAATTTAGAGGAAAATACCCACATTTGTGTAAAACTATACAGGAAAACAATCCTCAACCAACCTTAATTCAAACCGTGATCTCCCCATTACTGTTGGTCCAAAATAATTAATACTACAAGAGTGACGCCTTAGACCATTTGACCATTGACGTGGGTTTTGAAGGAAATACTTCTCAAAAAAAACTAGCAATGCTTATATCTGGAAAATCATTTTCAACAATGGTTCATGTCATATTAATTTTAGATATAATATTGTGTTTTCTGTTAAGTTGTAGATATCTTCGTTAGTTATACGGTAATTCATGTCAATCAATATTGGTTTTGGAGGTGACCACGCACCTAACACTAGGCCTGCTAATTATCGGAAACACGGCCACCACTCGCCACATAACTTTTGATCACAGTTAAGCCATGATAACTTTATTAAGCCTTTAATAGGCATGTCACATCGGGATTAGGGCATTACGTTGCGTGCAGTGTAGGCTTAGTAGACCGTGATGTGCGGGGGAAAGGGGGGGGAGCAACATCTGAGTGGTCCATCGCTCCGAATTCTGGTTCCGCTTCATCCTGGCGACTCTGGTGTGGGCAGGTCAGTCGGAAGCCGAACGGAACGTCAGCTAGGATTTGGCTGATCTATTTATGTTGGCAAGCTAGCCCGAGGGAGTCATCGATTAACATCCTTAAGACATAACTATAGATCTCAGGTCTTCAAATTACAAGTGATTTTCCTTTAATTTAAATATATAATTTAGTTTTAAGAACATATCCTTCGTACGAATAACTGGAAAACTAGATTGGCGACTACGCTTGGAATCGAATCCAATTGTATTTATTTTCATTTTTTTAAATATATATTTTATATTATTTGATGTATATAACGTGCGTTTTTTGAACTGATTGACTATATAAAAACACGAGAATTTCTATGAGCAAGAGCAAAAGGGACTACCAATTTTGTCGATAAATGTATTCTCACATACCTTCCAGGTTTATTTTACATGCCACAATCGACATGGAATCAACGGTTTTACTGCCTTTCCGAAGGAAGTTATGCTACAGATTTTTATCGCGCAAGAAAAATTCATCTCCCACGTCTGGGTTTGAACCTATTAACATCGGGTCCTGAAGTGAGTGCCTCACCCCAAGACCACCAAGGTCGACATCTGCACTTTTAACTTGTTTAAATTAGAATGAGTACGAGTTAGGAATTTCTTCTCCCCTCAAGCCCTGAGTTCTGCAGCTATCGACTGGAATATCTGCATATTTGCATCATTGGGGTAAGGACGAGGAAGGTATAATCTAGAGGACGTGTATGTGGATTTGCGAAGAAGAGGGAAAATGATCTTAGACTAAAACTTAACAGCATACGTGACCGTGATTCAAATCCCGATGGTTACTCAAAGTTTTATGTTTATATATTTATATATATGTATTTCAGAAATATTTCAATGATATAAATGGTTTCTTCCAGTTAAAACTACAGAAAATCGTACACGATGGACACCAAGGTCTAAATTAACTAATATTTTAGCTACTCACTATCTTCCAGGTGCGACGGACAGAAAAAAACAAAACAAAATATGTTACTGTCAAGATAGTTGAGGTATTGTTCTTTGAATCAATAATTTATTAGATTATAGATTTGGCTCAAGTCCCAATGAATTTGAAATCTAGTTTTATATTGTGTGAATACATTCATGATGCGAGTAATACATGTTTATCAATTATAACTTAACATTGTCAAAAAATGACATCTATAAGTTCCACTAAACCAATCTAACTTTTTGTACTGTTGTTATATTAACAACTATCCACTGACGAGACAAGGCCTATATCTTTATGATTGCGCAGTGGAACCAGAATATTTCCAATCCTGGGTCATCTACAATCAGTGGCACCCGTAATACTGGCCATTTAAAGTAAAAGTATCATAGGAAAACCCTCATCTGATAGTATACACACTGCAGTTGTCACTTTTGATCCATTTTTTATTAATACCTATATTATTATTATTATAGCACCGCGTCTTACTACCCGTTCGGACTATACGCACTTACGCTAAATGTGTAATGGTAGGGTGATTGTGAGATGAAATGGAGAACCTACAGTTTAACGTGGAATCCAAACCACGGTGGAGGCCTGGCATTCCTCACATTCACAAGATGTCTTGTCAGAGGTGAAGGAAGGGTTTGGTAATCAGATAAATCTTTGCCGGGGCCGAGGATTGAACCCCGGCAGCCAGCATAGAAGTCTGACACCTTAACCCCTAGACCACCAGGTCACCATTTAATTCCTATAAAATAGCAGTTAAATGTTATCAAAGCTGACCGAAAGAAAAGTTTTATCCTTTTCAGAATGTTACCAATCAATAGCCCAATCAGAACCAAATAATGTGTGAACTACCATAGGTGCACCCAGGGGTGGCAATTGGAGTATCCCTCCCTCCCTTCCTCACCCACATTCACAAGATTGCAAGAATCTCGCAGAAAGCTAAGACTTATTAGTTACAACCATAAAATGAGCCACTAAAAAAAGAATCGAAAGCATAAGCTCCATTTTAATATCAGGCTTACAATTTAATTTCTATAGTATGTGACAGCTAAAAAAGTTATTTTACTTTCATGAATTTATACGTCAAGTCATGAGGTATTAATTTGTCCCTTTTGATAGATATTATCAATACATATAAGATATAAAATAATAGAATGAAAATAATAGAGCAAAAATGAAAGTAAAAACACCAACACATATTTACAAATACTATTCTATCGTTTTATTTATTACAAATTGTTTTTGCTCAATGAACTTTATTTCATTCATACATTACTTTTAAAAATAATTGTCATGGGTGCTGGTCACAAAAATTAATGTTAGGATATTTTTTTTATGTCAGTTACTTTAAAAAATTGGACTACACTTGTGACTTGATATAATATGTACTATTATACTAATTAAAAGTGCTCCTACACCTCTTAAAATCAAAAACAATACAATATATAATTTGCAGGCTCCCCCTCCCTTTCTTCCCCAAGTAAATTTATGGGAGTATAATTGTAGACTACTTAACTTAAACAGACCCGCTTCGGTGGCGTAGTTGGCTAACGCGATTGTCGTGTTGAGCTCGACCGCTGAGGATGGGGAGAACGAGGTTCGAATCTCGGTTGGGTGGGGGTGTTTTTTCCTAAATGGTTTTCCACTCTCCTTCCACGCAAATGCGGGTTCACTTCCTCTAATTAAAAGCCTTCCCAGCTCCTAATCCATTAGCGTAATTAGTACTTAAAAGCGTATAACCCGAACGGCTAGTAAGACGCGGTGCTTAAAAAAAAAACTTAAACAGGGTGTCCCAAAAGTTACTGTGCAGTAAATTACCACGTACCTCGTGGCAGTTCTTCCAACATCTGTTGTAAGAAGAATTGCTACAAGATATCTGGTACTTTCCTGCACCGTAATTTTTTGGACACCTATATATGTGAACCATTCTTAAATTCTATTGGTTTAAATTACACCTTGCGAAATTTCACACTATATCGTCCTAGAAAACCACCTCAAAGCATCCGACAAGTGGGTGTTACTGGCAGTGGATAATCAATCACCAATTACAACGCCTGGTTTAGGTAAAAAAAAAAAAAGATGCACTGTATAATAGAGATGACACCAAATAAGAGAGATGGTACCATCTTGCTCGGAGCCTCTACTGTTTCTTCCCCCTTGACTGACTCCATTTACCCCTCAGGTTCATGTCAAGAGTCTGTTTGACTGCCACTAAACAATCCCAACCCTTTTAAATATATTAATTAAAACAACACAACTTTTTAGAAAGTATCTCCTCAACTCATGTTGCGCGGCTTTATTATTACCATTCCAACTTTTGAAAATATTCATCTTTCAACTGTGTCTATTTTCCTCTGTTTTTATACCCACAGTTTGGAACTGTTTGTTGTTTTTTGTTGTTATATTTATAAAATATATTTTATGTCCCGAATTTTAAATACACCTTGGATTTAAATTAATTACCATATCACCTTATTTTTTAATTTTTCTAACCACTGCATCATACTAACCGTTCAGGCTATACGCTTATGCAGGCCTATTAATTAAGCTTATGGTTTCAGGTATTAGGAAGTTCATATTAATAGAAAGTGTACCCTCATTTGCGTGGAGGGAGAATGAAAAACAATTTGGGGGGGAAAAACCACTCTCAATACACCTGACCAAGATTTGAACCTTGATCCCCCGTCATTGGTAGTCAAGCCTACTGCAAGAGTGCAAGAGTCCCCGCGGCCACCGAAGTGGGTTATCACCTTATTAGATGGCATCTGAATAAATATTTACATATAACTGGCGTAACTTTTGTGCTATAGTGTTTAAAGTAATAATTAGAGTACATTCATTATTACACTTTATATACCCGCACTGCTGGGCATGCGGATAAAAGCGCCAGTCTTGTATAGTTTGGTTTGCTGCCGAGGGGGGGTAGGGTAGGGTTTAAATCCCAACAGGGTGTACTGAGGTTTATTTTTATAAACGGTTTCCCACTCTCGCTATAAGAGCATTCAGGAATATCTCATCTAAAATGCTACCTTCTTAATCCTTACCCGATTAGTATAAGCTTTCATATAGCCCCGGACGGGTAGAAAACCGCAGTGTCCAAAATAAAAACTTTAGTCTCAACCTGACTTAATTATTCACAATTAATATATTAGGTTCAACTCATTAACGGCAATCAATTAAGTGATAGTCCAATTTTTGTAGGAAAGATTTGACAGCTAATAAAGCCACGTCAGCTCATGTGATACGCAGCTGTAATTATTATTATTATACTATAAAGCCACATGGCTGACTCACTCACTGACATCAATGTTTACCCACTTTCAGATGAGCTAGAAACTTGAAATTTGGCAAACTTATAGCTTCTAGCCTTTAACCGATGGGAAAATTCCAAAAAGTTAAAAAAAAATTTTAATCCCCGAAAAAAAGATCAAAAGGGCGAAGCAACATTAAAGTCGGTACGGACCTTTCTTTGGAGGTCTCTTGTGGCTAAACTGTAAGACCTATAAAAAAAAAAAAGCTCTGAAATTACATTAGTTTACACCCACTTGCAAAGAAAACTCACTGGGGGCTCGGGGCGGAGCCTCCAGTGATCAAAGCGAGTTTTGTTTATATAGCCTCTATTGTCAATACTTGATGGAAATTAATAACAAATAATTGAGGCCAGTTTTCTCTCATCAATTCTACAGGTCATGGAGCGGAATAGAGCGTCTCGGATTGAAAGTATCTCATTCTTATCTCCATCCTTGTTGAAATTCCCCTCTAGAGTATTAAGGGGTATTTTCTTCCCTCTTTCTTCCGCCCCTTTTTTTTCTCCAAACTTGAGCCGTATGTCTCGAGGTTATCCAATTCCTTGTTCTTTGTTTGCCCACCAAGATTATTCTTGTATCATTAACAGTGAGCCGGATGAGGGCTGGAGGAGAGCGGTGGAGGAACAATCTACTCCAGGAGATTTCGAGGAAATAGAGGGGCAAGGTCTGTTTCATTTCCCCCCCTGACAGACGATCCAAGTGTACCACGCGACGAGGCAGGGAGAGAGCGTTGAAGGCTTTGATCGTCGTGGAGAGGAGTCTTATTTCACGTCGGGCGACTCTAAATGAACCTCTCTCTTCCGCGTTCGTTGGTCGAGAGGGGAGTCTGAGGGCATCCAAGTGGCAGACTTGAGTGGCACGCATGCGCGAGCCCGGTTTATTCGTGAAGGACACTCACTGGGGCAGACACCCTTTGAGCGGGAAGCAAGGTGGAAATGAGCGCGGCTTTTCAGATTTCCTGCTTTTCCTTCGCGTAGATATTTAAAAAAGTAAAGCAAATAAGTGAAATAAGTGAAAGCCTTGTTAATACTATCTCAAAGGAATTAAGTGTATAATTTCAAACTGAGGGTTTCATCTAGGTATTTTACTGCCCATTTGAAGTGTCGAGTTAGTTACACTAAACTCTACGACATTAAACGGAATGGAAAAGAGCTTACTTTCTCTCTATCTCTCTTTACACATAAAGAAATAGAAGCATTTATTTTCATTAGAATGATTCATAAACGAGAAGTACAATCATTGTATTTAAATTGGTACTCTCTTTAGAGGGGGTACCACATTTCAGTTCATTATTACAACTATAACAAGTATTAGTAACATTCATTATCTTTATTTTCATGGAGTGTGTAAGTTCACTTTTTAAACATTGATATGTATTATTACACGACTTACAAACTATCTTAAGCTATCACGATACAATATAAATCAAATAACCAACCAAAACGCTAGGAATAACTTTTTTTTTCAGCCACGTCAAACTAACTATTCATTTGAGGGTAAAATTAGTAGGAATGAAGGAAGTATATAAAAGAGGAGATTTACCTGAAATTTAATCAAAACGAGCCTCAGGACAATCGACTAGGATTCGAACCTTGACATCTCCTTTATCAGCAAAGCTGACTAAATGAGCCCGACACTTAGCTCACGTCCCCACTGACTCGGGCGTGAATATTGAGACTATTATGATTTCATAAGCAATATCAGCTTAAAGACTTCCACACCTAACCCGTTGTTCCATCAAAGGTCAGCAAAGGTTTGGTACGCTTTCTTAACCGCTCATGAATATAGCAAACAATATGTGTATAAATCAAAACCAAAATATGTCTTAGTGCAATAAAAAAACCTTTAGCCAATAGACTCTTGCAGATCGTCAAATATGAACATTGATTTACAAATAACTGCTTCAATAGAAACAGCTATCCGCGCTCACTGAAATCTTGCCAGGTTAGACTCATTGTTTACCAGGAATGTGTATTTTCTAACTATTAATATGAAGACTGTACAAAGTGCATTTGAAGTATACACTATCTTGTCATTCCAACAACTGTGCTTAAAAAATGTAACGACGGGTTTAAGTATTGATTAATTCACAAAACATAAATACCTAAAAATGACTAAATAATTATTTGTAGCATGAAAACTGACCTAAAAATCTAAAATCACTACAAAATTTATATATATATAAAACCAGGGGGCTCATAAACAGAGTTTATATGCACAAGAGCATTTTCCGTGATGTAACCCAAAAAAATGGGGGCTTATCTTTAAACACAAGCCCTAGTTATAGTTGTTGGGTCATATTTTATTCTCCCACGTCAAAATGTCCCCCGATTCGCTATTTTTATATCGTATTAAATATTCACAAAAACTCAACCGGGATTTAAAAAAGCATCGACAAGTAGTTCTGTCCCGTCTCTACCCACTCCATCATCTTTTGTTGCTTAAAGAATAATTCTATTCTTGTAACCCTTAACATTTCTCCCTGCTATTTCCTTTTTCGATTTCGCATGTTTTGCCTCGTCTCGTGGGCGAGTGTAACGCTGCCATAGCAACAACAGGAGCCATGTCGCCCTTCAGAGGTTTAGCGACAAATACGCTCCAATCGGATTTTCAGCCTGGAGGCACCGTTTATGGATTATATTTTTTCTTGCTGCCTAAAACTTTTTAACGATACTACAGGCATACTAAAAAACCTTTTCAATTTTTTTACCAACATCTTTGTCCTATTTTCTATTATTTATTTTTTTTAAATAAAAAGGAAAAGAGATGCAAAAAGCATGGTTAAAAACTTTTGATTCATTCATTCTTTTTTTTTCGTCAGAAAAAAATATAAGAAAAAAAGAAAGCGAGAGAAATGGCAAGAGAAGGAACGTGTAAGAAAATAAGAAAATCTTATTGGAGAGCTACGTTCCCAAGAAAGAAGTGAGTTGGGATTGTAAGAGGATGGGTAATGGAGTTTTAAAGAGGGAACATTTCCGGACAGTGTGTTTTTTACTTGTGCACAGATTTGTTGAGTTGAGACAGAGAGAACGAAGAACAAGACAGTTCAAGTGGGTAAATAAGGAAAGGATAAAACTGGACAGACAGGGTAGGAATTGGTGAGTGTTTAGCGCATTCTCTGTCCTTTGAGTCCTAAGTCTCCTTTGTATCGGCCGTCTTTTTTTATAGTACTTACAGATTGTAGTGTATAATCTATTCTCGGGGTGAATCTGGTCCATTTATTTAATTATGAACGATCCTTATCAAGTTCTCTTCAAATTAGATACTTTAATTCACTGATAGCAGGCTCTAAGATAACAAAACTTTTATTCATATAGATTATTTGAGAGCGAATCCCGGCAGGGTGTACAGAGTATGGTATTTCCTGAATGTTTTCCTCACTCTCCCTCCACACAAATTCAGGTACATTTCCTCTAAGATGCAACCTTTCTTGTCACTAACCCACAAGCTTATATAAGTTTTGCGTATAACTCGAACGGGTACAAGGTTACAGTGGAAAAAGAACTTGTTCACATTGGTAGCTTTGAGAAGTAAAAACGTTTAGTAAATTCCACTCTTCTTATCTTGTTACTTTGAGTTAGGCAATTTAAATAATGTATAGTTAGAACTCACTTTTAAACTCTTTCACACGTTTAGATATTTTAAGTCACCAATAACTAATAATTGCTATCTTCATACTCCTTATCCTAGTAATTGCTATGTTCATACTCTTTAGCCTAGTCATTGCTATGTTCATTCTCCTTAGCCTAGTAATTGCTATGTTCATATTCCTTAGCCTAGTAATTTCTATGTCCATACTCCTTAGCCTAGTAATTGCTATCGTCATACTCCTTAGCCTAGTAATTGTTATATTCATACTCCTTAGCCTAGTAATTGCTATATTCATACTCCTTAGCCTAGTAATTTCTATGTCCATACTCCTTAGCCTAATAATTGCTACTCCTTAGCCTAATAATTGCTACTCCTCAGCCTATCCTCTAATCTAAATTTCTTGAATAATAGAAATCAAATTTTATCTTATTAATCTTTCTTATAGTGGTGTCTTAGATTAAACAGTAAGGGTCACTGCTCTCGACCACGAAAAATATAAATTAATAAATAGAAAAGAAGTTACACAACGAAAACAAAGTACATAAGGGCAGAAAAGATTTTCTGGAAAAACAGAGACGCTATACTATCAATCTTAAGTAATACTTTCCTTATTAGAATCAACCCGGCTTGTACAATCAGCTCACAAGTTCTAAACGAACAAAAAAACCTGTTTTAAATGCTTTGTTAAGATGATTTCTTTAGAAGTTTTTTTTTTTTTTATATATATCAAGTTCATAGTTATAGTGCTGGTCTAACTGATTACTTTATGATAATTTAGCAAACAGCAAGCCCAGAATTATACTAAGCTACGAGCTAAGCTTACGAGAACTAGCGATTGGAAACCTTGAATAATAATAATAATAATAAAGTGATATTAAGTTAGTGCTTGAAAATGAGCTTATATTTTTCACTCAAACTTAGACTAACGTTTTATAAGTCCTAGTAAGTAAACCCGTATTTATTACTCAAGGTTGGATGATCACGATACAAGGTCTATCAAGAAAGTCCAAAATTTGTATTAACATTTTATAATGTTTATAAAAAGACAGAGTTATAGTAAGTATGTGGTTGGAT
This sequence comes from Timema douglasi, assembly GCA_901482245.1. Lineage (NCBI taxonomy): Eukaryota > Metazoa > Arthropoda > Insecta > Phasmatodea > Timematidae > Timema > Timema douglasi. The sequence continues at coordinate 203,282 of CABEEJ010000129.1, forward strand.
TATAACTTTATTAAACTATTTTCACAATCATGGATTATTTTATTTAAACTTTATAATAAATATAATGCGTTAATGTAATTTATTATATTAATTTACATTATTTATAATATATTTATTTGGGTCAAATCAAATATAGTTGAAAAATGACACCTAGACATGGTAATTGAACCCATGACAGTTGACTTTATGCACTAATTATATATCACTGGGCTATCCAGGTTTCATCTTGTGATTAATATCATCGATCACTAATAGTTCAGTGCAGAGTTTGTGATAAACGTGTAAGATCGTCAGCTATTTAGAAACACAGCCACCGGTGACTGAAACCGAGGTCTTCTTTTTTCTTTCAGCTGTTGCTTGTACAGGCATCGTAATGGTGGATGGTTGTGTTGAACACAATTGACTGGTAACGTTACCTCCGTGAACGTCAGTATCACTTCACCAATAATTGTTTCTAACGATTTATATTTATTTTGACAAGAGAATCATGTGATAACACTTTATATAAAGTTACTACAGGCTTATATAAACTTAACCCCACCGGTGGGCTTGCGAACTATAATCACTCGAAGTAGAAAGTGCCAGCCACCCTTTTCTACTGCATTGGCTGGCAGAGGGGAAGGAGGTCATGATTTAGGATTTCATTTTTTTCAGTAATCTAATTATGATTCTCGCGGCTATTAATATTGAACCAGTTTAATTATACTCATCCTTAATTTGTACGGATTCCCGCTTCGGTGATTGAATGGTCTAAGGCGTCACTCTTGCGATAGAATGGACTGCTAATGATGGAATATCGGAGTTTGAATTCTGGTCGGATGAGGGCATTTTTTTCCCCTTAGTTGTTTGACACTCTCCCACTAAGAAAATACGGGTACACTTACTCTAGATTTAACCTTCATCCCTAACACATTAGCGTAGTTTGTGCATATGTTTACAGCTCTAAAGGGTAGTAAAAAGCAGTGTTTATAGCTCGACATCTTATCGCACGTACATAATATATGAGTCATATGTATATTACTTGTCGGACGGGACGATTTCAGAATTATCACTTCTGGTCGATTTTGTAATATACGTGGTTGTTCAGAAAGTGTCGACACATTTTGAAACCTCCTGACTGTAACATAGCATGACGCATGCGCCCATCAGGCACACCAGTTTTTAGCCAGCATTCTGATGTTTACGTTTTTAGTAATGGAGAGATGGACAGTCCAACAACTTGTAACATAAGTGGAGCTGTTTATAAAGACAAATTGCGTGATGGTGACTCAAGTTCTAACAGCACAACGCTCCTTCACGGAATGCGATATTGGGATTGGTGACCGAATGGAGGGTCACTGGTTTGGTTCAGGACACTTATCGTGTTCTCCGTGCTCATATTGTATGACAACACCAGAAAATCGTTAGCGAGTGATTGCTGCGTTCCACGGAAATCGATTATGCGTCAATCCGCAGCACTTATCTCTCGGAGCAGTGTGGGACGATTGTTGCAGGAGGTAAAATTCCACCCCTACAAGATTTGTGTTGTTCAGCCAGAACAGTCGTTACTGGGCAGCTGATAATCCCAGAGGTGCAACTGACTCCTCTTCACTCAGAAAAAGTAACAGTATGGTGTCGTGTTGCGTATTTTGGTTTCTTGGGGCAGTAGTTTTTTGAAGAGAAGGAGAACATGTCCGTAACCATAACAGCATATCACTATCGTCACATGATGGAAAATTTTCCTTACCCCGGCACTTAGACACATGGGTATGGACACTAACGACCTGTGGCTCCATCAGGATGGGGCAAAGCACACACGGCCCGAATATCCATGGAGGAGCTTTGTGACAAGTTTCCTGGACATTCTGTCTCATGGTTTGGGGACATTGCCTGGCCACCACGCTCACCAGACTTGACAGCCCCGGACTTTTTCTTGTGGGGTATGCGGCAATCACACAAGCGACATTGCACAAAGTGTTGTCAAGTTTTAAGAAGCAGTATATAGCATACAATGGTGGCCATCTTAAGGACATTGGTTTTAAGAAATAACTTTGTATTACATTTCCTAACTTTTTTGTTTAACATTATGATACTATTTGTTAACATATATAAGAGTTAAATAAATAAATAAATAAAGATATTGCATTATGAAATGCATCAATACTTTCTGGACAACCATGTACTATAAATAGAAAAATACTCGTATATTAATCTAACTTAACCTGGCTTAACTTGGACATTATATCCTCCCTTTACTCCTTAATAGCATATCCTTCACTAGTATTTCCAAAAAAGTGTTCTTTCTTTCAAACCCCCACACACATCCCTACACACATCTACCCTCAAAAACTCTCCTTCATTAGTAATTCCTAAAAACAGTTCACTCCCTTTAAGCCCCCAAACACCCCACCCTTATCCCTCCCCTGAATAATAAAACATGGCCATAACGTGAAAAAAATATCGATATTATAAAGTTGTGTATTGCATAAGAGAGCTCGGGGCTATATTATTTTTTCCTAGAACCACCTCTTACTATCCGTTTGAGTTATACGCCTAATAATGCTAATGGGTTAGGAATTGGGATGGTTGAATTTAGAGGAAGTGAACCCTCATTTGCGTGGAGGTAGATTGAAAAACAATTTAAGAAAAACCATCCCCACCTCACCCGACCGAGATTTGAACCTCGATTTCCCCATCCTTGGCAGTCCAACTTAACACGAAACTAACGCGTTAGCCAACTACGCCACCGAGGAAGGTGTTGGGTCTAGAATCCTGCTGGCTACACTGAGATATTTTTTTAAACGTTTTCCCAATCTCCTTCATCGCAAATTCAGATACACTTTCTATTCATTCTTATACCGTTATTGTAAATATTCTCGATATCCTTTACTGTTAGTATGACGCTATGCACAAGAAATAATGAGTAAAGGTATAAACAAACAAGTTTTTATACACCTTGAGTTGTTTTATCTGACTTGTATATCATTTATTTACACTGTAAAATACTAAAATAAGTATATAGGGGTTGATCGAGAACGTGCTGGACACCCGCCTACATCCGAGTTTTATTGTCAAACTAAAGGAACTTTGAGACAGATGAGTTGTATTAAGGGGGGCACCTACCGCAGCGTGGATACGCGTTGCAGATATACAAAAAGCTCACGTGATTAACGTCAAAACGGAGGTGAGACGTCTCAACTTGTCTCTGTAGTATTTAAAATTTAACACGTTATTATTCTCAAATTTAATTTGTCTTTTAAAATCGTATGGCATATATGACCGGGAGGGACATGACATCCAGGCTCGGTCGGTTGTCTTATGTGTAGACTATTTGCTGCTCTGTGAGAACAGAACGTTGCCCAAGGTGCACCACAGGAGGTTGTCTACACGTCATACTCACAATGAGATGATGCGATTAGAGTGATTATGAAGTTGTGGGGCTGGTGCTAGTCTTAAGCCTAACTAAACCCTGGTGACCTTTGGTATCATTGCCCTTACGGGAAAAATACCCACGGTACCAGCCGGGATTCGGCTAGTAGCCAGGTGCACTGACCACTACACCACGGTGCTGGTGATAATAACATTTAATCTGGGCACGGAAATCGATCCTGTAAGCCTTGTCTTAATGCACCAATGCTCTACCACTGAGATACCCAGTATTTTCCCCATGCTCAGGGTCATTATTCACTCATAGTTTAAGGAAGAGTCTGTGATGGATGTGTGTAATTCATCGGCTAACACTGAGATATAATTAAAACCACACCCATTTATGTGTGCTCTGTTTACCCTGAAAGGTATGTCTTACCTTGACGTATTCCATTATGACCCTATCTTATACGAGTGGAATAATGCAATGTAAACTTGATATTATACAGGATAAACTAAGGGTAAATTTAATAGCACAAATGTTTACTTTATATCATGTTATCGCTTTTATGTAAAATGTAATTGAATACGGCAGCGTAAAGCCGACCCCTCTCCACCCCCCACCCCCCAAGGTGACAGTGGTAACAATTAGAGCTCATGGCATCCTATAATTTCCACACCTCCATTACAGACTCTGCCTTAAACGTTTAGTGAAGAACTACCCTGAGCATGGGATTAATCCCGGCTATCACAGTGTTAGAGCAATGGCATGCTAGACCTCTGAAGATAGTTTCGATCTTCTAAGTTTCGCTAGCTCTGTACATTTATCGGTGACCTGGCGGTCTAGGGGTAAGGTGTCAGACTTCTGTGCTGGCGGCCGGGGTTCAATCCTTGGTCCCGGTACAGATTTATCTGATTACCAAACCCTTCCTTCACCTCTGACAAGACATCTTGTTAATGTGGGGAATGCCAGGCCTCCACCGTGGTTCGGATTCCACGTTAAACTGTAGCTCCTTCATTTCATCTCACATTTCACCCTACCATTACACATTAGCGTAAGTGCGTATAACCCAAACGGGTAGTAAGACGCGGTGCTAATAATAATAATAATAATAATGTACATTTATGTGTACAAGTGTTTGCTTTCTTCATAACATTCCAAGTTTAATTATTTTAAAAACTCATAAAAAAGGGATAGCCCATTTCATTTTCAAAGTCTTTCAGGTGAAATTTTTCAGCTATGAGATCAAATTTAATGGTCAGAAACTTAGTTTTGACCTTCTTAAACCCAAATAAAGGTATTTATTTAACAGGGGCCTTACAGAAAGTTAAGAATAGTTTTATTGGTTTGGATACATAACACACATTATCACATAATTAGCTACTAGAATATAATACATTCCAATTTTTATAAGAAGTACTTTGACAGCAACAAAATGTACTATATCTGCTTTCACCTCAGGTCATGTGATCTCCAATTGTCACTTTTGTTTACCGCAAAAAGGTATGTATTTTCTAAATGGCCCTTCCTATGAAAACAAAATATTTACTTTCTTTTTCTCGGAGAGAAAGTATTATGATAGTCAAAAGAATTGAACTCGATATTTTGATAAATGTCGACGTTTTCTGACCCTCTGAAAACAAAAATGTGGTTTTCCCAATGCCGTTTATCTGTACCTCGGGCTCAAGCCAAAATTATTTTATCGATTGAGCTAAAACTTGGTATCTGCGGTTTTCATAAAGTCCCCCAAGTAGTTTTTGGAACTATATGTCTAACTCTATATTTAAGGTTAGTTTACTGAAGGACTAAAAGCGAGAAAATCGAGGTCCTCGAAATTCTTTCTAATGGTTTTGATTAAATTTTATGTCTAGACACTTAATTATTATTAACAAGGTGTAAATTCTGATTTTCTTATGAAAATGACTCTGAGGGTACTTTATATGAGGGAAATTTTCCGATTTTTATCATTTCTTCGCAACTATTTGAGATACGAAATAACTTATCGTTTTAAAGTTGTAGTAATGGTAAAGATTAAAATCTTTTATTTCAAATATATTTTATAAAACCAATAATTGATGAACCATAAGCAAATATATATACTTTTTAATAATTCGGCTATTTGAAAATGAATTTGATTCGTATGCTCATTGTTGGACAAAGATCTCGATCTTTTCTAAAAAAAAATTGTAATATTGTTCCTAATTCCTCATGCCATAGAGTAACAGTGTGTATTATTTCATATATGATCTTTGGTGTAATGTTTCTACATAAATGTATAAACCTATTATTTCGTTTTACAAATCTTACGAGTTTTTAATAAATCTCCATTTTAAGATAAGAGTGAGAGAAAGTCTTTGTGGTGAACAGTTTGTTGTTTTATGAATATTATTCATATATAGGTTTCTTAGACACAAACTTAAAACAAATATATACCTGAATCTAAATATATATATGTGGGTGTTTTCTCTTTGAAGTTAATAACATTAGTTCTGTTCATGTGTGTCCATGCGAAATTAGTAAACCAGCTCCATTGAGTACTTACTTAATTATCAAGTGTCGTATCAAAGAAACCACCAATTAGGAAGTCTTCCTCCAAGAGTCCCCGCCGATTACAAAGAATTAAAGATGTTTCTGTTTCATTTTGAGAAGGGTGAGAATCTCGGCCACTTCTGCCCTTGACGTTACTTCGTGTGTGGCAGATCCTCTACCTTGTTAAGTGTCGCTGGTCTCTTCAAGCGGTGGCAGGAGGGACAGGGGGAGTAATTTGATTTGCCCTAACAATGCCGCGGTGTCACTCGAAGGTTGAAAGTGGAAATACTAACACTTGGTCCTTGTGACATCACAGAGTCTGAGTTGCGCCCTCAGTCTTGTAAACGGTAATTAAAGGCACGCACTACAGTAATTTTTCAATTAACCTAAGACCAATTAATGGTATACCTATATTATTTTTTAATACTTGAAGTAATTAACGTGCACTTTATGAACTTACTGATTATATTGGCACACAACTTATAATATTACTTAAAATCTGGTACAGACACAGCACCAAGCCCGATAATTCATTATCAGGATGAAACAATTGAAAGGTTAAACCCACATTTCACAAATGATTAAAAAAATAATCATACCGGAAATCGAGCTAGGGAGCCTTAATTCACTGGGAAGACTCACTACTGAGATAAGTTGTCAGGCCGTATCAAATAGTTCACTATCATACGTGTATTTGCGTTCGTGGGGTGTGTCTGTGTGTGTGTTAGCGTATCTTGAGAAATAAAATTGAATTACGTAAATTAATACAAATTAAGAAAAATTACATCAATCTATTTTTTATGTATGGACTTCTTACCATTGTTCTTCTCTTCTTCTTTATCCTAGAAAACCTAAAGATCCCTTATATATATATGGAAGCCATCCGTATGCACGCATAATTGATTAGGACGCTCAACATTTTAGCCCAGTCTGATTGCACTTAGGATTGTTTTTCGCAAGATGTACCTTCTCAGCTTGTTTCTTAATGCTAGATAATTTAAATAACTTCTTACCAGCTTTGGGAGTGCTATGCCCAACCCCGGTTTTATAAACTTAATTGCTGAGTCTATTCTTGTGTGTGATCTCACGTGCTAATGGCCCCCACATATGTTGAAAGTTGGTACCTGTGGACATAATAGTTTTAATGAGTGCCTAATGAGTGGCCATAGCACGACTCACGTGAGCACACGACGTAGACCTTACTAAAAAAATGTTTATTTATAAGCCCTAACTTAAAAGTGTGTACTTGACCTGAAGATTGGTCCTGACGCCATCCGGAACAGCAGAGCTTACTCGGCCCACAGGCAGGTTTGTTATGCCCACCTCACTCCATCTTAATTAGGGAACTAGTGAAGTGTGTAAATTTCCTGTTGCTTTTGGCATTCATTTTTGAGGAACATTATATTAGCATATATTTACTTTTTATATAATATAATAATCTATAGTACCGTACTATTTATGTTAGCCAGGGTGTATTAGATGAATGTATTTTTAAAAGGGGTGTTTCATACAGTGATGCCAATTGAAGCTATATTCATTTTTAATGTTTTTAAGAAAAAAATCATTTTAACAAACAGCTAGAAAAGCATTGAAGAACGCTATTAGGGTTGTCCAATACTCAAGTTAGAGGCTATTATAGTGTGTTTTTTTTAGTACCACGTATTACTTTTCGTTCGGCTAATACGTTTATATTAGTATTGACACAGGAGGAGACCAGACGTTCCTTCGGGGCTTAGACAATGGTAAAATGAGCCGAAATGGTTTTGTGCTACTTGTTGCCTGTACAAAAAGAAGAAATAATTATAATTTTTAACACTGAATCTTACTACCCATTCAAGTTATACGCGTATGTACTAATTACTCTAAATATTTTATGGATGAGGAAGGTTGTATTTAGAGGAACTGTACCTGCATTTGCGTGGAGGAAGAATAAAAATTAATGGTAGAAAATCATTTTAGAAAGACCACTCTTAGTACACCCGACCGATATTAGAATCTCGATCTCCGTATCATTGCCAGTCTAGTCTATAGCGAAAGTAGCGCCCTAGACCGTGCGGTTACCGAAGCGGGTAGGAGCAATAACGAAGCACACTTTGGTAGCCAGGATTGTCTGAGCGCTGGATCATTGTGATGCCAAAATACATGTCATCCGAGGGCATATAAGACCCGAGGAGAGGCCTATTATGGCTCTTTAGTTCTCGGTACTCATCTAAGAAGGGCAGATGTTCTATCGATTATAAATTATGTATTGTCTTGTGATTGTTTCTCTTGATTATAATTGAATACAGTAAACATCCGGTCTGGCTAATAAGTTTAATGTTCATTTTATATATAAATAATATTTTAAAATGTAAAACATATATTGTAATTGTGTTAACGTAACGTAACGTAATTAGAAAACCACTATATGATCTAATTTAAATTAGTTTTTTTTAAATAAATTAAATATGAATCAAGACGAACTTCCCAGCTTAGGTTTCCACATGGTCTTTAACAGGTATTTGCAAACTTACTTACAGGAGGGCCAAATACATTTTTTTTAATTGGTGGGTCCTAAATTTTAAATCGTTAGTATGTCTTCAAAATTTATTTTTAAAATTAATAAATACATATAATAGACTGACATGAATAAGTTTAAATACATGAATAATGCACAAGAATAAAAAATATCTTAGTGGCTTATTATTGTTATTATTATATATTTTTAATTATTATTAGGTGTTCTGCCTTATGAGAGGTCCCTTACTTTTGTCAGTTAACTTAGACCACCAATGCACCCTGTCCTCTACCTCCACCTTGAGCTCCCGTACTTTTCTTCTTTCCTCATGTCAGCTAATACTAAAATCCTCCTTCCTAAGCTCCTTTTTCCCTCAACCTTCAGTTCTATGACGTCATGCATAGGACAGTTCCTCCTAAGGATGTGTTCGATCCATATGGTTCTCCTTTCACCCACTTTACTTAGGAAATCTTCTTTTGTCACCTTGTCTGTCCACCTGATTTTCTCAATTCTTCTCCAGCATCACATTTAAAAGCTCTCCAAGTATTTCTTTTCCATCTACCTAAGAGTCCAAGTTTCTGCTACAAACAGCACGATTCTTCAAATATAGCAGTTCATCAGTTTTTCCTCAACTTGCTGGTCAAAGTAACTTCTTCTTGTTAAAAGATTCCTTGGCCGTGGTGATCCTAAACCTAATTCCTTTGGTGCAGGAGGCATCCTTTCTTTGTCAGCAGACTTCCCAGGCACTTAAACTATTCTGCTTTCCAACCTATGATTTCTAATTTCGCTTTTCAGTGGCTCTTTATTTTTTGAAATCGCCATCACTTTTGATTTCTCCATGTTGATCTCAATGCCATATCTTCTCCTTATCTATACCAAATGGTCCATCATTCCCTATTACTTTCTTAATGTTTGGACAGTCTTGCTAGATGAAATGCTTATTTTATTGTGTTGATGACTCGTCCTCTTCTCCTGAAATTGCCACGTCTCTCCGGGGCTAATCTGATCAGGCACTCTTTATACAATTTAAACAGACTGGGTGACAAAAAACTTCCTTGCCTCTCTCCTCTTCTTATCTCTACGCTGATAGTGTAACCATCATTTAGTCTCAACTTCACTCGCCGTCCCAGGTACAAATTTGCAATCAGCCTTCTGTCCCTCCAGTTGATGCCGATTTTCTTGATTATGTCCATCATATTATTCAAATTCACTGTATAGAACGCCCTTTGACAATCAATTAAACCAATTTAGAACTCTTCCTTGACTTCCAGCACTTTTTCTGAAATTATTCTCACCATCCTGATGGTATCTCTTGTTGCGTTTCTCAATCCAAACTGGTATTCCTCCATCACACTCTCTATTTTCTGTTCCAGTTGCCTGTTGAGTATTCTTGTCACGATCTTCCTCACATGAAAGATAAGTCTAATGTTACTTTGGTCATTGCATTTCTTGGCTTGTTTCTTCTTATTTAACGCCATCATGGATATGTATAGAAAGTCTTTGCGCCGTTCTCCTGTTTCGTAGATCATATTTATTAGTTTTGTCTGAGCCATTAATCCATTGTTTCCCAGCTCCTTCAGAGGTTTAGCTGGGGTGTCTTCATCTCCAGCAGCCTTTCTCTTTCTCCTGTCCTTTATGGCTCTCTCCACTACACTCTTTAAATACTGGATCCCTTTTCATCCTCCTCTACCTCGTCTTCTCCTTTGATATCCAGGTTTTTTGGTCAATTTTCCTTTTCGTACAGTTTTTCTATATAAAGTTCCCAAATTATAAGAACCTCTTTATGATCCATCACCATCTGGACCTTGGGGTTCTCTAATCCTATTGTTCGCACACTTTTGTTTTCATAATCTTCCATTTCCTTTGATTTCTTGTACAGGAGGTCATACCTTCCTTTTCTTTTCCGTCCTATAATATCATAGCATGTCTCCTCTATATAGTATTTCCTCCCATTGTTTCTTTTTCTGCTTAACTCGTTGTATAGCCTAATATTTTCTTATTTCTTTCATTTTTATGAAGCATTTTTGCTACTACCCAAGGCTTTCATGCACTCATCTTTACTTTTCCAGCACCTTCAAAAAATATTCTTATCACTATCCACTTCCCTTCCATACTTATACCATCTATTATCACCTCACTTAATTTTTGTCTATTGAATTTCTCAAAATGTCACACTTGCTTATTAATTTTTCTAAGTCCCACCTCGTTTTTCTCGTGGTCATCTTTTCATCTTAGTTTTTATTTCATTGTAAGCTACAAGCAGATTGTAGTCCAAATCGATGTCGGCACCTGGCAATGTCTTCATATCCTTCACTCCATTCCTGAATCGCTAATTGACAAGAATGTAGTCTAGTTGGTACTTGATTATTTCTGCTGGGCTCTTTCATTTGTTAAGTTTAATAATCCTTTTCTTGAACCAGGTGTTTGTCCCCACCAGCTAATTCCGCTGGCAGAATTCGATGGTCAATCTTTCTGTTATTTATCTTCCTCAGTTGACGTGGCCTTAAGATCTTCTGCTCCCGTCCTTCTCCGACCATATTGTTCCAATCTCATATGATTATGGTGTTAACTTTCCCTATTTTCGTAGTATTTTTTAAGTTTTTTTAGAAGATTTAGCATATACTTTGATGAGTTGGGAGATGATTCAAACAGTGAATGAGCTCCCAGCATGTTTGCATTTAATCTTGTTAAACTGTGAGGAGGTGATTCTCAAGAGATAAGACAGATGCTCATAAGTAAGTAGATTTATAAGATCACTTTTCCTAACTTTTATGTTTAAAAACACTTGTTCGCATAAATATGAGGGTGCGAACACTGCCAAATATTTCTGGCCATTATTTAACAAGTTTGTAAATGTTGATTTTGGCATGGTTTAGTAACAATACAGTTTTGCTGTATTTAAAAAATGTTTTATCCCTTAGACCGGGTTGAACAAACCGGTGGGCTGTAGTTTGCTAACCCCTGGTCTAAGGCGTCACTGTTGCAGTACACTAGATCTCTGATGATGTGGAAATCGAGGTTCTAATTTGTGTTGGGTGTACTGAGGGTGTTTTTTCCTAAATGGTTTTCCATTCTCTCTCTCTCTCTCTCCCCGAAAATGCGGGTATATTTCCTCTAGTTATAACTTCCTTGTTCCTAAAATATTATAGTAATTAGTACATAAGAATCTAACCCAAACTTATAGTAAGATGTGGTGCTAAAAAAAAGTTGAATTATGTATGTTAGTAGGTGATTGATAAGGATATCTACAAGCTAACGGGCAGAGCTTTCCTCACATAATTCTACGCGCGCAGGAGGAAGAATTTATAAAATTGTGTTGGAATGGTGTCTCATGTAACTAACTTCCAATAATTTACCTACCCTTAGAAAGAAATTGTTTTATGAATTTTCATATTTATGTAAAAATGCATTAAGCTATCATTGGGTCCTGAGATGAGCACTTTGTTCAAGAGCACTGATGTTGCTAATAACCTACATTACAAATTAAAAAGTCACGGAGGAAATACTTAACTGAGTGCTTATAAGTGTTGAATATCTAATAATATAATAATTCTTGATATCTATAAAAAATTAACTAAACATATTTCTTATTACAAAACATATTTAAAAATCACAAACATTATAATTTAATTTCTAGGTATGCCAGTTCTCAATACTTGAAAACAAATACTAACCTATTATATAAATTTGCTTGTGGTTGTTCAATGAATGTCTTAACGAGGAGTAAGAGTAGCTTAAATATTTGTTGGTAACTAGTTAATGCATTTTGTACAAGCTCTTGTAAAGGTTGGTAACTCAAAATTGACCGATACATATATTTAAGTAATTTTAAGTGTCGGATAAAATCACTCTCAATAATATATATAAAAATAAATGAAGATAAATCTATGCTTCTAAAACTCAACACATGTTTGGCGTTTCTCAATATTATGTTTCTCAAATTATTTTTAGCTGCCTAGCTCTGTAGTGTGTATATGAATCTTCCTATATTTAACATATTTTCTTTCATTTTAAGGTCATTATAAACGATACAGCTTCTTATAAAAAAAAAATTGTACAAGATCTTGATCACAATGACTGCAAACAAGTTTTACCCATGAATAATTAAAATGGCAAGTACAATTTGCATAAAATATTTGAACAGAAGATTGCTTAATGGTCCTTATTCCATTGAGTAAATTGTTGGATATTTACTATAAGCATTTAATTTAGCATATATTTTGAATAAAATATAATTTTAAAATTTAATTTTCCTTTAATAACAGTTCAAACCAATTATAATTGAGGTTAAATCTAGAATAACTTGAATTTGTCTTTTATTTGATAAAGCATTTTACTACTAGAAAATACTCAACCATTCACGGAAAAAAACAAAGCCCATAGAAGTCATGTTCACCTGTGTTTGTCACTGAAATTTGTACAATACGAATAACGGTACAATCTTGTGACCACCACATTTTGTACAAAAAGCTGTGTCGTGTGTACCGGGATTTAATCTTCGAGTATCGTAGAGGAGTTAAGTGGACAAAATAACTGACTGCTCTTGTGACGAGGGGTGGTACCGTATTTCCTAAGGGAAGTATATAATGATCAAAGGAGAAATAGACACTCGAGTGTTTACCAAATTGTGGTTCTTGGACCACTGATGGTATTTGGTGGCCTATCAAGTGGTCCGTAGGATCCCAGGAAATCTCATAGTAAAATAAATCATTTTAATCACATATAATACAAAAATTAAAATTGCAAAAGATTAAATCTGAATAATCCATACTATGCCGTATTTATTTTCTTGGTGTACTCACATCACATAAAAAGGAAGTATGTGTACAAACCTTGAGTCATTAAATCAGAACAATTATTTATGGAAAAAATATGAGGTTTAGAATACTAAAAATAATAAAACACCTACTTATTACATGGAGTTATGTGGGTTTTATCATCATTTAATTTAATAAATAAATTTTTGTCTTTTATTAATAGTCCTAAAATGGAATTGCCTACAAATAATATTTTTCCTTCATTATTTTCAAGGCCCCCCCACTTGCTACTCCAGCAGCCCCAGTGGTCACCAAAACTTTGTGAAAAACACTTCACTAAACCATTTGTTCAACTTTAGCGCCGTGACATGGTTTTGTATAGGCAATTTAACCTACAGATAAGCTCGGAGGCTTGTCTATGTAGAGAACGGGACGGCGCTGGAGAGCAGTCGCTAGCATTCATATTTACCAAGCAATGATGTATGTATTTATTTGAGACGTACGCTTATAGACAAATGGTGGTCATCATATGCAATAAACATTAATTGATTGTATGTAAGCTTATGTAGATATAATTATTTAAATAACAAAAACGTCAGTGGAAGGCCATGTCGGAGATTTTTTGGTATTTAAACATTTAAATTGGATAAACCTGTAACAATTTTATTAATTTTTCAACATATATTTAAATTAAATTTCATTAATATCAGTTGTATGCACTAATTTTTAATTCAAATGTTTCATATTAGTCATGTCATGTCATGTCATGTTAGTGTTCCCACAAAATTATTTAATTAGATCGTGGTCATGTTAGTCCGAATCTCCCATCTCATTTGTAGGCCGATTTCTTTGCTTGTATTTGGTTGAGAAAATCATTACTATTTAGTTGTCTAAATTGATATGGTAAGGCATTACTTATCATTAGATAAAATAATAGAAAACGTTCAACCAAAGTCTTTATTTTTCACTAATATTTTCGGGTCGATTCCTCCACAAAATCAAGATGATTTTGTAGAACATTTTTAGTACGTGAAAACTACAGAAAAGGTAAATTTAAAATACGTAAGATTGCATATACTATTGTCTTTAGAACATCCAAATTAATCAACATTTTAAAATGGAATGGTATTTTAGAGTCGTTTGTTCATTGATTTTAAGACGTTCTACTTCAGAATCGATTATATTTGTTTTCTCATTGGTTCTAAGTCTTGCTTAACAATTTATTGGATTTGTTTGTTTATAGTTTTTAAAGAATCGTACTTAATAATTTAATGGATTTGTTTTCAGTCATACTTTAGAGTAAGTGTACCCACATTTGCGTGGAGGGAGAGTGGAAAACCATTTTGGAAACACCACCTCCAGTACAACCAACAAAGACTCGAGCCTTGATCTTCCAGTCATCGCCCTTCCAGTCTACTGTGAAAATAACGCGTTAAACCACGCGGTCACCGAAGCGGGATTACTGGATCCGTTTGCTAATTGATTTTAAAGGGATTTGCTTCATAATTTTTTGTATTCGTTTTCTCATTGGTTTTATATAGCCTTGCTCCATAATTTATTGGATTCGTTTGCTGATTGGTTTTAAAGTGTAGTGCTTCAGAATGTATTGGATTCGTTTGCTCATTGGTTTTAAATAATCCTGGTTCAGAATGTATTAGATTTTTTTGTTGATTGGTTTTAAAGGGTTTTGCTTCAGAATTTATTGGATCCGTTTGCTCATTAGTTTTAAATAATCCTGCTTCAGAATGTATTAGATTTGTTTGCTGATTGGTTTTAAAGGGTTGTGCTTCAGAATTTATTGGATCCGTTTGCTCATTAGTTTTAAATAATCCTGCTTTAAAGGGTTGTGCTTCAGAATTTATTGGATTTGTTTGCTCTTTGGTTTTAAATAATCCTGCTTCAGAATGTATTAGATTTGTTTTTGATTGATTTTAAAGAATCCTGCTTCATAATTTATCGGATTTATTTGTTGATTGGTCATAAAGAGTCTTATTTCAGACTATATTGTATTCGTTTTCCTTTTGTTTTTAAAGAGTACTACTTAATAATGAATTGTATTCGTTTTCTGAATGGTTTTAAAGAGTTTTTTTCTTTACGAATTTATTGGATTCATTTTCTCATTAGTTTTGAACAGTCTTATTTCAGAATGTATTAGGTTTGTTTTCTCATTATTTTTAAAGGGTCATACTTAAGAATGTATTGGATTCGTTTGCTGATTAGTTTTAAAGAGACCTTATTCATAATTTATTTGTCCGCTCATCGTTTTTAAATAATTGTATTTCACTATTTATTTTATTCGTTTGTTCATTTATTTTAAAGAGTTTCAGGTCACATATATAAAAAAAAACCTACTGAAAAATGTTTGAACCTCGACCTCCCGATGTTGAAACCCGGCACTTTCGTGTTTCCCCTTTACTTTTTTAATTTCCTTTTGTTTGAGAAGGACTAGCTGCTCCTTTATTTTCTACAACGAGAGGAGGAATGTTTTCTTTTATTTCATTTGCTCCATTTGTTCTCACCAATCCTCGCGAAGGTATCTCCTCTTGATAAAGCGATGGGAAGTTATGGCACGCGTTGGCCCTCCACCACTTTGTTATTTGATCGCGTCTGTCTATCCCTGTGGTTGTATTGGATTCCTAGCAAAGAGGCAGGATGGCCGCATTCATCCTTCACTGAAGGGGATCAACGAACCATCGGCCACTGAGCCAGTGGTTAGCACGCTTGACCTACTCGTAACTTCGGGGGTATGAATTAAAATGGTTACAATATTGATTGTTCTCTCTCAACTTTGTGGCTATTCGTTCTCTCTTTAGATGGATGCCCATGACGCTCCCGACAATTAGTCCTACTGATCCTGATCTTTAAGAACCTTACAAAACCCGGTGTTTTCATGGTTTAACACGTCCCTCTTCCACTGTACTGAACTATCGGTGATGTCGAGATCGGCAAGGCTATAGCCAACCAATAAATTCAGGGAGGTTTGATGGGCACATCCCCAATTTCCAGAAGCTAGAAAAAAGTTATAAATGTTATAACAGTTCTAGAAGCTATCTGAAGTGCTTTTCATGGTAACACAGCCTCCTAATGTGTACTTGTATCTTAATTTTGATATTGTGTGAACCATAAATAGAGCCATATATATTTTGTTCATAAAATTTAGGGGAGTTCAACCCCCAAACCCTCCCCCCACCCCCCGGCTATGGCCTTGAAGTTCGGGGTTCTAATACTGGTCGAATGCACTGAGTTGTATTCCCCCTAAATAGCTTTCACTCTCTACACGCAAATGTGTTTACAGTTTCTCTACACTCTAACTTCCTGATCCCTAACTCCATCGGTATAAATATGTGGGTAGCCTGTTCTGGTAGTAAAATGTCATGCACACGAAAATAAACACTCTATAAATATTTATCTTTAAAACTTAAAGCTGTATTTGTATTTATTTGATGCCCGTGATACACATTTACGTTTCAAATTATTTCCAGTTGGTCTTACTAACCGTCTTTGTCATCTGGCCTTAATTAAGCTATTCAAAAATAAACGGTCAGTTTGTTTGGTGTGAGGAGGATAGTAAAAAAATCAATACAATATTTTGGGACCAGTATTCTGACTATAAACGTATCATATGAGGGCTTTATCAATAGATTGAATGGCGTTATATTCCACCTCAACTCTTTTAATTTATCTCCCACATTGCACAAGCTGTGTTCGTTAGATTCTCTTTTTTTTTAGATAATATTTTATTTATTATGTTTATAGTTAAATTTTAAATATAAAATAAATTTACCCATTATATACCTAATCTTTGGTTGTAAAGATATTTTTTTTTTGTTCTTATATTTTTAGCGTATAAATTTATATATTAAAAAAACACACTGTTTAGTCTACACAAACACATGGCTGGTATGAAAAAACAAAGCTGATTGGGCCAGTAGTGCTTGCGAGTTCTTAGTATCAGTTGCGGTCCCGAAGAGCACGGCTACAAAACAGCGCAACCTGGTGGTCCCAAAATAGAGCAGGCACAAAACAGCGCAAGTCTGTTTTTAACTGGGTATCAATAACTGTACAGATCACGAAAGCAGCCTTAACGTGGCTTTCAAGTTACTGGCATTGAGCTTTTAGGGTAGGGTAGTTTATGTTAGGTTAGTGGACCATCAGGTTTCAAAGGGTGAAGCTGGACAGTTGTTAATTCTACTAGCCTACGCATTCCTGCCACCAAACAAAAGAAAGGAAACAGACACTCGACTTTTTACGGCAATCAAGAATAACGCTCTTACGTACCCGCGTTATTTTGTACCTCGATCGTTTGCGTTGTTTTGACCCACTTTTTGCTTGCGCTCTTTGGTAGCATATTCTTAGTGTCATAGTAGTGTGAGTGGGCCAGTAGTACCGCAGTAGTGTGTTCCGGACTGTGCTTTTGCCCCACTCACGTTATGACGTCATTTCTAGGACAATTAATCACCACACTTAGTAATCAAATCAACGCCACTACAGTTCCACTCGCACTGCTGGACCACTCAGCTTCGTTCTTGCATACCAGACATTATGTTAATAAGTATTCACCTCGTGTTTTATTATGTATTCCATCAGCATTTCATTTAATGACATGTGTTACTTAGTTACACAAAGCAATAGTTGTCAATATAGATAGATTTAAAGAAAAGCTAGTTTTTTTATTAAGTAATATTTTTTTTGAAATATATTATTTTGAAGTTTATAAGGGTATGGATGAGATTTGAATGAAGTCACTACTTTATGAAGTCCTCGTTCAAAAGCTTTTGGATGTTAAATTATTCAAGAGAGTGTTTTTTTACTGGTCAAGCCATTTTTATTTTAGTTGCGAGCTGAGTAATCATAGAGATATCGATCAAATGAACCATTCTTTGTTATTTCCATTAATATCATCAAGATTGTATTTTCTTTATTTTTGAAATTTACTTTTTGCTCTTAATATCTAGAAGGGGTGCTATAGCCCATATTAAATTGGTTAAATTTAATATGCATTAATATCTGTGTTAATTGTTTTGAGATAATTTTGATTTAAAGACTTGATTGTGTCCCTAAACATTAGACAAAAGATTATTGAACCATGTTAAATAATATATATATATATATTTTAAATCGTGTCTCAATGTGTGCTGTCCTCTCCATGAAACTTTTGTAATGTATCAATGAATCTCGAGACTTTAAACACGTACCATAACACCTACGGCATTGATTTATATCTTTCTTTGACTCATATTTCTTGGGCCAGGCGTTTCGAAATTTAAAATAACAATAACTTAAACTGTATGATTACACTAAGTATATGAAGTGACAAAGCTATTTTTAGGAAAATAAACTCTTTACATTTATTGAAATACATTCTAAAGCTTTTTTTAAAACGATTTTATCTAATTTGAAATAAAACTTTAATGTAACCTAGACCACAGGCTCCCAAACATTTTGTATCGAAGGGTCCCTTGCACTTGAAAAAATACATCCTGGAGCTCTCATAAAAATGTTTACACTAATATTATGAACATTCAATAAGGACAGCTAAATTTTACAGCTATAAAATTATAAAACAAACTATATACATTACATGTTCTGGCTGTAACATTGGCAAATGCCCTTTACTCATTATGTGAAGAAAATTGGTAAGCCTTTTTACCGTAGTTATTTTATATTGTGAAAAAAGAATAAAATATAATTTTGAATTGCCTCACAGAGTCAAGCTACTATGATGGAGGCCAATGGCTCAACGGAGTACAGTTTGTAAAGTCTGGTTTATATATTATTCTCACAAATATCAAAATTAACACCTGCTTCGGCGGCTGCATAGCCTAAGATGTCACTCTCTTATTATACTAGATTTCCGATGACAGGGGGGATTTGAGTTTAAATCCCTGTAGAATGTACTGAGGATGGTTTTCACAAAATTGTTTTCCCGTTTACATCTACGCAAATGCAGGTACTTGGCTACACTTCCTCTAAATTCAACCTTCCTCATCTCTAACTCATTTGCGTTATTAGTACATATGCGTATAGCTTGAACAGCTAGTAATATGCCATGTTACAAAGTAATGTTTTTATTATTACTAATCTTTTGTAAAAGGCCTTTGGATTAAAGCTTCAAGGTAAATGGAATAAAATAGCAGCTACCTGGAAGAAAAATTTTCAGACAACACACTAACAAAAAAATACTAGGAATTTTCGTGACCCCGGAGGAATCTTTTCTGACGGAAGTTAGTGTTGTATCGACCGTTTTAAATCCGGCACTACCTAGGTTAGTGTGCTGGTTATCTTACTAACTTTTAACAATATTATTCCATAGTGTTGTATTAATAATTTATTTAGCCAGAAAAAATTATTGATTTTAATCCACCAAAGTACGTCATTTAAAAAAAAATTACAGTTATATTTTCCAAGTCTTAAATCTATACAAGACTGATTACTAATGTATTCATTTTTAACTTAATTTACTGTATCGTCAAACTACTTGAACGATTGGAAAGACTCAACTTCGAACCAACTTAATTCTAAAAAGCTGTAAATATTCATTTTGTAATGTTTTCTCTTACTCTCCGATCAAATTCTAATGCAGTTACCTATTCAAAGTTAGGGCTCATCCAAAAACCACGTAACACTTTTTAATAACTTCTTTTAGCCCCAAATTGGCGACCCCTCAGCCCCGATTTTAAGTAAATTTTCACATCAAGAGTGAATGTTATTATTTCATAAGAAATCTTAAGGGACACTAAAAGGAGGACTTAGTACTACTCGGAATTCATTTTAAATCATGAATATAAACTATCATCATTATAATTTGAGTATAAGATATATGAAACGTAACAATGTGATGTATCTTCCCCCACTCCCCTCCATGTAATACCATTTAAACATTAGGACTCCCTCCTCTCATCAGCGTTACGTGGTTTATTGATGACTCCATACTACTGTATTTTTAGTGAATTTAATTACAAACCATTATACTGTAGTCTAATTTATTAAATCTCATCACTAAAAATACACTAATAACATTCCTTTATGCCGCAACAAAGTTAATCAATTGAGCTATAATATAAAACTAGTTATATATATATATAATATAAAACTAGTTATATATATATAGCTACTTGTATGGTGAAAATATAATCAGCATTAAGATGCCATTGCGAAGTATATTTACTCCAGTGTTATTAATAATTCATAAATTGATATAAAAATATTACTTTAAATTTAATTTTAATCCCCTAAATTGTAACTGACCTTTTACGGCTACGAATTCCAGGAAATTATCTTTTTATTTATCATAGTATTATAAATTTCTTGGGAAAAATAAATATTGCTCCCCATTAAAAATAAATTATTGGTAATTTTTGTGTACTCAATGCGATGGCATTTGAAAATTCCCAAACATTGTTGAATTTACAAATTTTGTGTACCATGTGAACTAGCAAGTTTTTGTAAACAATATATTGTGTATGGTTGAGTCGTGTGGAATATTTCACCGGAGAATCACTCCAGTGAATAACAAACACTAACTGGTATATTTTCTGGTACAGTGCTTGATATGTAGGTTGAGAAATTCTCTCACCTGAATGCATGCAATATAATAACCTCACACAAGTACTAAAAATTATTGTTAGAAATAATTAGGTCCTACACCTTCCTTAGCCTCATTTGGTAGCGTCTGTGTTCATTGGGCCCGGACCCGCTGACTAAATGTCAGGCTTGTCTTTTCTGATTCACTGAGAGGTCATGGCTTGAATCTAAGTCAGGTGTACTAAGTTTTTTACTTTTTCCTCATACTCCCACCACGTGAACAAGGGAATATATACCTGATACCTAATCACGCTGTTCCTTTATAGGATACGCAATAAACATTGCATATAGCTAAAACAACAACTCCGTTCTTAATCCATCCACACTGACTTTCTACACAATTCCCTATCCTTGCATACTCCCTTCGCTTCAACAACATCCATACACCGAGTCATTAATGCTCTTATATTCTGAAAACTCTTAAGGTGAGGTGGAAGAGGATGCGAGAAAACGCCAATGATTTTGGCCGTTTTTATTGCAAAATATTTCTTTGTTCAAAATAAATAAAATACTGCTCCATTACCAATGTTTAGTTTAAATTTCTTCCCATGGTGACATAAACAGTTCATCACTATCTCTCAAGGATGTCTTGGAATTTATTGACAACTTTTTCTGTTTATTTAAAAAGTTTCTCGTCTAATGATGCCTATGCTTATGACAGATATTCAACATTTATTGATATCACCATGGGAAGAAAATTAAACTAAACGTTGCTATTGGAGAAATATTTAATTTATTTTGGACTAAAAAATATTTTGCTATAAAAACTGCAAAAACACTGACATTTTCTCACGTCCCGTATGGTTATCATTTCTACTCCAACAGCGAAGTAAAATGTTCTAAAGTCCGGATGGGTATGTGTAAATATGTGTTGAAATAATATAATTTAAAGGTACCAAGATCGATTCCCAGCATCACCTAGATATATATCATTTGTATAACTGAGGTTTAACAACTGTTAATCTATGATCGAAACTAGATGTTATTTCTGTTCAAGTTTAAGTTTTTTTTAGCAATTCATCTTAATAACTTTTAATGTACTAATTAGACTAATGGGTTAGAGATTAGGAAGGTTTAATTCAAATGAAGTGCACCCGCATTTGCATGGCGTGAGAATGGAAAACCATTTAGGGAAAGCCACCCTCAATGCACCTGACCAGGATCGAACCCTGGTCTCCCCGTCTTTGGTAGTCTAATCCAACATGAGATAAGCGCATTAGACCACGAGGCCACCTAAGCGAGTAAGTTTAAGTTCAGTGTGTAAGTCATGTGTTAATATGATCAGTAAAATAATCACATAGTTTTATTAAAAGGGTGTTTGTTAGTCCTTGGCTTATTATAAGAAATAAACAACTTTTCATGAGAAATTTTTTGTACACAGGTATTTAACAAAAAAAACTTTATTTCTGTGTATCTCGTCTTTATGAAGTCCACTTTTTGTAAAAAGGGCCTTATATGACGAATATAAAAGCTAAGAGATCTACTTTCATGTATTCAAACATCAGACCATGTGATATGAGGCTGTTTATTTTAATGTTTATCAGTAACTATAAAATAACACTAATAAATAGTCAAATGTTATCATTGTTGGCTGCAAGAAATATGTATGTTCTAAAAGGACCTTAAGAACATTGGACTGTACTACCTATCCAAGCTGTCCACATATTTATACTAATAAAATATAGAGCAGGTAGGGACAATTTAAAGTAAATGTACCTACATTAGCGTGTAGATGGGATAGGAAAGTCATAGGGGTGAATCATATTAGGAAAATTACCCCGAAGCACAGTTCCAGCCGAGTTTCAAATCTCGTCCTTCCCTTCACTGAAAATCCAATATTTGTTTGCTATCCCACCATCTTAGACCTCGTGAGTATCTGTGAAAGTATTGTCCCTATGTTGTGAAAGCAGGTGATTTGGACATCTCTGATAGTGTGAGGACAGACCTCTTTACGGTAGTCACCTTTGTGAACAATATTGTCCAGGGTCGTCCTATCAGCTCGGCGGACACCACGGTTAACGAGTCACATTTCTAAAATCAGGAACGGGGCCGCTCCTTTGATGGCACGCGATGATCCACTAGAAGCTTGAAGAGAACCTCCCCCCCTCCCCCTTCTGGCACCTCGATGGAGCTGAAACTTCTGTTTGACGGGTGTTGTCAGGCCTTGGTCATCCATATGGACCCCACTACGAGCCCAGATTGAAAAAGAAAGTAACAAATGACTGCTATTTGGGTCGCGTCAGCCCTTGTAGTCAATGGCTATGTAACGAACAAGGGGGGTGGGGGGAGGGACTATCAACCAAGGACTATATTACCTCCATAGTTTATATAAGCTTATCTCCAAGGTTAGTCATGTGTTGCGCGATGCATTGTATCTTTACATTTGTATACAGAACTGAAATGGAAGTCCGTGGGGATCAGCAGACTTGGTTGATAAATGACCCTATTTTAGTTTCTTCGCGTGTTCTTTGGAAAGTTCGTAGCAATGACAGCGACATTCAACAAATGAAGAAACTTCCCCAACCTCCCCCTTCTCTTCTTGAATCATTCGTTTCTCCCACTCAAATTAGTTAATCAAATCAATATACTACTACACGTTACTGGTGGGCACGAGGACAAAGGTGTCATTCGCATTTTATATAGTTGGCTAGTAACGGGGAAGTTAGGGTTGGAATCCTTAATGTGTATACTATAGTGGCGTTTCTTAAACAGTTTATAATTCCCCCTCCACACAATGCCGGTACACTTCAATTACAGTTAAAAATCTATATGCCAATAGTACTATATACCATATGAGTACTGACAAAACAATTATTTACAAAATTTATTTTCCATTTGCATAGTGTTAAATTAAATTTTAATAATATTAGAATCCATCCTAGTCGATATCTTGTCTGCCGAATGATATTATTTTTATGAACTTGAATTATTGCAGGATCAAAAATGTATTACTTGTTTGTTTCAATTGTATTGAATATAGTTTAAAAAGGATACGAAGACACAGAAATCAAAACCGAGACCTTTGGCATAGCGCATCAATGCTGTAGCAGTGAGTTAGTATGCATCCAGAGACGTCTATATTTGTAACCAGAGAGTATTCCCACCCTCAAAAAATTATAGCTTTGAAAGTGAGTTTAATTCCTTTAAAATTTGGTACATTAACGTTCTGAGTACTGGTTGATGTAATTGCTCATTATTTTAACCGTACCTCAAATACAAGGATCTTTAACAACATAATATATAAGATGGAGCTCAAATGGTAATTTAAAAAAGATATTCACCCTTATTAGCATGAAGAAAGATTGAAAATATCATAGAGAAAATCCCATATTCAAAATCATCTCACATGCTCCCAGCCAGTAATCGAACCACCACTTCCCCGTCAACGCCTACCAAATTAAATTCGCTATTTTAATACGTCAATTTAATACGTTAGCGTTTAGACCACTTCAATAATGTTGTGATTGTCCTAGAGTTAAGAAATCAGGGTGTATACATTTCATGAAATCCTGAAAGGACATTTCATTTTTTAATGTAAATATGATATTCTTCTAATGAATAATTTAAGGTAATATCAACACACAAGTAAAGCCATAGTAAGATTGATATTTTTTCTACATTTTTAAAATGTATTATTATTATTGGAATACTTTTATCATACACTTTCTAAACATACATCAGTGCACGGCTCAGCAACTAACTTTGCTTAAGATAATCCATCTATCACTACATCTCCCTTTATAGCTTCTAGATAATAATTAATTGAGTAAAAGAATGAGCACAAATACAAATAATAAAAATGTCCAACATACGAGTATCTCGAAATCAAACAAGGGTTTATAAAAACATAGCTATGAGGACGGGTCATATAAACCCCCCTCACTCCTTGCCTCACTTATTATTTAAAACAAAAATTACTAGAAGTTTTATAAAAAATAGACCTCGCCCCCTTTATTAAATAAATGGTATGACACACTAATACAAAATGTTCAAACCACCCGTAAATATGTTTTCCTCTTAAAATCAAACTCATCATCTTGTTGATCACAATAATCACTATTTATATTTAAATCAAAATCAAACCCATCATCTTGTTTATCACAATAATCACTATTTATATTTAAATCAAAATCAAACCCATCTTCTTGTTGATCACAATAATCACTATTTATATTTAAATCAAAATCAAACCAATCATCTTGTTGATCACAATAATCACTATTTATATTTAAATCTTAAACCAATGCTCAAATATATTTAACAAGATTCAAATTTTCAAAAATAGATTATTTCTTAACTACCATAAAATTATTTGTTATTTGTAAAAATAAAAACTGAATCCTAATAAACTTATTCTTAATGATCCTGACAGACAAAATGCTAAGTGGCCAAGTTAAAAGAGAACCTGGCTGAGATCGTTCAATTAATATAACATTAAAGCAGTGGTATAGAAATAATTTAAGGGGATAGTGTCAATAAACAAAAAATCGCTGGGCATACGTTCAGCTCAAACGCAATAGTTTGTTTCCGATACGTTATTTCAAAATATTGTTTACGCCTAAATAAAGTCGAAAAATTTCACTATGGTTCTTTTTTCTTAACATCCCTTTTGAGTTTTATTACTATAGAGAAATTTGTTGGGATATTATCTAATTTTCAACGACATTTTAAGCATATTTGTGGAGTTATGAGGTCAGGTTTGATGAAAAAAGGGCTCTAGATTTAGCCTTCCTTTAAGAAATATAGTAATTTTTTGACAGGCTCACAACAGAAAGTCTTAAGGTGTTTGAGAACTAGCAGTGAGCTTTCCTCTTTACCTATAAAAAAGAAGTCTCGTTGTTTTCTTTCCCCTCTTTCTTATTGACATGACAAAGTTTGGTTGCTAGTGAAGGGCGAAAGTTAGTATAAGCTTGGACAATATAGAGAAATGTTTCCATAAAACTACACATACCATTGCATTTTAAGCCTTGTAACCTGATAGCGATTGGAATCTTCTCTTTGACCGAATCGGCCACCTTAGGGCACACCCATTGAAGTTGAGAGCGGTAAATAACTCATTTTACACATTTGGGTCTCTTTGATTTGATCCCTGTTTGGTACAGAGAATGAATAATTTTAGATATATTACGCTCACAGGTAAGAACGCCTAACCCATTTGGTAGTACTTTTGTCTTCCTGAGTAGTTAATCGGGCTGGCTCACAGACAAATAATATACCCAGACAATCAACCTCCAGCTTAAAATGGTTGCGCTCCTTTTGACAGCTTGAGTCCTTCAACACTAGGATCGCTGTGGTTAGCCCTATCATCACCCAGCAGTGACACTAGCGAAGCCCAGTGTTGAAGAATTCAAGCTGGTAAAAGGAGCGCAACGGAACCCCCATAAGGTTGAGAGTCTGTTTCTATTATTTGTCAGTGGGATAGGTTCAATTCGCAGCATGGCATTAAACTTTTGTATTGGATACATTGTATGGGCTATCTCTTC
Source organism: Timema douglasi (assembly GCA_901482245.1). Taxonomy (NCBI): domain Eukaryota; kingdom Metazoa; phylum Arthropoda; class Insecta; order Phasmatodea; family Timematidae; genus Timema; species Timema douglasi. The sequence goes on from CABEEJ010000129.1 coordinate 229,478, forward strand.
AACAGTGAAGCATTAATACCCAGGGGACTGTGTTTGGTCTCTTCTAGAGTAAAATATGTTTAAAAACCATTTGTTTATAATATTAATTGATACAGAAATTGCATGATACAAGGCTCCGTATACTCTTTCAAAGCGAAGAATAAAAATATAATATTCCATAATATAAACGTATACCGGTGGTTACATGGAAAAAGGTGTTAGCCTAGTCTATACTAGTTAAGGTTCGAATTCTTACCGATGTATATATGTGAATATTCCGGGCAGGTTGTAAGATGCTAATTATTTAAGGTGTAATAGAAAGGATCGTGAGTAAAGGTCCGTATATTTTGAAGATTTTTGTTTTTAAGTATGCTGGTGTAATGTCCCCTCTTAGGAAAATTTCTGCTAACCCAAAATTAATACTTAAAGATATATATAATGTTATTTTCTAGAAAATTGCATTACTAAATCAAACATGATACTAAATATAGTTATATGATTTAATGATATCGTTATATTGATAACGAAGAATTCGAACTTTATCTATGGTGTTAAATTTCTTAAATAAAGTTCGAATTTTGCGTCATCACTATGAAGATATCATCAAATCAGATAACTATATTTAGTATCATGTTTGCTTTAGTCATGCAATATTTTAGAAAATAGCACTATCAAAATAAATATATATATCTTTAAGTATTAATTTTGGGCTAGCAGCAGTTTTCCCAAAAGGGGATATTACCTTAGCATACTTCAAAAAACATTTTTGGGCCATAATAAATTAAATATTGCTTCAGTAGATACATTTTGGTTGAATTTTATACAGGGTGGCTCACGGAAAAGTATCCCGCCTCCTATATCAAGCAGGCACCTCACTCTGAATTGGATTAGGTCAATCCCTTTCCACCCATATTGTGACATTAAGAATGAGCAAGTGAGTTGCCTGTCTAAAGCTTTATTGACTCATTCTTCATGTCACAATATGGGTGGAAGGGGATTGAGCTTCTTCAATTCAGAGTGAGGCGCCTGCTGGATATATGATGTGGGCTACTTTTCTATTGGCCACCCTTAACATATAGCATTCAGAACAATCCTTTGATATTTTTTATGAGCATAGTAGCATTTTACAAGAAACTCTTTAAATAAAGAAAAAAAATGTCTTGGTCAAACTAAGCAATGCCGGTGGCAGATATAAAAATACTTTTATTTTACTTTACATCCGTTACTGTTTCTAGCCTATGGCCTGGGTCAATTTTTTATCCAAGTCATATATTTTCCACTGCTGGCTAAGCCGGTCGTAGCTTCATATGTCTTATAATCTAATTTAAGATTAGGACAGGCACAAGATCCAGTCCCGCCAGTTAATTTATCAATGTGAAAGAGTAAACACATATTCTAATAAATGATCAATTTTAGGCCATGCCGGGAATCAAACCCGGGACCCTTGGCTCAGTAGGCAGACATGTTACCAACTGAGCTAAGATGTCCAAAATATGCAAGAACTATTTGTAGCAAACTAAACGAAACGTATTTAGGATACAGAAAAAAAAAACTGATTTGTGCTAATCCATAAAAAAATATAATCGTAATAAAACTGAAAACATACTGGCAACCCGCGTTACCTTCTACATGCATTTATAAAGTTTAATCACCCGCTTCGGTGGCACGTGGTCTAACGCGCTAATCTCATGCTGGACTAAACTGCCGAATACGGGGGGATTGGGATTCGATCCCAGTTGAATTCACTGAGGTTGTTTTTTCCTAAATGGTTTTCCACGCTCCCTCCAAAGGAGCATTTCCTCTAAATTAAGTCTTCCTAATCCCTAACCCATTAGTGTAATTAGTACATAGGCGTATAACCTAAACAGGTAGCAAGACGCAGTGCTATAAAATTTAGCATAAGTTACATTTATAATGTTTACAAGCTCTCTTACCAAACCCTTCCTTCACCTCTGACAAGACATCGTGTGAATGTGGGGATTGCCAGGCCTCCACCGTGGTTCGGATTCCACGTTAAACTGTAGGTCCTCCATTTCATCTCACAATCACCCTATCACCCTACCATTACACATTAGCGTAAGTGCGTATAACCCGAACGGGTAGTAAGACGTGGTGCTAATAATAATAATAGTAATAATACAAGCTCTCCAACAGTAGAATATAATGTCCACGCGGAAGTCTATATTGCATGGACATAGTCTGGCAGGGTTTAGGGAGATAAGGCGGTCTATACGCACGGTAAGTAGATGTCGAGCTCGTAGAAGCAATTTTTCAACGTGTCTTGTAATGAATGTTCTCCAAGTACTTGTCCGTCCCCTCCCTTCACTTCTCCAACCCAGTCACCCCCTCTCTGCCAATCACGCGCTCACTTTGTCTCATGTTTGCTTTTGATTAGAATCAACCCCCCAACACCCCCGTTCACTTTCTCTGTTCCTGACACCCTATGCCCTATTAATCCACATCCTGACAAGATCCCAGTACCTTAATACCCATAGGAGTTCAGCGTCAAGTCTAAACAGACCTATCCTTAGTTGTTTTCTGATTAAATATTTAATACATTGACGAGGCATGAATTTTTTATTATGTTGACCGACCGTGTTCTAATTAGGCCAGTGAAAAATGTAAAATACATCTTATATATGATAAGATCACCATAGTAATAACCTTTTAGATCACATAATATAATTATATAACCTAATTTTGGTAGGAAGAACAGTACGTGGTAGTTTCTAAGCCAACTAAAACAGTTTAAATATACTTATCAAGTATTTATACCTAGAGCTGTCAATTTTTATCGATATAATCAATACCTATAAAATAACATAAATAATATAGTTAAGTGTTATCAATGTTGGTCGCAAAGGAATAAGTTTGAATTTTTTAAACTGTTCCTCCATTCAAAATTAGAATATGGAATAACCAGCCTCATACATTCCTAACAACTTCAATGTAACATAACTCTCCTGGTATTAATTCAACATATCCAATAGAACATAATTCCCTAGAGATAGTCGCAAAATTTCCAATATAACAGCTCCCTTGGGATCGTCCCAACAACTCCAGAGTAACAAATCACCTGATACAGTCCCAACAGTTTCAATTTAACAAATTTTTTGGCATATTCCCCAACAGCTGCTATGTAACAGCTCTACTGGGACAGTCCAAACAGCTTAATTGTAACAACTCACCTCTAAGAGTCCTAACAGATCCAATATAACAGCTCTCCTGGGATAGTCCCAACAACTCTAATATAACAAATCTCCTGGGACAGTCCCAACATTTCCAATGTAACAGAACTATCCAATGAAAGTGTCAATATCTCAAATGTAACTGAACTTACCTGGACTAATACCAAAATCTCCAAATCTGGAACAATACCAACTTCACCAATATAATAAACCCATCCTAAGACAATCTCACCATATCCGAAGCAGAATCCATTATTTCTTCTGAGATCCTACTCCTCTTAATGGTTTCCTGCTCCTAAATTTAATCTTATTTTACTGTCCGGAAGATCATGTTCCTCCCATTAATGGCGGTATTATGTTACGAAGCGATAACTAATAAATCCTGGTATTAATAATTTCAGAAAGAGCGCTCGCTACCTCGTGACCATCAGCCGTGACACGATATTGCAGCTAAGCGTTAGGACTAGCAGCCTCCACTTTGCATTTATAAACCGTTACTAAACTTATCGCTATAACGTGATGACACATAGCCTCCGCGCAGCGAATCCTCGCAGACAACCGTTCTTTTATAGTTCCAAGACGCGTCGAACTTAAGTTTCTAGAGCATTTTTACACTTAAATGTTTAAGCTTGGTTTATATTAATACTTAACGCATAGCTTATAGTGAATAATATGTGGCGTTTATTGCACAACTCTCAAGAAAAATACAATGGCTTAAGATAAAAAGTAGTTATTAAAGTCTTAATTATATCGACTACCTTTTTATCCATAGAAATTGGCCTAACCCTTTCGGTCTACTATAGATAAAGTCTTTAAAAATACTTAACTTAGTACACTTTCACTGCAGATGTTGTGGTCGACCTCAGTGGTCTCGGGGACCAAATTTTCGTGGGTTTGAACTCAACCGGGGTTAGCGGATTTTTCTTG
>CABEEJ010000129.1:238571-252791 GCA_901482245.1 Timema douglasi
CATGAACGTCACTTTCAAGACATTTAATGGTGTTTATTTTCCATTAAAGTTAAATTGTCTTCTTAGTAAGAAGAGTATGAATAAATTGTGTCTAATGTGCTCATCTGGAGTTTTTCCTGAAGAACTTTGGAAAATATGGCCGGCGCGTTGTCGTATTTTGCAATAATGTGCTGGCACGAGAATTCTTCCTCTTCCTTTAATGTCCAAGCAGTAACAAACATCTTATTTATAGAAAATTGACTTTGGGATAGGCTTTAGTTTAGATTTTAATACAAATTAAATTATACGAAAACTACACACATACACATCCATATTATATAGCTAGAAAGAGAAAAGGATATAAAGAGAGAGAAATAAGATATATAACCCACTTCGGTGGCCGCATAAGCTAAGCTTCACTCTGCCAATAGACTAGACTGACTAGGATGGGGTGATCGGGGCTTAATCCCAGTATGGTGTTTTATATATTTCCGGTATTTAACGTGCACTTTCTGAACCGACTTATTATATCAGCAAACGGCTTATGAACTAACTTAAATCTAGAAAAGACACTATATCCAGCTCTCAGATGTCAATTCATTAGTGTGAATGAAGAAACCTTCATTTCACCAATGATAAATTTTCCGGCCAGGCCAGGAATTGATCCCGGAACCCTTAGCTCAGTACACAAACACGCTACCTACTGAGCTAAGGTGTTGAACCCAGTCGGGTTTATTGAGGGTGGTTATCCCCTAAATAGTTTTCCACTATCCATCAAAACAAATGCAGTTACACTTCCTCTAAATTCAACCTTTATATTCCTTAACTCTTTAGAGTAGTTAGTATATAGGCTTATGACCCGGATAGGTAGTAAGATGCATTGCTAAAATAAGATATAAGCGCACAGAGAGAAATATATGAAGTCAGAGAGTAAAAGAAAGATAGAGAGTAAGAGGGAGACAAATAGTAAGATGTAAATAAATAATAAGAACGTATAGAGTAAGAGAAGAAGACAAAGGAGTAAAAGGGAGACAAAGAGTAATAAAAATACAAATCGTAAGGAGACACAGAGTAAGAGAGGAAAAACGAGTAAGATGAGACAGAATGTTAGAGTAAGTCAAATAGTAGAAGAGAGACAATGAGTAAAAGAGGGAGACACAGTGTGGGAGATACACAGACAGTAAGAGGAAGCTGCTAGTAAAGAATCACAGTGTGGCACAGCCTTTAAAGACGGAAACAATAGCTAGTTAATATTTTCTAGAAACTACATATTGCCACTACTCCCACAAAAAAGTTAAATTCCCTCAATTCAAAATATTTCACGGGTTCAAAAGGGACAGAGAAATATATTAGTGTGTTTGTCACACACTCTCACATAAACAAAGTCGCTAACAAAATAAAACCTTATCCGAAATCATAGCATACGGTAATATTACATAACTTCAATAAATTTATGTCATTCTTTACTAAAATAAATTGTACGGAGCTCCACACGAACTTTCTCGCTCTATTGTTTAGAAATGGAGATATTTATTCAAAATTCGTTATATAATATACACTAACAAACCCGAGAACAAATTGCGCTAAACATGCGTAAAACATTTTTTGACTCATGTTTTTTAAATGTTATTATTTTATGTTTAAAGAGTGGACGTCTTCATTTATATATTTGGACCAATAAAAAATATCGATATTGGGTCCCCGAGGGTCAACATTTCGTATTAAAGTTTTGACTTCCGGTTAAAATTTTCATTATTTTTCTAGGGTATGCACATTTTATGGTTATCAAATTGCTATTAAATTTCTCTTTTATAAATTTTGACCAATAAAATAGATAATTGTTGACTATTGAATCTAAAATGAGAGTTATAAAATCGTCACAGCTGATTTTGAGAAAATGGAATTTTTCTCTTTTCGTCTTCTAGTAAACTGCTATTAATTTTAGGGTTAGACAGACACGCAGCTATACGGCGTTGCAATAACCACTTTTTAGGGTTCGGGGTGTCATGAGACGTCGACATCCATCAAAATCTCGAGTTCGATTTTTTTGGCGATCACAATATTTACTTTGCCTATAAGGTAAAGAGAAAGTAAAAATATTAATATTGGGTCCCCAAGGGTCAAAACTTCGTATTAAAATGTTGAATACCGGTTTGAAATTTTCAATATTTTAGGTGTTGCACATCTTCATGTTATCGTATTGCTATTAAATTTTTCATTTAAAAATGTTGACCAATAAAAAATTTAAATATTGACTATTGAGTCTAAAATGAAGGAGATGGATCATTGTTGTATACATATTTCTCCTAAGAGTTTTAAGAAAAAATAACATAAGCTTTTAGAGACTTATTTATATTTAATTACTCTATGGCATCGGAGAATTATTGCGCTAAAACTTAAGTAGTATCTCTTTACAACTAAAGCTCACAAAAGTGTATTAATATAGTTGCCAATATCTCAGACACTGTTGGTTTTATAAAAAATATATTTGATATAAAAGTGTTTTATTTTTAATAGTATTACAATTTTGCAATGATAAGATATTTAGTATCTCAAATAGTTGCGGAGATACGGAAAATTCCGCTTCTGCAAAGTACCCTAAAAGTAATTTTCATGGGACAGCGAAATAAGCCAGTTTATTTATAATCTTAATCAACGCCTAGTTACGAATTTTAATCAAAATCGTTAGAGCTGATTTTGAGAAAGTCACTTTTTTTCTTTTCGCTTTTTACTAAACTACTCTTAATTGTAGGGTTAGTAAGACACACAAAGAGACGGCATTGCAAAGACCAATTTTAGGGTTCGGGGGGTCATGAGACGTCGATATTCATCAAAATCTTGAGTTTGATTTTGTTTGACGATCACAATACATTCTCTACCTGTAAGATAGCGAGAAAGTAAAAATGAATATTATGTAAATAATAAAGTATAAATCCAAAAGTAATTCTGACTGAAACATTAATAATATTAACTAGTGCTAATTTTATGAATGTTAAGCCGAAACGCAATTTAGTAGAATTAAAAATTTCCCATATATAAATTATTCTTATATTATTTAACCTACGAGCTAACGAATTAGCTCCTCCTCCAATGAAATATTTTCCAAGATTCGTTTCACATTGCCACTTCTGGTATACACAATAGGCTGCCATGCAATCCAAATCAAACATCTGGAACTTTCTGGGTCAGGATGTGACATCATCCCATCCTTCTCTAAAATTGGGGAAATATTATGAAGGGGTGCGTTGTTCTAACTCCTCCTTAGCTCGCCAGTCAAAAATCAACTCTTGTCGTGGGAGGAAGTGCTTGGATCATCTTTAGGTCGTGTGGTCGTAGAGAGAGGGATCGAATGGAGTACATGGTGAGTGACAACCTAGGTTGATGTTTTTGTTTAGTCATATTTTTATATTTGTTGTTCACTGTAGATTAATTAGTGTTACAACGCGTATAGCTCGAACGAGTAGTTAAGACGCGGTGCTAAGAAAAATATTGCTACATATCTAGGTTATTTAATGTCAAAATTAAACGCGATAAATACAAAGTTTGGAATAATTTTCTCATACAAATATCGAGATTTTTGGAATGTGAATCTCACTATTTGTGGTTCATTAAATTCCGTTGATAGATGTAGTTATCAGGAGTGGGGGTAGTGGGGGCGCTGGACCTCTTCTGCTATGATTATATTGATGTATTAGAGTGGAGAAAACGCATTTATTATATTAATGCCTTGCTTTATAAATAATTCCTGGATATATGCCAGTTTTTCCAACTCTATTTTTAATTTGAAATCCATTTCCCCTCTCGTTTCAGAGGGAGCGATGTCATACGAGTTGATAAAGCACCGTTTGATTCAGCACGCTGCTGACATAAGCGGCTTGGTTGAAAAAGTCACGGTTTCGTCACTTGTAAAACTGAGGACCGTTTTGGGTGGGGGACGGTAGTGGGCATAAAAATAAAAGAGGATGAGGCGAACAAAGCATACAAAAAGAGACCCGTACTGAGGAAATTGATGTAAAGTTTAAAAAAACTTATTTTTTTTCAGTCGAGGTGATTGTACAGTCAGTTCACAATAACTTTGCGTTTGTTTGACAGATGAAAAGCTAGCGAATAAAAGAATTCGTAATCATCCACCTCGCAATTATATTTTTCAACATAGTATGTCAACATTTTCCAAAAGGACACAATACATTTGAAAGGCAAATGAGTGTGGAAATATTTCTAATAATTTCTCAACTTTTAGAAAAGGCTACAATCATCGTGAAAAATTACAAAATCAATCTCCCCACATCTAGTATCGGTTAAAGTGTTCCACACACATAAGAGTATTATTTATTTAAATGTGAATATTTTTACGCGATACTTGATTCATAATAATGAGAGCAAAAAACTAATTTTAATTTCTGTTCAGTTCCAGCTCTGCCCACATTGAAACACACTCTACAACTGTTTTCAATCTGTGGCCTGCGTTTTTTTTTATTCAACCATATATTTTCCACTACTTGCTTGCTAGACCTATCATATCTTCACATGTCTTATAATCTAACTTAAGGTTAGGGCAGATACAACATCCAGTCCCCGGCTGTTAATTCATCATGTTGAAGGGTTACATCTTTATTTCACCAATGATAAATTTTTTGGTCATGTCAGAAATAGAGCCTGGAACCCTAGTTTAGCAAGCACACACGCTATCAACTGAGCTAAGGTGTTGGGCACAGATTTTAATAAATATTGAATTTCAGTTAATAGGATAGATATTACTTGATAACTTAACCGTACCCTAAACACTTATGACTTTATTTCAGGTGAAAGTGAGCGGTAAACTTATTTATGTCTCTGTTGGAGGGACGCGACATTTAAGTGGTTTATTAGGTGCGCGATTGTTTTTGGATTTGGTCTGTAATATTATTACACTTCCGCTCTTCATTCATTTTTACTTTCATGTCTAAAGAGAAAGTTTTTTACTCTTGATTTTTTTATTATGATGAATTTTTACGTGTTATGTGCTCCCGAACCCTAAAAATGTTTTTTACAATTCTATCCGTCCCCATGTCAGTTTCAAAAATGACTATTAAAAGAGTTAATTTTATAATAGTTTATTAAGAACTGTAATATTAGCTTTGTTTTTAAATAGCTCTAACTTGTGGATATTTTTATCCACCTCATATGCTTATGTGTGTTATATGCAGTACGTCTACAATAATTTCCATATTATTAATCGCCTATATATGTATATGACATTGCAATTTATGATTTTAAAGTCGGGGACTATAAAAGAAGAGAATCTAATGTGATTTTGTTATATTTTAAGCTTGAGTAGACGCCATGACTTCCTCACGAAGAAATTGCTTGAACCATCCAGATGTATTTTGCCACATTTGTGGCGTGTAAACCATGAAAGAAAGTAGGAAACATATTTCAGAATTTGTGAAGAGAGCATATCTTTGATATTTTGGTGTCCAGGTTGGAGACCAAGATAAGTTGTGGGCTCCACATATTGCATGCAAAATGTGCACGGAGCATCTGGACCAATGAACAAATAGAAAGAGGAGCTGCTTGAAATTTGGGTTACCAATGGTTTGGAGGGAACCTAGAAATCACCTTGATGACTGTTATTTTTGTCTTGTCAACATCATAGGCATCAATCGAAATATTCGAAGCACGTGGACATATCCTGACCTAGATTCAGCAAGACGACCTCATCCACACTCAGGTGATGTACCAGTTCCATATTTCCACCAACTTACAATGCTCTCAGAGGGTGAATCAAGCATGTCTGATGATGAAATACAAGTTAACAGAAGTGTGGAAAGTGACAGTGATTTTTCCGGAACTTCAAGTTTTCAACTTTTTAACCAACATGAACTGAGTGACCTCTTCAGGGATCTGAACCTGTCAAAGAGTATTCTGAATTCCTAGCCTCCAGGTTGAATGAAAATAATTAACTTCATTCCCTTCTCTACGGAAAAAAACCTAGCGTTCTGCAATAATATCAAAGGCCTTCTTATGAAAATGGGTTGGCCAGAATATATGCCAAATGCATGGCATATTTTCATTGATAGCTCCAAGTGACGTTTAAAATGTGTCCTTTTACACAATGGCAACATATACTACTTAATTCCTATTGGTAATTCTACCAGTATGAAAGAGAAGTACGAGACAATCTCATTAGCCTTGCAAAAGATAAAATATCAAGATCATCACTGGGTGATTTTTCTAGAACTAAAGCTGGTGAACTTTCTCCTTGGTTTTCAAGGTGGATTCATAAAATATCCTTGCTTTTTATATCTTTGGGACAGCAGAGCCAAACATGATCACTGGATAAGAAAAGAGTGGCCTTTGAGAAAAGAAATGGCAGTTGTAGAACAAAGTGTCATCAATGAACCTCTGGTTGACTGAGTCTAAATAATCCTGCCACCTAAAAAAAAGTATTTAAACAATTTGGTTTAAAATGTATACATACATTTTTTTTTTAGCGTGATTAACAAGATTATGTTTTTGTTTTTGAGGAAAACTTAATTAAGTAGTTTACTGAAAACCTATTTTTGAAAATTTTCTTCCAAGCTATAATACACTAAGAGAGAATGTCTGTGCGATTGTTTAGTACCATTTATATATTCCACTATTTGGAAGTTTAACTATCGGGTATATTTGCTTAATATTTTCAACCACATCTGCCTCATTCAGTAAACTGTCAACACTCCTGACCATAATCCACCCTAACCCAATAGGTGAGATAATTTTACTAATATCTAATTTATCGTCCTTTTCCTGAGATATGTTAGTATGATTATTTGACAATACACTTTCTAGTCTTTATATCTTACAAAATATGTTTAGATTAATAGATAGCATAAGATATTAAATCACCTTATTATGGTTTAATGCGCTTATATATGAGTGTTTAAGCAGAATAAAAGGTTTGATTACATTATACATTGTATTTCTTGGAACTAGGAACTAGGGGAAAAAAATATTCAAGAACTTGCTCCCCAAATGTTGTATTTCTCAGAGCAAGAGAGAACAATGTCTTGAAATGTGGGGCTGAACTTTGAATATCCTAGCCCATATTTTCACGGGCCGTGGAGATGAAAATTTTCCTCGTAGATAGGCTAAGCTACATTTATTACTTTTTGAGGAACAAAAACTAAACCGTTTTTAATCCGAATTAACCTCTCAACTCGGAAAACAAAGTTGGAGTCGGTAGAATGCTTCGTATCTCCTTTATTCATGATTAAATATTAGAATAGTTCGCCTAAGTAGCCACTTATTTTCACATTTAATAGGAAAAAGTTTTTGAATAATTTAATTTACACTACATGAGAAGGTGAGGGGGGAGAGGAGTGTGCATCAAAGCGAAAGAGGGAGATAGGTTTAGCTAGCGCAGTTTTTGGTGAATCCTCTCGAAGCGTACAGCGCCAAATTCTAGTCGGCAATGTGCGTTTTAAATTATTAAGGAAAGCTTTCTAAATACCATATTTTAATATTATACACGAGATAGTATTCCACTCTTGAAAAATTCAATTATGCAAAAAGAGCTAGTCTAATTTATTTTTCTAACGTAATAAAATTGTAAAAAACAAAACGGAGTCTTATTTAAATTTTGATTCAAATGAGAACTAGACTATATAGGTTAATGCCACCTTATATTATTTCAATAACTGCTCATTTATTTATTTTTTAATTAAAATGCATTAATACATATACAAACATTAAAATAAAACTAGCATTTTAAAGTGAAAGGATTTTATAAATCACTAAGATGTACATTTTTGAGGCCATATTAAGATGCATACTAATTAAAAACCTTTTCGATACAATGTGTCAGAATCGGTTGGCACTTGGCCACATTTGTCTGTGAGGTCGGTGGTCTAAGCCAAGTCGGGGGTACTAAGATTGATTATTTCCTACGCCCTCTTTCCACGCTAATGTGGATGCATTTCATAATACCTACCTTAATCATCACTACACCTTAGATTAACTCTATAATGTACCTTGTGTTACACGTTCTACTAAAAAAGGGGACATTGTCTTGGACTACTTAAATAATTAATGATTATATTTGGTGAATATTATTTACGAATAAGACATAAAAATACAAGACATCTTGGGGTAAGGATGTTAGTAAGGCCAGTGATTTATCTCAACAAATATCGGCGTTGTTATTCCATTTCCAACTTGTTTGACTCTGAACACCGATACCTGGATTCGAATCCAGGTCGTGTGCACTGAGGGTGTTTTTTCTTAAATATATCTCCCCATAGTCAATCGATACAAATGATTATCCTTTTCCTCTTAATCATATTTTTAACTCCTGTCCCTTTCATTTTAATCACTTATTTGTCTTGTCCTTTCCATATCAATAAAAAAATATTAAAATTGTGGATATATATTGCTGATAACGTTCAAGAAAAAGATATACTTATTTTGGGATTTATTCTCTTTTGTTTCACATCGCGTCTTACTGCTGCTGCGTTTAGTTACACTAACAGGGTGGGTATAAATAATGTTTTGTTTGGAAAAACTGTTCTTCGAATTTTCCTGGCGGGAGATTCGGAAACCAAGAAATACGGATGAAATTTGAGCCCCAAACTCCTCGTTACGGTCACTATAGATAAGACAATCTTGACGCTTACTCCACACGCACACTACTGTGGGTTTTAAAAGTGCACCCAAATACTTCCAAGTAATACGGACGACTCTGCCCTAGTCGCGTAAATCCACCTAACAACTTACAAACAGGGCGAACAGGGCGAAATTCGTCCCAATTGCGAACACACTCAAAAATGTTATGGCCATCTAGATATCCAATGTCCAAATTCTAAACAAGTAAAAGAGAAACTCAAGGGATTTCCTACGTAAGGGTTGTGAAATGGGTGTAAGGGGTTACTGGAAGCATCCGCCGGCCACCGGAGCTTTACTCCTGACTAAGCTTACCCTAACCTAACCTAACCTAGAAATTCTCTAATGTAATTAAATTAAATTAAAAGTAGTGAGGCTAGAACGTACGGCTTCTAGGTCCCCGCTGGTCACCCCTTTTATCAAATTAGGGTTGGGATGAGATAGCAACATGGTGTGTCCGCAATTTGGACTCCTCCCTATCCATATACGCGTATTAAAAATCCCATGCTTGCCAGTTTAACTGTTCGGAATCAGGAGGCCATCATATATAAGTATGCACTATGTATAATTGTGTCCTAGCCACGCGGGTAAACCTAATAACAAACCAAAATATAATAATTAACTATTTTTTACAATTCTGACTTAGCTATGGAAGACCACCTAGCAGCATACAAATAAAATATAATGTCCGAGAGCTATGGACAACTATAGCCACGTAAGTCCACTCATCAACAAATCACTTGTCAAGTCGCTCTCTGAGAGCAACCTCATTCCAAGTCCTGAATCTTCAAGGCCCAGGGATTCTTCAGTCTGGTAATGGGGGCTTACAAGTAATGGGTTTATTATACTCACGTAATGGCCTGTCATTTTTCTGCAACTCGCCATACGGCTTCATTTATTCAGGCTCCTCCTTACCTCCGTAGGTCCCTGTGTATATATATATATTTCAGAACAGAATACGTTTCGGAAACAGCGCGAATTTCCTTCTCCGCTTGTATAAACTCTGTGCAAGAAACATATCTTTCAGGAAGTGCAGTCATTTGTCAACGCAGCCGTTCAGTAAATAAACTACCGAGGAAACCTGAAAGCTGCGACTGTTCTATCTAACGATGGAACCACAAGAAGATCAATGTAGCTTCCTTTCATATTCCATAACACGTTATTATAGAGTATATATTGAAGATTGATAACCTTAACTCGAGAAACGAAGCCAGGACTTTTGACTTATTGGGACCTTTGGTTTTTTTAAGGTATTTAACGGGCACGTTCGGAAACAATTGACTTTATAAGCGCGTATAGCCCGAACAGGTAAAAAGACGTGGCGGAAAAAAATACTAGTAAGTGACTTAAAGACCAACTTAACTCTAGGACACACACAACAACCAGTCCCCCATCAGTTAATTCATTACTGTGAAATGAGAAACTCCAGTATCAACTATGATAATTTTTCTTGGCAATGCTAGGAATCGAACTTAAGGCCCTTAGTTTAATAGGTTTCCGACTGAGTTATAGAGTCGAGAGGCGTGCCAACTGAGCTACCCCGGCGCGTCGCGTTCTGAGCTTCATAAATCACTCATATTTTAATACAAAGTCTGTGATTGACGTGTGAAATCATAAGTAATTCTCTCTGCTTGTTTCTAAGTTTACTAAGAGCTTTTGAATTAATGACTTATTTTCTATCAAACTTGATACACACATTAAACCCCTCACTTACCTTGAGTGACGTCACTATTTTTTATTTATATATAATAATAGCTAACTTGAATTAAAAAAAACTAACCCAGATTATAGCCTGGAAACAGTAATGAATGTAAATATATTAATAGCTCAAAATATGTTTAAGTTAAGAAAAAATACGCCCAATGGGTACACTCAAGGCTTCTCTTAAAATTTAAGCCTGTGCAAATATTCAGAGGTGCATGTTTATTAGTTTATGAGCTACCCGAACCATTGTTAAAGTGCTCGCAAAAGTAATAAATACACGCTTACGGTGAACATTAGATCTAATAAAATAAGTATGCCGAGGTACTTAGTTCTAGTTATCTTGGTTTGTGAGCTACCCGTATCGATGATTAAATGGATTAAGACGTAAAGCTTTTAATAAATTAAAATAAAAAACAACTATGCATGCAGTGAACACCTTTAGAGATACATAAACAACATACATAAACAACAAGTTTATTGGTCTTAAAGATTAAAGTTAACACAAAAATATTTATTCTATTTTAATGTTTTTATTATATCCCCTCTGGAGTATTTGCTATCTCTCAAAAGGGAAAAGTCATTTGTTTGCCTGCATGTATAATTATTAATATATTAATGTAAGACAAAGTTAAATAAATGTCTTACCTTCTAATGTTAACACGAAACAAATAAATAAAATGAACTTTTACTCTTTTATTAATTGAAGGTCGACATTTCTTCTGTGATTTATCTTTGTATTTGAAGTTTTCTCTTGGTGATCAAGTAAGACAGAAAAAAAATTGTTACGACACTAAGCAGTACATGTTGATAAAGAATTTTCCGATGTTGACATGTTTTAAGACACCAAAGATTCAAATAAATGTAAAAATAATCAAATACGCCAAAGGGGCACTCAGGTTCTTCTTAGGGCATATGCCAAATTTCATCTTTCAAGGTTTCTTGGTTTTTATTTCTAGAATCAACATAGGCCTACACACAAATGGACAAATACACATTATATATTATATATACGATGGTGATGGTGATGATAGTAATAGTTTTCAGAGATTGTTTATTTATTATATGCTACTAAATAATAACCAGTCAAATTTATTTTCTCAATGAGGTCCAGGGTGCATTATAAAATGTTTTTGTCTATTACTCCACTGTCGATGGAGATGTTCAATGATGAACTATAATGTTATAACAGGTACAATCACTTCAAACAAGTTCAACGGGTTATTCCTTCAAAAGTCTTGGAATTGACGAAAAAAATTACTACTGAAATACTACTGAAAATATCTACTACATGGAGCCAAATGAAACCCTTCTCTATAGAAAAAAACAACCTGCTTCATTGGCCGCGTGGTATGACGCACTACGCTCGCAGAAGACTATACTGGCGATGACGGGGAGATCGAGGTGCGAATCTTGGTTGGGTGTACTGAGGGTAATTTTTCAAAATGAGTTTCCATTCTCCACGCAAATGCAGGCACACTTCATCTTAATATAACCCTCCTGTTCCTAAAACCTTAGTGTAATTATTACATAAGCGTATAGTCCGAAAGGGTATTAAAACGCGGTGCTCTCTCTCTCTCTATATATATATATATATATGAATTAAATACAATTACATGCTAGGATTATTAACATTAAGTACAATGATTTGTTATGATTGAGTGAGTACTATTCATTAATACTATGAATGAGGGAATTCAATACAATAATAATTTGGAATTAGTGATTTAAATTCACTTATATGTTGTGGTTTAAGATTGACCAGTATAAACGTTAGCTATAAGTAAGACTCACTTGTAAAGTGAAAATTTATAATCTTCTTATTCATTAAAAAACGTAAATATAAGGTTTGGGTTGGTTACCTATTTAATACTTTTAGCTTAATTAATATGTATATATATGTATATTTAATACTTTCAGCTTAATCTATATATATATATATATATTAAGCTGAAAGTATTAAGTATATATATTTAATACTTTCAGCTTAATTTATATATATATATATATATATATATATATATATATATATAAATTAAGCTAAAAGTATTAAATAAGTAACTAACCCAACCCCGATATTTACGTTTTTTAATTAATAAGAAGATTACATATTTTCACTTTACAAGTGAGTCTTACTTATAGCTAACGCTTATACTATCCATTCACGGTAGGAATTACTCTCTGAAAGGTCTTTTTTCCTACCAATATCCTACTAGGCCTATATAGTAGATTTATGTTAAGGAAAAATGCCTTTCAGAAGTCAATTCCTACCGTGAATGGAATATACTGGTCAATCTTAAACCACAACATGTAAGTGAATTTAAATCACTAATTCCAAATTATTATTGTATTGAATTCCCTCATTCATAGTATTAATGAATAGTACTCACTCAATCAATAACAAATCATTGTACTTAATGTTAATAATCCTAGCATGTAATTGTATTTAATTCAGAACTGATATAACATTAAATAACAATAGAAGTTAAAACAAAATAAAATAGCCTCCTGTTAGCACATCAGAACTCACTTTACTTTTTATGGAGCTAAAAACTATTGTAATGAACTAGTAAAATTATCCATTTTAGCTCTCACAAATCTTATCAGTTGATTTTGTTCAGGTAACGTCTTCTGAGTTATTCATTATTGTTGATGTTAACGTTCTTATTTACATAAGCCATTAAGTTTGTTGGAGAAGTAGTTGTGACTAAATCATTATAAAAAACACAAATAGAAATTATATGTAATAGCCTGTAGAATGGTTTCGTGAAATCAATCCCTGCTATTGTAATAGTCACTAAAATTGTTTAGAGGGGACAAATATTTGCCATCGTAATCTCCGTTAAAATGATTTATATAAAAATAAGTCCCCGTTAATACACTAATCACTAAGATAGTCTGTATAAAATTAAGTCCCTGCTATTGTAATCGCCTCTAAATTGGTTTGCATTAAAATAAGCACAATTTTTTTGCTCTTATAATGGATTGTATAAAAAGAAGTCCGTGATATTTCAAATACTATTAAAACGGTTATTTTAATATAAAAGTTTACTATGAGTTGAAAATTATAATTAATTGTTAGAAAAAATTTAATATATAATCGGATACAGACCAAAAATCGACAAAAAAAATTAAATTAAAGAAAATCATAATATAGTTGTGTCACGCGGAAAGCAATTTTCCACAAAATTCCAATGAAAGTGATAGCCGTGTCGTGCCATAAAATGGGTGGCCATATACCAAGGTCATTAAATTTGCATGAAACGAATCACGGACGGTTAGGAGAAGTTATAACTATCTAAATTGCACTGAATTCTAAATGTCAAAATTCCTTTAAAAAAAAAGACACCTCAAGGTATATTTTCATTGCAATATCATAGAGCTAGCCTCCTGATAACAGTAGCCTATGTAACCAAGAAGAAGCTATTGGTATGTCGAGCCAGATCCCTATTTCCACTTTCCCCAAGAGAGGTAAGGGGTTTGGGGTGTAACAAGCTGGGGGTGTTGCCGTATTCCTCGCAGAGGGGTCTTGAGTGTAATATATGAATGGAGCCGGCCAATTACCGGCTTGTCCATCAATCACCCCTACATCAGGGGGATAGCGGAGAATAAGACGTTGCGTGCGTTGGGGGCGTCGAGGTGTGTGTTCGGATTGTTGGTCATTAGGGATCTCAGGGGAGGGGGCCTTCTGGTTATTACCACACTACAACACTTCTAGTCTTGTTATTACCATCACACTTCCAATCTTCTACTATTGTTATTATTACCACACTTCTACACTTCTACTCTTGTTATTACCATCACACTACCAACCTTCTACTCTTGTTATTATTACCACACTTCTACACTTCTACTCTTGTTATTATCATCATACTTCTACACATCTACTCTTGTTATTACCATCACACTTCCAACCTTCTA
>CABEEJ010000129.1:255135-271484 GCA_901482245.1 Timema douglasi
TCTTGTTATTACCATCACACTTCCAACCTTCTACTCTTGTTATTATTACCACACTTCTACACTTCTACTCTTGTTATTGCCATCACACTTCCAACCTTCTACTCTTGTTATTATTACCACACTTCTACACTTCTACTCTTGTTATTACCATCACACTTCTATTAATGTTATTACCATCCTAACCTACTACCACACTTCTAATCTTGATATTACCATTACACTTCATCAATTCTTTTATCATTACCATTACAACTTTGTTACTACCATCCTGAAACAGCAATGGAATGTATATAATATTTCATTAAATAACATTGCCATGGTGAGAATAATTTCATTAATCCACTTTATAGCTTGGAAATATCCCTATGAATTATATAATGTGATTTGTTTTTTAATTTATATACTTTAAAATTAGATATATAATTATATATAAATATATAGGTATGTATAACGTAATATATTTAAATGGATTCAGAGAATTGTAAATAATATGATCTTGTGTTGGATTAAATATAAATTTAACTTTATATATATTGTAAAATATATTGTTTGGGCAGGCAATATAAACGCTGACTTGTCGAAATGTTTTAAGCCTGTCTTTTGTAAGCTTCTCACTGCACAAAGGAAAAGAACAAATGAAATTCTCTTCATTAGATGTAAAATACGTTTAGTTGTATTTTGGCAATGTGCCATGTTTGTTTGCAAGAACTTTCAAGATCTATCTCACAAAGCCTGTGCCACTATTAGAACCCCAAGACTTCCCCCATTGTCCTGATTGACTGCATGGCACCTTAAGGGGCGTTTTTGGTGTATAGGATGGAACACATTCACTTATCACTCAATAATTTATCTACGAGGTGAACAATAGTCACTGGTAAGTAAGTACCTTCAAGAACAGCTCTTGAGTAGATAAACTATATATTATAACTAAAAAGATTATGTTATTATATGTAGTTTTTATTTATTTTCAACCTAGTTTTACTACATACAACACGTCTCGTTCATATGGATTTTTAAATAAGGTAGAAATGGAAAATATAAATTTTTTCAGTGATTTATCCTCATATTGTTAAATTGATAGTGACAAACCAATTAGAATAAAACATTCTCAATGCATCTAGCTGGGATTCAAACCCTGACCTTCATGTCGCTAATAAATCAGACCATATGAACCTAACACTTAGTCCGCGTGGCCACCAACGAGGGATTTATATGCCGTCATATTTATATGCGCTATAATATTCCGGACTATTAACTGGAAGGCTGAAGTTTGAATCTTTATCGAGTGTTTTTTGTGATATTTAAACAAATTCGTGTGCATTTTCTCAATATTCTATCTTCCCACCTCTAATAAAATATATATAGTTTTTTTTAAAATAAATTTAACCATTATCGAAAGTTTTTATATATTGAAAGATAGTTATAGTATAAAATTAAATTTTTAAAAATGTTATTTAACTAATAATAAATTATAGTATAATTGTATAATAATCTCTATATACATATTTTATTGTTTTAATTAAGTCATCATCAAATTTATTAAAAATTAAAAAACTTATTTTCATATAAAATAAAATTAATGAAAATTAAAAATAATAATAAACTATAACATTAGTTATTCAATTACATAGGCTAATTTAAAGTCTATAAGATATCAATTTAAATAAAAATTATAATTATATTTAAAAGCTAAACCACTATATTATAAACAAATAATAATACGTTTTATAGTAAAACTATTATAATTAGTAAACTTTTTTTTAAACTATACATCATATAAATATATTATTAACCCACACAGACAAAGTCATCAGTCTCGTCTTGTCAAGTTTTTTAGTGATGTGTAGGTCATGGTTCAAATGCTGGTCACGTGTACCTAGGGCTATTTCCCTAATTTGTTTGATAAATCATTAATTAGCGATCTACATTCTGTTGGTAATTGGACTAAAAAATTAATGTCAGGCTAATAATTATATTCTGGCTCTCCGTAACTTGAAAGTTGGGTTTGAGTCCCCAGCAGGTGTACTGAAGGTGTTTTTTCCTCTCTGGTATCCCAAGCATTTGTCACATAGAATCGGATTTATCTAATCTTAAATCCACCTTTAGATATTTTCCTCTTTCAAGATCGTTTGATGAAGCAATAAATCCCATTTTTGGCTTTTTAAATATTACGTAAACTTTCAGGTTATTAATGACTTATTTTAAGAGGTGTTTAAGAGTATATTTGGTTCAAAAAAGGTTGAGGTTACTGGGTAACTGAGGAGGTTACATAATTATGAGTTCTATACCCTATACTCATCACAAGACATTGTTAGGATAATCAAGTCTTGTAGATTACAGGGGGCAGAACATGCAGCACTAGTGGGAGATTCTAGAACCTTGTTCAGGGTATTGACTGGCAAGCCCAACGTCAAGAGACCATTGGGAATACTAAAAGAAGAATATGGGAGGATAGTATTGGAATGGACCTGAAATAAATAGGGTGTAATGAGGTGGACTGAATATAACTAGCTAAAGATAGAGATAAATGGCGTACTTATGTGAGTGCGGCAATGAACTTTTGAGTTTTTAATGTCATATAGTCCTAAGTAAGTGATTATTTGAAACTGTATCTTAGAGGAAAGGCATTCACCTTGTCATGGAGATAGAGTGGAAAAACAACGGTAGTTTATATGTGGGGAAAAAAAACACAGCCCACCCCGATGATACTCGATCCTTGACCTCCGTGTCACCAATAACCTAGGCTATTACGATTTAGACACCTTATACAGTGTGATTATTGGTGTGGGTGTTCGAATGTGTGTATTGAATAAACCGTTTCATTCACAAAATAAACCGTCATGGCTACTAAAAGAGGATCGAATTGGTTAGAACTATTTGTCAACAGAGAAAATACTATGTATTATATAAATAGTTTCTGAGTCTAAAAAGTTGGAACCCTGGTCCACAGATAGCAAAATACCTAAGAGATTCGGACACAAATAATACCTTATAGAATGGACAATTTATTTTGGCACACTTTTTAACCTCTCGCACAACAATAACATGGTATTCTTAAATAAAACCTTCACTATAACACAGCGCTACTTATATCGTTCATGCTTTATGGCATCCGGACCGAGTAGTCATTCTAGTCTTGATGGAGATGTCGGTTCTTGAATCCCGACCTGGTGTAGTAAGTGTGGTTCTTTTCTAAACGATTATTATCTCTTATTTTACTCAAATGATTGTATATTTTCCTTAAAACACACCTTCTTCATCCCTACCTCATTAGTGAAATCACTTGGGTAGGTTCGTACCTAAAACTCTCCATCACCGGAAATTCAATGCATTGTGAGCTTGACGCTTTTGACCATGTGACAGCTAGTGTACCAGCATTAATTATTCAAAATGTTAACATTAAACATCCTAATCTCACCCGGTTTCTCTAGCAAGGGTTTGGAAATTCTAAGACAGTTTAATGGGGACGTTTTACAATATTTTTCTCTGAAGGCAGAGATGAAACTAATTGTTGGAAAAGGAGTGGATGGCTTTGTTGCGTCAATGAATCATTTAGAAAGCGGAATGTTTCCAATGATATCCAGGAAGTGTCAAGTTTCAACCATCACACGCCGTTTATTTTACTGTGAGGACTGGCACTAAAATTTGCCACACATCAAGGGCCAGTTTGCCACTTGTGGCGATTGGTGACAGGGTTTCCCAACCCGACTCTAAAATAATATCCTAGTTCCTATCCCTTAGAATAAGCCATTAATAACCTTTTTGCTAAACTTGTTTTATATTAAAAATACTTTATCGTAGATGGTCTTAATTCGTTAAAATGTATTTATTATGTCGAAATTCCATTTTAGCACAGACATAGTCTTCTTATAAACACGTGCATCTCTTATTCTAGTTAATATAAGCATTATCATATAGGTCTGTAGTATTTCAATTTAATAAAATACTTTCCACACAGAGCCTACCTACTTTCTCTTCACCGAACTTAGTTTCACTTAAACTTTCTTGCTCACAAACATTGGTTCACTTTGTTTTCTTCTTTTCTTTGTCTAGATGAAATAGTCTAGATGCTTCATTTACTTTATTTTAACCTTATACTCTACAATCCACTCATTTTTCTTCACTTTTTTTGTTATCTTACTACGTTCGTTAATTTAACTCGCCCTTTTTTCTCTTTCATACCTTTATCATATCACCTTATTCGTCTTTCCCTCTTCCTTTGCTTTGATATCTCCTTTTATCGATCTGTTCTTGTGTAAAGAAAAGGAGACATAGAAAGCTATTTTTTCCAACACAAACAAAATAGACTGCGAAGGGTAACTGTTGTAAAATGGTAGAGCCCATTCTTGTAGAGAATCAAATAAAATGACTTCTATAAAATTACCATTTTCCTTGTTACTACTTAAACATCAACACACATTTCCTGTCTTGGAAGGAGAATGGTTATTTCTGCGACAAGAAATACCAACGTCCATTTGTTTATGTTGCTATTTTTAGTAATTCAGTGAGGCTACATTTTACATCCAATGTTTGAATAGGCTGAATAAAAAATATTCAATGACGTTATACCGAATCAGGCTGGTTATGTGTTTATAATGTTATTAAGTTTGTTCCACCTGAACTGGGGGACACATGGTCTAAAGGGTCAGTCTTGCATCAGATTGGTTCACCAATTTCTGAAAGGTTTAGGTTTTAATCTCAACTAGGTACATTGCAGACAATTTTCAATAGTTGATTTATCATTGTTCTTTCATCCCAACTCCACACCAATGCTGGAACACTTCTTCTAAACAATCTGTATCGTCACCTGCCTCGGTAGCCGTATGGCATAAGGCATCACACTTGCAACAAACCAGACTGCTGATGACAAGGAGATTGGGATTCGAATTTCAGTCAAGTGTACTCGGTGTTTTTTCCTAAATGTAGCTCCACTCTCACTTCATGCAAATGCGTGTACACTTAATCGAAATTCAACATTCCTCATCCCTAATTCATTATGGTTATTAAAATATATGCATATGGTCTAAACAGGTAAAGATACGTTGCTTAAAAAACCTTTCTCATCATTGTTTTTTGACTAAATAATTAATAAATATGGTCAGACAAATATAGCGACACCTATCTAACTCATCAAATGTTATTTAAAGAGTTTTTCCCCACTGCATCTTAACATCCGTCCCCACTATCCACTTATTTACACCTAAGGTGTAAGGAATAGGAAGGTTCAATTTAGAGTAAAAGTAACTGCATTTATTTGAAGAGATCTGGAAACCATTTAGTAAAAAAAAACACCTCAATATACCCGGCTGGGATTTGAACACCAACATGCTTGTTGGCAGAAAATCAGGTTTTAAACGGGGCTGACACTATTGTCTGCGTGTTCACCGGTGCTTGTGTAGTGGTAGTAGGTTGTGAATATATGGTGACATTCATAATCTCCATAGGATGGTAAATATGAACCTTAGTGGTAGAATCTCCCTTTAATTATGACCTCCAACCCCATACTCCTAATCTGCCAGGATACTTGGGACGAGGAGGCCATCAAGGGTAAGGAACTGCACACATGGCTAGAAGTTTTATACAGTTGGTTCATTGTCTTTAGGTTGTAGGGATTGCAATGCAGGAAAAGGTTCTGTTGTAGATTAAAGTATTAAAGGTAAACTGGAAGCTTAGTGTGTCAGTGGTCTGTGGGTCAAGTCCCGAGGATTTTATCCGCGTTATTTATCCTAGGTCACCAAAACGACTACCGTATAAATATTCTTGACAGTGGTCCACGGAATAACTGCTCGTTTGTCAGTTCCGAGTACAAAAATATATCCGATAGTGAAGCTCGATCAAAAGCCTCTAAAATACATTTCCATCCGTGTTTCTTACTGCAGAACGCATAGAACTACTCTTGTTAGGTCTATGATACCCCGTTGTTAACGAAAACAGCCTAAACATACACATTACAACATATAACATATGCGTACGGGTCTATTAATTTTATTATATTAATGTATCTGTTCAGTTTATAAAACTAATCGGCATAACAAAAGGGCATGCCAAATGTGTGTAAAAAGAGAAAGGGAGGTAATATGTTTAGTGTTAGAACCTCTCTTCTTTCCAAAAGAATTGCTAATCATGTATTTATGTATTTTTCCTCAGTACCTATAACAGTAATTTATTGTAGATTTACCCGCCTCAGTGGCGTAGTTGGCTAACGCACTTGTGTTGAGCTCGACTGCTGAGGACGGGGAGATCGAGGTTCGAATCTCAGTCAGGTGAACTGGGGGTGGTTTTTCCTAAATGGTTTTCCACTCTCCCTCCACGCAAATGTGAGTTCACTTCCACTAATTCAACTTTCCCAGTTCCTAATCCATTAGATTAATTTGTACTTAAAGCGTATAACCCGAACGGGTAGTAAGATGCGGTGCTAAATATTATTATTATTATTGTAGATTTATATAATTCATAATGCTCAGCTCCAATTATGTTTTTAAAATGTTTAATTGCTTCGTAAAAGATTAAAGGTAAAACAAATATTCTTGATATCTTTTGTTGGCTGCACAAGCCACCACAGGTAGAAACATTCTCTTCCCCTCACCTTCAAAACACTGAGGATGGTCCTGCCTTAACCAAACACTTCAGATGGACTTAGATTATTTTGATTCAAAAGCTGGAGACTTAGCCAATAATAGTGTATGGACACAGATAATACTAATAAGGTATATCACTGAGTGATGGCTGTAGATTATTGATCCAAAATTTATTCAGAATTTGTATTGGGAAAGGTTCTATAGAATGGAACCTCACTAAATTTTCTAGTCAATGATTTACTCTTCAAAGACTGTCAACTTTCTATATAGTTTGAGCCTTCGGTGTCTTCTTTCAAGACAAACGTGACTTTTGTCCCCTTCCCAAAACGATGTAATATTTAAAAACGACCTCTCTCTCTTAGCTCTTTATATATTTGTTAAGCCATACCACGTAAGCAACAATATTGAAACTTTATTTTATAAATACATACATGCCTACATACATATACATACATACATAAATACATACATAACACATACATACATACATACATGCATACGTACGTACACACATAATCACATCGTTCCCCTACAAGGTATGCAAAAAACTGTGCATATAGCTCAAAACGCAACAACTTCATACTTAATCTATCCTCAATAACTATATACACACTTATCTATCCTTGTATACTTCCTTCGCTTCAACAACATTCATACACCGAGTCGTTCATGCTATTTTATTCTTAAATCTCTTAATGTCTCTCTTTTTCACACATTTGTCTGCCACATTTAGTCACGTCTTAGTTAGCCTATCCCTTCCTTATGATCCATTCACTCTACCTTCATATATTTTCTCCATCACTCGACCCATACTCATCCTCTCAACATTCCCTAACAAACATTAGACGCTTCTTTCACATTGACCTATTAAATTCCCTTTTAAACCACACTTTTTCAGCACCCATACACTACTAACTCCATCCATACGAGTTTTTCCACATACAATACATTTCTTAGAAATTTCATTCCAACCTCTTTCACATTTCTCTTGTGTTTCTCTTGACAAACCCACACTTCACATCCATAAAACTATGTTGGCGTTAACGCACTTTTATATACTGTCATCGTTGCGAGATTCATTCACTCACCCGTCTGTCAGTTGCACCATCTATCCTTCTATTTTTACAAAACATTCTGCTTAGTTAAACAAAATCATTTACTTGTTCTAACAGTTTTACATTTACACTAAGCTGACAATGATTTCCTTGTCCGTCCTTATCAAAAACTATCACCTTAGTTTTGGAGAGATTTATACAAAGATTCATTATGACTGTCACTACATTCAAACGATTTAATGCATCCTTCAAGTCGCTTTCATTCTTAGCCATTAATACGGCATCATCTGCATATAGCAGCGCTATCATATTCATACTATCCATTTGTACAACAACCGCTTCCACAAAATCATCCCTTATTCACTTATCCATGAATATATTAATAAATCATGGAGACATAACAACCTTGTCGAACACCCTATTCAATGTCAAACCATTCGCTCCGAGCTCCACCCACCCTAATGCGCACTTTACTTCCATCATACACCGCCATAGTTGTATTCACTAGCCATGCATCCACACCATACTTTCTCAGAAAATTCCATAACATTCATTATTATTTATAGTCTAAGAGAAATATTTTATTCATCAATACACTATCAAACACAAATCAATACACTATCATACACAAATCGGGGTTTCCCTGATGCTATAAACAAACTATGTCTATTCATATGAGCCACTTCGCACACAGCATAAAATCTCGAATTTTGATAGAAAAATCTAATTTTCTTTGGAAGATTAGCCAACATCCTAAACTTCTACTCGGTAAACCGAATGTTGTTGTTTTTAATTTGTTCAGCCGTTTTCTTGTAATTTCAGTTACAGGAAATGGGCTTATCAAATTAAATATATATAGTCACCTTCACAATGATTTACCAAAAGTAATCTTTTGGCAAAAATTTACCAACAGTACCTAGGGGTCTTATCAGCATAAAATGAAATGCAAAATTTTCTTTGGGACACAAAAAGTGTATGTAGACATAAATAAAGTATGTAGGAGACGTGACCGAGACAGAGTAAAAAGAAGAGATTGAATGGGCTGAAACGAATAGTAAGGAGAATAATGTTTGAAGGAAAAAACCAGAGACCAAAGTTGGCAAGGATAAGCACAAGAATAAGGAGCGTAAATAAGCGACGTAAAGGGGGGTTGCGCACGAAGAGGAGGTAAGGGGCAGGTTTGAGGGGTGGAGGCAGTGAAGTGTACCTGAAGTAAACAAAAGGTGCATAGGAAATGAGCCTCTAGATGAGATTTCAAGACTCGCAAGACTGGCCTGGACTTGTTGCAGTTACGTCAACCATTCACTTCTTGCTCGCTTAGAATAACAGTCACCTACAGACAGGGTCAAGAGTCTACCTTCACTCCCGTCCTGCCTTGCTCGTTTAGAATAACAGTCACCTACAGACAGGGTCAAGAGTACTACCTTCACTCCCGCCTTGCCTTGCTCGTTTAGAATAACAGTCACCTTCAGACAGGGTCAAGAGTCTACCTTCACTCCCGTCCTGCCTTGCTCGTTTAGAATAACAGTCAACCAGAGAGGGTCAGTCAGATGGTGTTCAAGTATTTTATAAATAGGATATTGAATAAATTAACAATACTTTTTTAGCAACAATTTTTTTTATTATGTTACACGCTTTAACCAACAGAATATGAAGGAGTTTAAAGAACTTTTGTAAAAATATGTAACTTTTATTTCAGTGTATTGAGGGTGGTATTATTTGTTCCAGTGCGCACCCCACCAAGAGGAGAGTTGTGCGCAAGTTACTCGATGAAGGCCGCCTGGAGATTCTCACTGGAGGGTGGGTCATGACTGACGAGGCTAACGTTCACATCTACGCTATGCTGGACCAGCTCATAGAAGGTAGATAAACATGTATTGTTATGTATTTATTTATAGAATTAGTAATGAGGTGGAAAATCATATTGGAAGTAATGTTCATTGAACACTGTTCACTGAACATTACTTTCAAAATTACTGTTCATCCCTATCTGATGATCATATGTTAAGTATTTTGTTCAATAAATGATCATTTGGGCTTCATCACTTGGTTGCCATTTTGTGAAAAGATTAGCCATTATTAATGTACCGTTGTCTAGGGGACGGTAGAATGTACTAATCGCGCATCCTTTCCTTGGAGGCGCTTTTCATGTCCCGATGATAAGAGGGGGGGAGGGGGGAGTTGATAGTGAATATGAGGGCGTGGAATTAATTCTTAAACCTAGCTTAAGTCTAATCAACCAAACCCTGGTGACCTTTATGATAATTATCCTTTCAGAAAATTTACTCATTGTACCGGCTGGGAATCTAACCCGTGACCGCTAGTTTCGTAGCCAGGTTCGATGTCCACTATACCACGGGGCTGGTTATTTTAGACAGTAATATATGTTCAAAAAATATTTCACATACACTTTTATATTAGTTCGGATTAAACTGTTTAGCATTCTCGACTAGCTGATTAAGAATAAAATAATGTTATTTTTAATTTAAATAAAATGTATGTAACCATAATATAAACTTAAATTAAATGTGATTAAGTAAATTTCAATCCCTAAAATGTATCATATTTGCACTTTAGAGCAAATATATATTTATCAGTATACAAGCTTTTGCAGAAACTTTCTATAAATAATGTCATCTTAAATACTAGTATAATAATTATTATTATTACCATAAATGTAATTAATTTATAATGGTGGTTTTCAAGAAAATTCTAGATATATTTGAACTTATCGCTAAACGAGACATAAATTTGTATTTTTTATTTCATATGTCATACATAACATATTTGGCATATAGACAATTAATAACAAGCTATCAAATATATTGTGTTAAATTTTTGGCCGTTCGGAAAACTCATTTTAATACATTTTTAGATTTACAATTATATCCGATTTAGTTTTTTGGGCCATTTAATTATATTTTATTTGTGATTAATAAATCAAGGGCTAAGAATAAATTTTTCTAAATAATAAATAATTTTATATAGATTTATATTTTAGTACTATCAATTATACTAGTCATCCAAAATATACTTACGTAATTTGGCTAGTTTGTCAAGTTGGAGAATAAAGGTTTAGGTTTAACTAAATGAACTGCTATTAGGTTAATATTATTATGGTTAGTCTGGTTATGTGAAACAATATTTGGTTAAATTAAGCTTGGTTATTATTTTTATATTATTGATATTACAATTTGTACATACTTTAAGCACACATCTTTACAACTTTTTGTTTTATACTGTGACACCTTTGCAATTAGAATAATAAACTTATATAATTATTAGTTACCAATGTTGTTTATTTGTTTTAATTGTTCAATATATTACAGTTATAAAAATATACTTTCTTATAGGATAATTTTCTTGTTTATATCAAACTAACTTTATATATATATATATATATATATTTATATATGCTCTATTAGGATTAATTATTCGTCAGATTTTTTAATTTAATATACTTTGAAAGTATTTGTGACCGAAAATTCGGCCTATCATTTATATTAATAAAATGAAGAGTTTGTGTATTTGTTTGTGATGAGCGTTTCGTGATATCTACAACACTCAGAGGACTGAGTATAAATATTAATAGCTCCTGTGCACGAACATGTGCAGCTAGAAGCCAGACTTTGTAAATTTTGATAATAATGTTTATGATTAGTAAAAATTGAAAAAAATTAAGAAAATTAACGCCACGAGAAAGCCTTACTATTACATTTCATACCATTTGAAATGTAATTTGGTGGCCATGGAGAGTAACAAGGGCAAAAAAGCCAACATTTGTAAAAATGGTAATATTAAATCTAATCAAAGGTGCTGTAAGATATAAATGACAAAAATTGCAAAAAGTCCATAAATTACCAAAATGTCAAAAGTCACAAAGGGCACAGTGAAGAAAATATGGTAAAAGGGGTGAAAAATGATTAAAAAAACGGGTAAAATGTAAAGCATAAAAAACTATTAATGTTAAAAGGGGTAAAGATATAAAATATTTAAAAATAATAAAAGTCTCAAAAGGTCCAAAAGAGCAAGAATTGCAACAAAAAAAATCCAACATTAGCCAAAATCTTCAAAAGTCCACAGTTGAGCAAAAATAGTAGAAAGAAAAAAGGATAGAAAGGGAAAAAGTAAATCATAAAAAAGGGTATAAAGTTTAAAAGCGGTAAAATAAATTAACAATATTAAACTAATAAAAATCCATAAAAAAAGGTATAAAGGGAAAGAAAGGGTAAAAGGCTAATGGTAGAATCGTAAACGAGTTGGAAAGGTTATAGAGCGCAAAAAAGGGTGAATAGGGCAGTGAGAGAAAAAAGTATTAATGTTATTTATTTAGGTAAAGAGGCTAAACACGTGTATAAAGTTCAAAAAAGGCTAAAATAGTGTAAAAGGATAAACGGAGTAGAACGGTTAAACTGGGTAGATGCGGTAAGAAAAATAAAATTGGAAAAAACTTTTTATTGGATTTAATTACAACCTTTTAACAACTTATGATTTATGTTATGTCACTTTTCTTTCTTTTGTAGTCGCACCAAGAGGAAAGAATTCAAATTATTATGTAAAGAGAAGTTATAACTTTATATTCAAAAGAAAGGGAAGCCTACTTTCGTGTTTTCTAGCACAATTAAACTAATAAAGGATTAATATTTAAACTTAATATAAGATCTGGTTACTATTCCATATGGTAAATTTTGTGTTGGTCTACTAAAAATAACAAAGCTACTTTATAGATTCTCCATGCAAAGAACGGGTACACCAGCTAGTAAACAATACGTCACTGTACGCACTAAAGTTGTTCATATCAATTACTGGCACAAAAACACATTATACACATTATAATTATATAAATACATACTGTATATATAATTAAGGGGGAATTGGGGAAGGTGGTGGAGATAATGTGGTTGTGAGGTTGTTGAGCATCCTTGCTATTTAAGGTATATACAGAAGGTGTGGGAGAACGGTGTTGTAGGGGGGGCAGAGGGGGCGGGGGGGATCAGTATGGTTTGGAGGAGGAGGAGAATATTGGGGATTGTGGATTTGTGGTCGTTATAGTAGAATGTTTGTATGTGTCCGTGCAAACCAAAGCAGGAGCGTTGTTATTCCATGTATTTCTCACTAGCTCATCACTATTTGACATTATCATCTTAGACCTGCCAATGAAAACGTATAATTACTGTCTAAAATTTACATAATTAAAAATATTTCACCCGCTTTGGTGGTTGCATAGTCTAAGGCATCAACTCTCACAATATAATGGATTACCAATAACGGGGTGATA
Source organism: Timema douglasi (assembly GCA_901482245.1). Taxonomy (NCBI): domain Eukaryota; kingdom Metazoa; phylum Arthropoda; class Insecta; order Phasmatodea; family Timematidae; genus Timema; species Timema douglasi. Next base: position 268,047 of record CABEEJ010000129.1, read on the forward strand.
GATGTTCGAATCCCGGTTGGGTGTACCGAGGGGTGATTTTTCCTAAATGGTTTTCTAATCTCCTTCCACGAAAATACATATATATTTCCTCTAAATTTTATCTTCCTCACCATATCCCAATAGTACAAATATGCTAATAGCTACCAAAAATACTAAAAACTCTTTATTTTTTTACCGTAGATAATGTAATGTTATTTTTGAAATGTTTATCTACTCCAACATTATTTCCAATATATTATCCTCCATTAAAAATAAACATTTTACAAATTCCAATCATACCATTTTTTTACATAAATGTTAACATTATGCTAATTATTATTTTTACTACATTAATAATAATTATTTATCGTTTAATGGTGGGTAAATATTTAACATATTTTGCTGTGATGAAATAGGTTCTTGTTCTCTTTGGAGTGCAACTGTAGTGTTACTGTTATATTATCATAAACAAACTCCTGAATTTTTTTAGCGGTATTTAGAAAATATTTATTATAAAGTGTAATTAAAAATTGATATCTACGTTACCAATTTCAACACCTTGAAAACTAACCAAATTAAATAAAGCAGGATATTTATTTTTACTGGCTATGGATAAATGTCGGGCCTGCGTAATAGGAAGTCAGATTTATAAAAATACAAAAATATTTTTATAAGCCAACGTTTAATAAAAATACTATTTTCCTAGTCATTGTATTATATATTATTAGTATTATATTATAAAGGTGAACATTGAAGAATAAATTATTTTATTACATAGAGGTAAATCTCAGTTACGTTATAAGCCGTTGGATACCACCTACCTTGTTTTTATTAGGCTGGTTTTGGGAAAGACAACTATCGAGAAAATATTTTGATTAGGTTTTTATAGTACTAAATCAGTGCTATGCGTTCAAAACTATTAATTCCATTGTATATACTTTATATTAGTTCACCACCTCTGTCATCAAATCTGTCAACCCCTTTATTTATATACCTTATATTAGTTCACCCCCTCTGTCATCAAATCTGTCAACCCCTTTATTTGTATACTTTGTATTAGTTCACCCTCTCTGTCATCAAATCTGTCAACCCCTTTATTTATATACCTTATATTAGTTCACCCCCTCTGTCATCAAATCTGTCGACCCCTTTATTTGTATAACTTAATATTAGTTCACCCCCTCTGTCATCAAATCTGTCAACCCCTTTATTTGTATACTTTGTATTAGTTCACCGCCTCTGTCATCAAATCTGTCAATCCCTGTATTTATATAACTTATATTAGTTCACCATCTCTGTCATCAAATCTGTCAACCCCTTTATTTGTATAACTTATATTAGTTCACCACCTGTGTCATTAAATCTTTTGAAAACTTTTCAGTCACTTCTAATAGAAACATATGGCTCAAACTTTGTACACATTACTAATTCACGTGACAGTGCATTCTTTAAAAATTCGATCTAAATAGTAGTGTGCTGATTTCATAATTTAATATATTTAATATAAGTTAGTGCACCTTAAGTATTCTTATTTTGTTCAATGAGTTATAACAGATCTCACTTATAGAGACAAGTAGCATACTAAGGTTTCATTTTATAAATTTATTTGAGGTATGTGACGTGCATTTTCTGAACCTAGTGATGAAATCAGCACACTATTTTGTTACTATCTTAAAACTTGAAACGACTCAACATCCCCGTCCATTAGCTTATCAGGCTATAAGAAAAAAACAAATGTTTCACTAAAAATAAAAGTTCCACTGTGTCAGTAATCGAACCTAGTGTCCCTAAATCAGTATAGAAACATGCTATCGATTGAGCTAAGCTGTCACACCAACCGTTCGTTAAATAAATCTGTAAATCATACCCTTGTAGTATTCTTGGTTTAGAAAGTAATAAAAATAATAAGATAATCGATCATTATTAGAGTAGTATGAGATTTTAACATATAAGTAGTAATGCAACCTACAAAATACATAATTTATTTGTTCTTGAAATTAACTTGGAAGGAGTAATAACTGTTGGCTTACTGCAAAACATAAATGTTTAGAAGATGTATGAATGTTAACTGCATTATAAACTGTCAGTATTTTGCTAGTGCATGACTTGATGAAGTGAATAATGTGTTCCAACCCTCCTTTTAGACAAGCGCCATTTAACTATTTTACTCTACACGCGGACATTCGCGGCCAGCTAGCACACACAAAACTAACTATTTATTAATATGTTTGAGTGCCAGGAAAACTTCACTGTTTCTTGGATAACCTTCATATAGTCAATCTTAAAGCAATAGGACAAGGAAAGAATGTTTAAAGCAATTTTTGAGGGTAGGTTTTTTTGTTTTGTTTTTTTAGCACTGCGTCTTACTACCCGTTTTGGTAATACGCCTAAGTACTAATTAATCTAATGGGTTAGGAATTGGAAAGGTTGAAGTTAGAGGAAGGTAGCCCGCATTTGCGTAGAGGGAGAGTGTAAAACCACTTAGGAAAAACTACCCGAGTTCACCCGAGCGATATTAGAAACTCATTCTCCACATCCTTGTCAGTCAAGCTAAGCAGTAAACTAGCGCGTCAGCTAACTACGCCACCGGAGTGGGTCTAAGAGTTGTTGATAATCTCAGTTTGGTAAAAGCATTATTGATTGAACTTAAAAAAGAAAGCCCCGAGTTAATAATAGTTTATAGACCAGTGTTATATCTGCTCGAAAAACTCCCAAAATAAAATATTTAATATCTTATATTAAACAAAATTACAAATTAAAATAATATTCTAGGAAATACGGTAAATGATGTATATTTTACTGCTTCGGTGTTCATGCGGACAAAAAAAATTCTTATCTGGTCCATTTTCAGTGATGGATGAAACAGGGTTCTAGTCCTGGCCGGGAATATAGAGACACGTTTTCCTAAACTGTTTCCCAACTTCCCTCCAAGCAAATGTGGTTACATCACATTAAATTTGTATATTTTTAATCACTATCAACCAGTTATTAGTAGTAAATATGGTTGAAGTAGTTAAGATTATGTTACTTATAAATATTCTCCTATAGTTCATTCTAGATTTTATTACGCCCTTCACGGAAGAAGGGAATTTCACCTTCTGGCTGATCCACAAAATCCATTATAGCTAGGCCTGTCAGTATTTCCAGGGACTCACAATAAAACACCTGATTAAACTAATGTTAAAACCTGCCTGTATATAAAAACTACGTAAGCCTAGTTGAAAAAAAATTACACTGCAATCACTTATGGGGTTATAAATATCCTAGATAAAATACACACAACATACGAAACTTTAACAGGGATTCAAACACTAAGACCTAGGTCTATCATACTACAATTTTCCCGGTTGATTTCCTATAGAATAGAATTAACTACGGAATCAGTTGTTGACAAATATCCGGCTGGTCCTTCACCGAGACTCACGACACAAAACATGATTAAATCATGTTAAAACTTGC
>CABEEJ010000129.1:272534-311299 GCA_901482245.1 Timema douglasi
AAACAATATTTATCCTTGCTTTTCAATTATCATTTAAACCTCCTCACTCTGATATTGTATTATTACTTGCCTACGACATGGCCAGTTTTATTATTTGGATTTCCAGAATTGATTTAGTAAAAAACAGATTTGACAAAAATAATCACAGTTAACATTATACTTTAAATTTATTATAAAATGATAATAATCATCGCAAATCTTAATAAACACACCTTTACTTAATAAAAGTATTAATTATTAAAGCGTTTTACATATATTTATATTATAGCGGCTATGGTAACATTAAATACAGTATGGAATCGAACTATGCTCCCACAAAGTTATACACAGTCATAATAACTTCGAAGAAACAAATAAATTCACTTTTATAACTAAAATATGTCCAATGGATGAGATTTTATCAATATTTATTTTTTGTCTACCCGGAAAACATATAAAATATTTTAAACTAGGATTGGGACCCTTAAATTACAGAAGTTTTTTTTTTTAACTCAGCTTCTTACTAATAAAGTAAACATCTTTTAGAGTTAATATGTTATTTACGTTACATGTGTGTAATATAATAATTAATCATTAATACATTTATAATTGGCTATAAACTGTAATGCAGATTTTGGAAAAGGGGAGTCTTGCTTTATGTTACCCTGTAAAACCATTCAATGTGGGTAACAGTGCCCAAATAACGTTTGACGTGGTTAAACTTTTAACAGATAGAAAAAATACTAGCCCTTATATTAATGAGAGCAGACATAATTAATTAACTTAGTATGTAGATATTAGTTATTAATATTATCATTATCAGAACAATAAAGTAAAATTAATTTATTAAATCAAACCATTCTGTCATTGCTAAACGATATAACCCCTCCCCCATCACTCCTTCCCAACAGTCAAGAAATAGTTTAACGACTTAAGGCCTTCTCTAATTTAGGAGTTGGGCGTAGCTAGGCAAACTATCCTACAGTTATGTGGGGAGGAATATCATACCTCACGGGCTCAGTAAATCATAAGTTGCTACCTTTCAATCTCGACGGAGTGTACAATGCAAATTTTCCGTGTATTCATTCCATTATAATTTCATGATTTTGAATAGAATAGCTTGAGTGGAGTACTTTTATTGGATGCATTTTTATTTGTTTTGGAATAACTCTGTTCAAGACAAATTTAATAATTCTTAATTTTTCCTCTTAGCCTAAGCATTATGAGTTAGAAAAGGGATAAAGCAATAATTTAATTATTATTAATTTTATTTTTATTATTTTATCTATTTTATACTCCTAGAATTTTGTTATAGTTTTAATGTCAACCCCTCATGCAATATTGTGTTTAGTGGGGCCTATCCACCATAGTAAATATAGCAACAATATCAGTGTTATCTCTAATGCCATAACCTGTTTTCACTGGCAACTTTTCCTGCATTATTGAATTGTGGGTGGTAAATCTACTATTTTGTTGATATAAAATGATTTACTTTTATTTCTAACGCTGTGACGTGGTTTCAAATTAAAAATATTCCTGCATCATTATGCTATGGGTGGTTTATCTACTACTTTGATGATAACAACAGGAACAGTGTTACTGATAGCGCCGTGATGTGGTTTCACTGGCAGTTATTCCTACAGAATTGTGTTGCGGGTGGTCTATATACTACTTTGATGATAGCAGCTATGTTTTATTTGTAGCGCCGTGACGTGATTTTACTGGCAACAATTCCTACATTATTGTGTTGCGAGTGATCTATCTTCGATTATATATTCAACAGTTATACCAGTGTTACTCTCAACAATATGTTGTATATTTACTGGAAACTCTTCCTACATTGTTGTGTCGTGAATTGTATATTTACCTCAATAAAAAATGAAACAATAGTGATTGCACCGAGAAAAAGTTTCTCTAGCAACCCTATCTATAATGTATTTGTAGGGGTAATATTTATACCACTATAAAGATAGAAACTTATATTTTAGTGTTATTCAAGAAAAAGCATTTAAAGTTGCGATGCAACCATTTCTCAATCTCTTAAAAATATGTATATTATTTAATCTTAAATAAATATGATATGACTGATAAATTCCAAAAAATGAGAAATTACTGTAAATGATCTATCCTGGTTTATTAAAGGATGCTATTTAAGTATTTTCAATTGCTAAAGTTATTGAAACATAGGTTTTAATGGTCATTTAAATTTACAGCCTCATTTGATTGCTCTCAGGTTTACAATTTATTTTAGCTACTCCTTTAACTTATTGATTTGTATCAAGACACTTCGTTCATCCTGTCTTCTTCTGCCAAGTCCTAATTTATTATTGTTGAAATCATCTTAATCCAATATCAAACAAAGTGTATTTTGGTTAGAAACGATCCAAATGTATTTTATTGATTGTTTCCAAATTTATGTTGGTTGATTTAAACAATTACTCCGACTTCTGTTGTTGTTTATTTAGCAACATGTCTTACTACCCTTTCAGGTTATACGCCTGTTTACTAATTACGATAATGGTTTTAGGGATGATGAAGATTATATTTAAAGGCAGTATACGCACATTTGCATGAAGGTAAATGGGAAAACTTTTTTGGAAATTCCCTCTCAGTACACCTGACAGAGATTCGAATCTCAATCTCCACATTATCGGCAGTCTAGTCTATTGCAAGATTAATACCTTAGACAGGGCTCATACTTAGTCCCTAGAGTCCCTAAACTAAAATAAAGTCCCCTTTTTATCTCTAGATCCCTAAATTTCCTAAAAATGAGTATGTGAAATGTTTATGGATAGTTAACGTAAATTTGTATAATTTCCAATATAAATTTGTAGGCAAGTTAAAGAAATTCTGGTTTGATGTCTTTAAAAATTAGTAAGTCTCAAACTTTTTTTTCCGGGTACGACGTTAAACTGCCTCATCAGGGCCCTTTCCCCTTGTGATTTTTTTTTTCCGAGTATTTCTTTTTTGGTTGGCATTTCTACCATTTCTTATGGTAACTGTACCTTCTTTCCTATAGGTCTCCCTCTTGGCCGTGTCTTGTGTTTTTTTCCATTTCAAGACTGTTAAGCTATAGAAGGACAAAGATTTTTCTTTTTATATTATATTATTAGTATTTTTGAGGAATACTGATTTTTGTATATGGGTTCTTGGAGAATATATGGAAAAAAAATACGTCAGAAGTTTAACTTTGTTAACTGAAAATATGTAAGTGCCGTCCTAGTAAAGATTGGTTGCTACAATAGGATTAACTTTGAAATCAAATCGGGACTCTGACTGAAATTATAAGTGATACTGAAATGTTATGTACTGTTTGTGACCGTAAAATAAATGTTATCATCAGAGATCGTAGCTTTAGAAACTTTAACAAGCCATTAAGAATGTGGTAATGATTTGGCTATAACTACAGTGGGAAATCTTAAGATGATATGTGAGAAGGATGCTACCATTTCTGCAGAACAGATCCTGGACATGAAATGTGTTATTTGTCATTACTCTTATGCATCTTGCTCCAATTTCAAAGAAACATTTCAAGCCATGTTTCCTCAACTAGATCTCACTACTTTTTCTTTTTATGGAACGAAAGTTGCATACCTTGTATCAGGTGCACTTGGACCATATTTTTTGAATAAACAATTGGATGATGTTAGTAATTCTTATTTCAGCTTAAGCTTTGATGAGACAACAAATTAGGGCTGACATAAAGAACTGCAAATAAAACTATAATTCAGACTAACAAATCTCAAAAGATGGAAAGTAGACGTCTCAAGACATGTGTTACTGGCCATGCAACCTCAGAGAATTTGAAGAAAAAATTAAGTGAGGCCCTTAATGACAATATATTTTCGCTTAACAAATTTATGATACTTGTAAGTGGTGAATAAAATGTTAATAAAAAGGTTTTTGTGCTGATGTGTGATAAAATTGTAACAATAAGAGCAGATAGGAAATTTTAACCTTCATCATCTCCACAATGTTATTCTAAGGGGCCTGGATGAATTTGGGTAATCTGTGTCTGAACTTGTTGTATTGGTTTACAATTATTTTCATAATTTCGCAGCAAGATTGAAATACTTTAGGAATATTCAACATACTCATCGGCTTTCTTCCAAAGTTATTATCAAACATGTATCCTCAAGGTGGTTGACACCTAGACCAGCAGCTGTCCGACTCCTTGAGCAATGGCCTTCCATAACAAAATATTTCTAGAATTTGTACCACTATAAAAGTCATCATTGATGAAAAAGCAGTCTTAAAAAATAATTTCTTCGTACTTAAAAAAGCATCTGATGAAAGCCGGAATTATTTTTGTCATTTCAATTGCTAATATGTTCTCCGAGTACAATCTCAATTTTCAAAAATAAACGCTCAAGATTCATGTATTGTACAAGCTTTTGGAGTAACTTTTGATGAAAATTAGTTATAGAGTTTGCAAACTTGAGACAAATTGGAACTTTTTCTTCGATAGCAGTTCTTTAAAAAAAACTTACAACATTTATATAGGTGAGGAAGTCCAGAGTGGGCTAAAAAAAAGTTAAATAATTGGAAGCCCTTATCTTCAAGTCAGAAGTTCAGAAACACTTAATTGTATCTGGGAAATACCTCCAGAAGAAATGCATCATAAAAAGATACTCTATTTCTTCATGATATTACTTTTTTTAAATACGAAAACTCTCAAAGCTACCAGCAGTGAAGCAAAATATGTGAAAACTGTGAGGATGATGCTTTTTGATGTCCATACAGAACGCTTTATAGATAAATAAAATATGATTAAAGCAGAAACACGCATAGGAATTAATGAAGGCCTTGAAACATTTTGGAAACATGTTTTTGAAGTAAAGAATGTAATGAATGCCACAAAATACAAGTAGTTAAAGCCTGTCTTTCATTGCCACATAGTAATTCTGATGTTGAGAGAGGCTTTTCAACATCTGGACATGTTATCACACAGAAAACAGCCGCTATGAAAGAAAGGGCTTTGAATGCACAATTGAATGTCAAAGACACCTTGAGGTTTTATGGCAATAAACGTGTTTGTGTTCCAATAACAAAAGAGCTCATTGCCTATGGAATAAATGCAAGTATTAAGTATAATCAGTAATTAGAGGAAACCAAGCTGCGAGAAAAGAGACTTAAAGAAGATGAGAAAAAAAGAGAAAGGGCAAAAGAAGAAACCTTAAGAGTAGAAAGTGAAGAAAATAAGAAGTCTTGATTATATGAAGATAAATTTTGCCAAGAAAGGAAAAGAATAAGTTCAGAAAAAGAGTGCAGCTGACAAACTTCCTAAGCAAACATTATCATGAATTACATCTGCACTGAAAAGAAAAAACTTTGAAGAACTGCAGGTAGCTCATGGGCTATTGGAGGGATATAAAGTTTTAAAAATCGAAGATTACAAGGCCAATAAATAAACATAATTATATTCAAACAAAGATATTAGAAATAAAAGAATCTTATTTAATAACTTCATTTTTTTAGAGGTCTGCAAAGAAAAAAAGCAAAGTAGTAAAAATACAAAATCTACCTTTTTACTACTTTACTTTTCTTTCTTTTTAAGTTTCTTTTTTTTTAATTTAATTATCTGCTAGCGTAAGTTAAATGTTATGTGTAAATGATAGCCAATAAATAGTTAAATGTGATATTTATGATTTTAAGAAATGTTAAAAAGAAATAACGATTAGAAGTGTATGAGTACTCAGTATATTTATGTGTTTCGACTATAAATAAAAATTAGCCACACCCCATCCAAGATCAAATCAAAAAACCTTATTTTAGTCATTTAATATGGCTACAAAATTTAATAAACCTAAAAGTAGAGTTAAGGTTAAAATATAACTTAAAGTGCTAACAGAATTTTTTTGGTTTGACCTTAACCGGCTTAGGGATAGGTTTTTTTTTAACATTTCAGTAACATTTTTGTTATTCTCATTGTTTTTATGAGGTCTCTTTTTTTGGCCTGAAAGTACTCTAACGTCCCTATAATGGACCTCAATGTGGAGTATGAGCCCTGAATAGAACATGCGGCCACCAAAGCGGGTCTTTGTATGTTGATAGTTTTTATAAGTATTGTTAAGCTGACGATTACCAAACTAGCACAGGTGATCGTGTAGCTTAAGACATCTAGGTATTAGACTGGATTACCTGTGACGATTAGGTCTAGTTTCGGATCTCGACTAAGTAAACCTAATATTTTCCTCCCCATACGTTAAGTTACTATAAATAACCACTCAGCTAATATGTAAAAATAAAATACCTCTTATTTCTACTAACTTTATATTAAGATTTGTAACATTTTAACTGGACTGCGTATGAAAAAAGTATTCTTTACATTAACATTTGAGGGGTACTAGGGAAAAGGGAGAAAAGTAACGTTACTTACATTTTCCAGGACAAATTTTACATCTAAAACCCCAGAAAAACCCCAGATTATACTTTTTTGTACATAAAACAGATACTACTTCTTTTAACAATATTCTAAAAGCATTATAAAGGTATCATGATTGTCTAACGGGGATATTCATAGCTCAATTTGAGTTAAAAATTTAGCTTTACCTCTTTTTTCCCCTATCCCCGTCATATATTTAATGAAACAGAAGGAATATCACAGGAGCATAATATTATGTCCCAAATTTTGTAATGTTTTATTGAGTGTGTCTGTTAGTTTTCATTTTATTGTTTAATAATATGATAATCTTTTTAATTATATTTTACTAGTGGTATGTGTACCATTGATCACGTGCACCAAATTATGACATAATAATGTAACATGACCGGTAATCGTGGTCCACTCACACCTCAGCGTGTCATCTGTGAATTATTTAAAGGATATCGTGTCCTGTGTTACCTACTGAACTGTTGAAGCTCTGCTTAAGATGCATTGTTACCTTGTGAAGCTCCTGAATAAATCTAAGAATCATTTATCTAAAATATTCCTTTTTTGAAAAATTAAAAATAAACAATTACAAACTAGACATTTCAGTGACCGCCAAATCCAACATAATTCAACCAAGATTCCCTTAAAAACTCCACGAAGCAACTCATCAAAACAAATCAATCCATAATTTCACCATGGCAATGCCTCCCAAAAACAAAACTATAAACCAAGAGTTGGTATCACTGTCTCTCTTCTTGTGACAATAACTCAGGTGGTTGGTAAGCGATAAAAACGCCCTTCATTTTCATTAAAACCGAGTTAATACTGCTATCCAATTTCCAACACACGGAAAAAAACATGATCTGACTGGTTTCAGCAAAATCCCAAGATATAGTGATCAACGTCTCTTGTACTTAATTGCCATAACTGTAACATAAGGTTCGAGAATTTCATCAAATTTCAAATCTTTTTTTACACAAAATGAGGCTTGAAACTATCTCGTCCCAACCCACTTCAAGCTGTTCCGTGTATGCACTCAATTTCAACTAAATACGTTGATATTGTGTTTTGTTCTTTCATTTAGCCCTGTCTAGGAAATATTTATATTTGTGTATAAAATAACTTAGTGTAGCTTAATCTTTTGTAATTTTGAAGGGTAAATAATATCGGGTACAATTTTAAAACCTTAAATATACCAAGGTTATTTGGGCTTCCATTCTAGTATTAAGGAATTAAAGAGGGAAATGTAATATTCCTACGATTAATGAAGGTCTAATAAATAGTATGTACAACACTACAAGTTCAAGGCAAATACTATTTAATAATTTTTCTAACAGCATTTAAAAAAAAGTATTTGAATGGCTCTTTTGTTTTTTTATAGTTTTTCCTCCCCTATTTTACAGGCATTACAAGTTTTTATAAGCTTAGTTTAGGGATTTGTATTTTTTAAATATTAATTTCAACAATATTGATTATTAAAATCATACCTCTCACTTCCATCCATAAAATTTTAATGAACTTATAAAAATCGTTCATTAGAAGAACTACGTGTTTTAAAATTGTATGATTTGCACTGAAATTCGTTAAAGTTGAATTTGGAAAGAATGCGAACCAAGAGTTAAAGAAAAAGGAGGATAGGGAAAAACAAGTTTAGTTACCAGCTCACCGACTGCAGCGCCACCCAGATATATTGTTAACAATGCATGTGGAAAGAATGCGAAATGGAGGTAAAATATAATAGGGTGTAGTATTGGGCGGAGGGGGAACGTCAAGTCACCAACTCGCCGACTACAGCGCCACCCAGATATATTAACAATGCATGCGTAAAGAATGCGAAATAGAAGTGAAATCAAGTAGAGTATAGGAAAGAATATGTCAAGCCACCAACTCACTGGCTGTAGTATGTGTATTGGAAAGTATACTTAGAACAAGGATGGCAAATATATAGCATGCGTGCCACAGGCTGGCACACGAACACGATTTGTGTGGCACGTTGACATTAAATAAACACTAAACAATATTTTTCCAACCGTAGTATAATTTGTTGAAGTCAATATTTCGACATGTCATTCGATGTCATGTCACAATGAGCTTTGTGAAGTCAACGGTTAGAAATCGTCTTTGCTCAAACTTAAGTGCATTTTGTGTGCTTTTAAAGACAATCTATGAACTGAACATAAATATCTTTGCTAGAAAAATACAACATATTTCAAAATAATAATATATGTTTTTGTGTTTAATATAATTATGTATCAATTTATCGTCTTTTTTTCACTGGAGGTTTTGCTTTAAATGTTATTGTTATTGAAATTAATATCGTCTTAGACACCCAAATTTACAATATTATAAATTTTCTTTATTATGAGCTATTAAAATATTTACAATTTTATTTGAGTCATTCATTAGGGTTGAAATAATCTATATTAATTCATAATCTATAAAAAACGCACCAACACTGGCAGTAATAGTCGGAACATAATTTAACTACTGACCCCTCGGTATAGTGTTCAATGCACCTGTCTACGAACTTAGGGGTTCCGGATTTGATTCCCGGCTGGTACCATGGGTAATTTTATCGACATTTGAATTATCCCAACGGTCACTAAGGTTTGGTTAATTAGGCTTAAGTCGGGTTTAAGAGGTTCCACACCCTCATATTCACTATCACCATCACCTCATGTCATCGGGACATGAAAAAAAACCCCACGGAAAGGATGTACGATTAGTACATTAGGGATCCCCCTGGGGAACGGTAAATTAGTACAGGATAATCTTTCCACAAACTGGGCTAAGAGGAATATAGCCTAGACACGTATTTTTCGAAAGAAAAAGTTTTAAGATATTTTTTTAAACTAGAAGCGTTACAAAATTAGTAGTGTAGGTATAGCTTGTTCTACCAACTCAAGGTTAATTTTAAAGGGCTTAAAAAGTATGCATTTTTATAATCAGCCATATATAAGCTATTGACTTTAAGAAAATATACTTATAGTAGTTGCCATGAAAACCATACAATTCATTTCAAAGAACTTTCTTAAATTGTTATATTTCTCTTAAATACTTAGATATGTACTAAAGCTTTAAACATTTATATTGATCTAATGTTATTATATGTTTTACTCGAACTGAAAAATGTGTTAGCAAAAATAATAAATATTGGATATTTATTTCAAAATAGAGAAGAACATAGCCGACCATAACAAAATAATACTCGATATCATTTATATTTTAATTTTTTGGGCTACGTATCAATATATTACTTAATATTCTCGTTGTGTTTGTACATTAGTGCGTTATATAATAATTCACGTCATGATCAAAGGGTGAAAATGGTTTTATTTTTAGTTAAATTTGGTTTTTTAAATCTCACTTTTTGGTGTTATTTCATGTTTATTCAAAATTACATGTTATCTGAGGTGTTTAAGTATTATTTACATATTGAGACAATGAATACAAAATTAAAATTTATTATTGAAACTTTATAGATTTACTTTAAAATTCTTTGACAAGTTTGTCTGTGCATATTTGACAATTTTGTTGCCTAAAGTTATCTTACACTATAACAAAATAATAATCAAATTACATCATGGTCCAAATTTCTACTTAATTTCTTCTTAATTTCGTGTGTATTTAAATATTTTTTTAAAGCGGTGTTATTCCGTTTTATATGAGGATTTCTTGTAACAAGACGATTTAGTTTTATTTCACTTTTCTAAAACATTGTAAATCATATTTAAAAACTATCAAAGGAAAAAGTACTACTTGATTTCATCTTCGTATGACACTTTTCGCTTTATCGCGTCTCGCCATTTTTACGGGGCTTTAGCAATGGTCCAAAAATCATGGTTGCTGAAAATGATATGAACAACTAAGTGGTGGGTCTCGTGAGTTAAAGGCAGTAATTTAGCAGTTTTTATATCATAACAGTTTTGAGTTTAAAATAAATCAAATAATGTTCCCGTGAAAACATAAAGTTTAATTTTATTCACATCATGACCTCAACAGTTATTTAAAATATATAAAGAATGTATTGTAATTTAATGACAAAATTTCCATATCATTTAAAAATTTTGTCATCTAACGCCGCTATATTGATAACAGATATTCAAGAACTGTTGATATCACCATGTAAAGAAAATTAAACTCCAATCTAATGAAGAAATATGTTACTCATTTTGGAGAAAATAAAGATTTGTTATAAAAACTGCAAAAATATGTCCCTTTGCTTCTGTTACCTACACTCCCACCTTAAGAAAATAAAATAAAATTACAGCTCATATGGTTGTCATTCAGATAGTCGTCTGGTTTAGAATATGTTAGTGTCAATAAACTAAATGTTTTTCAAACCTGATTGCTTTGCAAAGGTAGAATTGACCTTGTTACAAAAAAAAAAGTAACTAAGGGCCAGTTTCAAAGTCAAATTTAGTACGCCTCAAGTGCGTCGCTACACTAAATACAAGACGACACCTACCTAAACCAGAATGGAATGGGCCAGTTCCTATGCGAGAACGGCCCATTCCATTCTGGTTTAGGTAGGTGTCGTCTTGTACTTAGTGTAGTGCCGCACTTGAGGCGTACTAAATTTGACTATGAAACTGGCCCTATGTCGCCCATATCCTAGTTTTATTAGGAAGGGTATTTTATATAATACTAGCAATCCCGCACGGTGCTGCCCGTGACCATCTACAGATATTATGCATTGCCATGGGCTGCCATCTACAGATTCAAAATGAAACGTTATCTCTGAAACTAATTGTCTTTCTCGGTTTTCTTCTTGTTGATTTCGTACACTTTTTTTTTTTCAAGGAGGATGCGGCATATTTGTGTCACAGTTATCTCTGAAACGTAATTCTAAACCTAATTAAAAATCCGGCTTCGAAGTGCATTCGGACCCCCTTCCCTCCACCTATTTTAAAAATCGCATAGCTATGCGTGCCGTAGATTTGTCTGGGCATCGCACACAAACACACAGACACACACACTTCATTTTATTATTATGCTAGAAATCCCATACGGTGCTACTCGTGATCACAGTTATCTCTGAAGCTTAATTCTAAACCTAATAAAAAAATTAAAAATCCGGCTTCAAGATGCATTCGAGCCACCTATGTTAAAAATTTAAGATCCCTGCGTGCCGTAGATTTGGCTCGGCATCGCACACAAACTAACACACAGACAAACACTTCCTTTTTTGTTATTATAGATGGATAAACATGTTTTACGTCCAAAATTGATAACATGTTCAAATATTCTTAGTTTTATTTTATCGGTACAGTATTGAAAATATATAAAAGTTATAAATGCACACGGATCACAGACTTGTACATACGAATACATGAAATTATCTCTAGTAGTTTTACTAGCTTTCAGATAAGTAGGTCTCTTTCTATGATAATTGGGCCGTATATGCTTATCTAAATATATTTAATATATTATATACAATCACGTAAATCACGATATTAATTTCACAAATGCACGTTGAAAATAATGTTTTATTTATAAAAGATATACTAACTTTCCATATCAATTTGTAAAGAAGAAGAAAATGAAAGGAAATAAAATACAGGTGTAATGTTTAGTGCTAAGTTAGAAAAATATGACATTTCAAGCAAATCTGGGTTGTAAAAATGTAATCATAAAATTTAATTCCCTTGGTGTTTAATCTTTGTGTACTAGGATGTAAACTCCTAAAAGAATATAGTCCTATTAAGGAAATATTGTACCGTTACGAATACATTTGCCATCCTTTTCAACCTTGTTACATAAAAGGTTTTTTAACTGTTACAAACTGCGGAATGTTCCTGTATAATAACGGAGAAGTTTCACAAAGTGACCAGAAAATTATCAAGGTTTAAACATTATCTGTGAATCTCTTTTATGAGGGTTTACATATTTAAAGGGGTTATTCTACTTCACGGGAAGTAATTGAACTTTACTTCCTATCAAGGTTTTAATTAAAATTATGCTATCGCCACGTAATCAGTTGTTCTTGAAATTCACAATTACTTCTTTTTATTAACTTAATTTGAACATTTGAATAAACTTCAACCTTATCCCACATTTTGGTTAAGTTTTTAAAACTAGAACTAAGGACTCACTTCAGTGGCCACACTGACTAGGGCGCTACTCTCGCAATATTCTAGACTTACGATAATGGAAATATCTTGGTTCGATCCCGATCAGATGTACTGAAGGTGGCTTTTCCTACATGGTTTCCCCACCCACTCCGCGCCAATGTGGGTACAGTTCCTATAATTTCAACCTTCTTCATCCTTAATCCATTAGCGTAATTAGTACATAGCCGTATAACCCGAATGGGTAGTAAGACGCGATGCTAAAAAAACGAGAACTAAAACTAGTTTGGGCTGGAATTATAACCTACATGAACTAAATACCATGATCATCTAGTGCTTTCACCAGTAATAGATAAATAGGCTTGAATCTGGGACAGTGTAATGAGTGTGTTTTTTCTAAACGGTTCTCCACTTTATCTCTATGCAAATAGGATCACATTTTCTATAATATCTACCTTAATTTTCTATACCCCCACTAGTTTAGTTAAATGCAAATAGTCCGGAAGGGATATACGTTGTATAATTTATATGTATAAATATAATGGTGATGACTCAATGTTTCAACAAAATAAAACATCTGACTTTGTGTATGTGTATTAAAAACCCATAATCGATTAAACGTTCTCACTGCATTGCTAGTAGGTGAAAGTCTCACCAAGCTTAATATTTGTAAATTAGGAGCTCTTTTGATTATACCTATTTTAAATTGCTAATCTCTTTCAGTACTAACTTGTGTTTTATAACATTCTTTCACCGCCTGAATAAGTAAATTATCGCGCAATATCACCTAATTATTTTCACAGATAAAATAATTATTACAAGGAAGACTTGTATTGTTTATAATGCTTATCTAATCAAATTAAAATAGTTCCACATAATATTTTGATGAAATTATAACTGATAGATGGTGAATAGATCTCAATAAACAGAAATAAACACATATTAGACCTATTAAAAGTGACTAAGTTTACGTTACTTATAGTACATAGTTAATATAGACTATTAACAGTAAGTCTCTGTGTAATATTGTTAAAAGTATGTAATTAATAATGTAGCCAGTAATAGCATAAGTTGATAAATACACCGTAGTTTGTTTCATTGCTGACATAATATTTTGAAAATAGTCACAGTATCTTCCCAAATAGCATTAATAGCACTTAAGTAGTATATACTTTGATGATAGAACATAATTTAAATAATAAAAGCAGCCCTACAAATATATATATATATATATATATTTTATCACTGCTTCCTTACTACTCATTCGGGCTTTACCCACTCTCCAGATATTGTTGATAGCATATAAATAATATATTTACATTATCGTCATATACATTGATTATAGCATATAATTGTTAACTAGCATTTGCACGCGGCTTCGCTCATATTAAACAATTCATTAACACATTTGACAACTTCAAATACTAGAAAAGAATGAAACTTCAAGAGAAATGTACCATCTTATGTACCCGCAATACCAGCCACGACGAATGTTTACCGCTAACGCCCGGTTTTTTGACACTACTTCGCTCGCTGTTGAACTAGCTTGATGGTGTATAGCTTAGCATGTCTCTCTGAAAAAATTAGTACAACAGAAGAAGTCCCGTCTCGATCCGATGAATACTTTTTGAGTTTACTGGCAACAAACAAATGGACAGAGAGACAAAAATTCTAAAAATGCATTATTTAGTGTTCTTATAGCTTATACTACCCAGAAAGAACGAAAACCCCCATAAAATATCGAATTTGCAGAAAATCCTAATTGATTAATCCGTTCTACCCACGGGGAGTATTGAAATTAACTTTGTTATTTGATAGTATGGCTTACATGTAATTAATCACAGGGAAAGGTAACTAAACCTTAAATTATGTATAAATGTTAAAATTCTTTGTTTTAAACTGTGATACTAAACGTAAAAAGTAGGCTGACTAAAACACAATATCAAAGTATAGATTATAATGTAATTATGTGTTAAAATCTGAAATTTCTCTTTTCTTTTGAAGATTAAGTTATAACTTCTCTTTACACAATGTTCGAATGCTCGATTATTGTTGATAATTTTTAAAAAAGGTAAACATAGCATATATAATTGATTGTTAAAAAGAGTTAAAACAAATAAAAGTTACATATAACTGTAACAGTTTAGAATATAGAAAAGTAATTATTCATTTTCAATGTTTATGGTCTAATTCAAACCATTCTTTTGAATCTGCCATAGTAATTTTTCTATTTCAGGACTTTTCGAGAGAATATTAGCTTAAGAGCTATTAGCAGACCAAGGTTTAGATTTCTATAAAGTTTAGAAGTGTTCAATTAGTTCATATATCAAAACTACAAACATATATAAAAATTATATCTATTTATAATGCTCAACATCCTGTTGCACTCTTTATATAATTTCCTATCCAAAAACAAATATGTCAACCATTAAATTTTAAAAACATTAACTGATCCCGTAAAGTGAGTTCATAAACCAACGCTTTCCATAGAATGCAATATATTTCCCTAAGAGCGACTATAAGATATGTAAAAATAAATTGTATACATTGTTATAAACCAGATTGGAAATAAGAGAATAACAGTTTAACAAAGAGCATAAATATTCAGACTCTTATGGTTGTTTAAAGTTTTCCCTCTAAACATACTTCAATATTACAATTTCGTACTATACGAGAAATGCTTTATTCTATTGGCTTAGGAAATTTTTGGGTAAGACAGCTTTCCCTCTTTTACAGTCATTAATTTTAAAATAAAATTACATGTCGTTTGGGGTGGCTCCTATACATGCCTGACAAAAACCACAGTGAGAAGCTTTTTGTTTTTTTAGTACCACGTCTTACTACCTTTTCAGGTTGTACAAATATTATGTACTAATTACGCCAATGAGCTAGGGATGAGGAAGGTTGAATTTAAAGGAAGGGTACTCAAGTGTCCTGGATGTAGAGTGGAAAACCGTTTAATGGGGGAAAATCAGTATAACCGACCGAGATTCAAACTCCAATCTTCATGTCATCGATAGTCTAGTTTATTGTGAGAGTGATGCCATAGAACAAGCGACCACCAAAGCAGGTTCAGTGAGAAGTGTTTTTTTACATAAGTTTTGTAAATTTCTAAATCCCCGTTTCACCAAAATACACTTAGAAATTTCATATATTTAGGAATTATTAAGGTATTTAGAGTAACCCTACTGCATAGCTTGCGTTTTTTAAATTTTATATATCTTCCAAAAGCTTACAGTGGTTTGGGCGTGTTTGAGCAACAAACAGACATTTTATTTTTATATATTTGTGTGATTTAAGCTTTCAAGGTCTTTGTTTTGAAGTTATAACACCTACATACATACCCACAAACAAAAAAACAAATAAAAATTATATATTATGTATATAATGATTGTTCAATTGTTTTCACTGCCAGGCTTCCCATAATTTATGATTTATTGCTCTGGACAGGCTAAAAAGTAGTTTCATACAACAAACTTTTTATAAGATGACAATAAAGTCCAATATAATAATAAAACTCTTAACAGTTGATCCAATGAAAACCCAATTAGCAAAAGCTGAGTAAAAGGACAATTAGATGTGTTTTGTATCCGCTATCTTGAAACAAAATGGCGGACTTGATTTATAATTAGCCTATATGTTCCGGGCGTCCAAGTTATATCCATTCGAAATTTTAGCAGAACAATTAGTAGAGTGGTTTGGGCGTAGTTGAGAAACAAACAAACAAAATGTGGAGATTTCATTTTTTATATAATAATTAGTACTTGGTAATTTTAAAAAAACCTATGCTCATACTAGTTTCCTTGAGTAATAATGTATAATGTGCTTGGCTCACTATGGATGTAAAAAAAGTGGTTAAGGTGTATACTCTAAGATTTCACTAACTACTTAAAGTCTAAAATGGGTGTGTTTGTTAAAGAAGTTTAAAGATGCACGTCTCAGTGGAAACGTAGTCTAAGGCATTAGGTTCAACATAATTAATTTTTAAAAATACACCCGAGGTGCATACCTTGGGTTTTCACTAAGTAGATTCTAGTGAACCACGAAGGACCCGGTATTTGGTTCACAATGTTCAAAGTTTACTGAAAACTAAAAGTGTTTTATAGTGGTAGGGAAAAACAAAACAAAATATCACAATTAGAATACAAATAGCGGTGACCTGGCGGTCTAGGGGAAATGTGTCAGACTTCCGTGCTGGCGGCCGGGGTTCAATCCTCGATCCCGTTACAGATTTATCTGATTACCAAACCCTTCCTTCACCTCTGACAAGACATCTTGTGAATGTGGGGAATGCCAGGCCTCCACCGTGGTTCGGATTCCACGTTAAACTGTAGGTCCTCCATTTCATATCACAATCACCCTACCATTACACATTAACGTAAGTGCGTATAACCCGAACGGGTAGTAAGACGCGGTGCTAATAATAATAATAATAATAATAATAATAAAATTAATGAAATCTATTTCTTGACATTCAAAAAGTCGGTTATGTGGTTCTGCTTACTGTATACCATTTTAATTAATATTTTCTGCCTTTTAATAGGAAATTTTAACCTATATGTATCCAGATAAATATATAATATGAAATCACACAAAGATGTTGAACATTACCTAGGTGTAAGCTTTATTTGAAAAAGATTCACTATTTGGTTATTAATGAGAATATAAAACAGCTAACACAAAATATAGTTTTTCTTTAGATTTAACATTAAAATGTATTCTAGAATTATTATTCTTTGGATTGCAGTTGATTGGGCGATCAACTAATACTGAAAAAAATCTACATCTATGGTTTGTTGATAGTACCCAACCCCTCGTTGACAGAAAGACCTGTAAAGAAGATAAATACAAAAAACAGTTAATATAATATAATATGTTACAAATTTAAAACGCATTTGTAGCTACAATAACAGTTGTCTTTATCAACAATACTTTTCTCGCTGATGAGATAGCGTGGTGATATATAGCTGAACCTTTATTCTTAAATATAAGGCAGACAACTAAAGAAGTCCCATCTTGACCCGATTAGTAATTTTTTAGTTTATTGGAAACAAACAAACTAACAAACAGAATGAAACCGAATGTACAGACAAATTTACAGTTTTAAATATGTATGGATATAGCTTCATTATAATAGCATTTACTGATTATAGAATATAGTAATATATAGCTACAGTATTGTCAAATACATTGATTATAGCTAATATAGCTAGAGTATCGTAAAACATATCGATTATAGCATATTGTTAATATTGCCACAGTATAGTAAAATACATTGATTATAGCAAATATCTAATGTAGCTACGGTATCTTCACATAATTTGATTATAGCATATAGCTGATATAACTACAGTATATGCATATACTTTGATTATAACATATAGCTAATATAGCCACAGTATATTCACATAATTTGATTATAGACTATAGTCAATATAGCTGCAATGTATTAACATATATTGATTAAAGCATATAGTTAATATAGCTACAGTACCTTCACGTATATTGTTGATAGCATATTATATATCAATCAATAAATCTAAAATCTCAAGAAAGATGAAGAAAATGTATTAAAATGAAAGTAGTTTGGTGTTACTTCCGCGAAGCTAATTATGTTGCTGTCTATGCACTTCCTTCCCTTCAATAATATCATAGGTATGGTATACAACCCCTCTTCATAGAGTGTCAGGGTAAATAGGGAGGGAGGGGACAGTCGGAACAAAAGACAGTCACGCGGCGTCATAAGCCTTTGCGCCAGGGTTTAGGATTAAGTTCCTGCTAGCGCGTTTCAGCTACCGCCTTTCCCCTCCCTTCCCCTCTTTTATATGACTCTCTCCCCTCACCCCCGGTCCCTCATCATACCAATATTAACACGGCCTATGGAGACGAAACGAAAATCTTTTCCCTTGGGGAACATGCGGGGGTGTTAAGAGGGGGGTACCAGCCCTCAAACCCACCTCCCCTTATACAGCCTCGTGTTTTGGAAAGCTGCTTATCTGCAGAGCTCAGCCAAGCTTCGTTATTTCAGCTCTTCACAAAAGAACTCATTCCAGCTTCCATTCCGCGCACCTCTCCTGCCCGCTGGGTTTCCAAATGAGCTTAGTCACGTTATGGATATCATAACCGATGTTCAGTTGGAGTAGTCTAAACAAAAGGTTCAGAGAGAAAGAGAATGGAAGGGAATGGAGGATTAACTAAAAAATAAATTGAAGAATGTGTTATAATGTTATAAAATAGTTGGAAATGAGTTTCTATCCTATATCGCAATAAGTAGATTTCCATTTTAATCCTATTCTCTCTCTCTTTCTTTCTCTGCGAGAATAAAGCAAACAAAAGCAACACGACTAGAATATTACTCGATTAGGGTGATTATGAAACCTGTGTTCGTCACCGAGTTGATGAGAACATGATCTGGTATTGTGAGAAGGTGGCAGTAATCGGTCCCATGAGGGCTGGTACTACATTTGTCGACAATGCAGACAAGAGGGTGTTTTTGAGGAGGGTCAGGGGACTCTACAAACCTGACTGTAGATCCGGCAAAACGACGAGGGAATGCCTGCCTGCCTGCTTTATGATAGCATTGAAACTGTTCGACCAAACTCATTACATTGATGACGTCACGGCCCTAGTCACGGTATGATTCAATGGATGCTCAACCAATCCTTCGTTTCACACAATGCAGGAATTATTCGGCTAGGCGTCTAGACTGACTGAATACGTTTGAAATTAGTATGGCGATAAGTTCTAGTTTTGAAATTGTTGAATGGACCGCTCTAAGCCAATCGTTAAAAAGGTTGTGGGAAAGTAAAAAAAATAATTATTAGACTATTTACGTATTTGTTGAATTTATTTTGGCTATTTTGTGAAGTTAAGGCCAGTTTGCCTTATCTTACACCTAACCAAAACAAGGTATCGTCTAATTGTTATACAGGCCTGCTTGCACCACTTTGCTCTCCCGGCACTCTACGCAGAAATTTTGAACGCAATTTAAAAGTATTAGCGTAGTTTGCCGGATGTAAATATTCAGGGATGTTGTATTACTTTTGGTTCAAACAAACTATATGTGCAGTGTGGATGTTGGGTTTCTGAAAATCCTATATATATTATAATGGAGCTACTGTCTCAAAGGATGGTAGTGTTCTAATATCTCTTGTTAGCTCTATTTCTGGTGTGGTCAGAAGAATTGATCTTGAAAACAATATGGAAAGTGTCTGGGTTGAAATACCACCTTTAATTACAAAAAAGCTGTTGATTGGGAACTTATATCTTTCTCCACAAACAACAGTGAAAATATAATCATGCTTAAAATATATCTCCTTACTACATAATATTAAAGGTTAAAGGTTACTCAACTCTATGCATTGACTAATATAATTGGATTAGAACAATTTAACAGAAATGAAAATAACAACACAAACCTTTTAAAACTTGTTTTAACTGATTCCCACCAGAGTTTTGTAAAATAGAGCTAGCTCTCTCAATCACTAGTAAACTTAAGATATACCTCATCCGCCTTTATATTGCAACAGGTGCACCCACTATTATTAAAAATAATGTTACCCTCGCCACATAGTATTGATTAGGCTTGTGGTAATTATTTTGAAACTTACAATTATTTGGCCAATGCTGACTGGTCTTGTTTCTCTTCGATTTCTGATTATAGCTTGGCTACAGATAATTTTACCAAATAGTACAGAGGACACTCGGTACTTATATTCCTCAAATTACTATTCAAAATACCTTTAAGTTTCCAAATTGGTTTCTTCTACACTTCAATATTTTATTATGGGAAAAAAATAACACTTCACAAAATTTTAAAAACAAATAATATGGAATTTTGATCTTGATTTTAAAATTTTTGTGAAATAGTTAAAACAGTGCTAACTATAAAAAGATTTATTTGGATGAAATAAATAAAAACTAGTCTCAAAAGAAAACCTTAGATTTTTTGAAGCTATATTAAAAATATGTGAATTAATAACGTCCATCCGCCAAACCTATGATTAATAGAAATTTTAGCACACATTCTTAATTAATAGCAAATGAGTTTGGAATCTACTTTAATTCCGTATTTATACCCTTCTTACCTGTCTCCATACCCTGTTATTGAAACTAGTGTCCTTGTATACATGCCCAATTACACCCGTGAATGTCGCTAGTGCTATTAGTAATACTTAGCACCGCGTCTCGTTCGGGCTATACGCTTAAGTACTAATTACTCTATTAGGTTATGAATTGGGAAGGATGAATATAGAGGAAGTGAACCCACACTTGCCTGAAGGGAGAGTGGAAAACCATTTAGGAAAAACCAGCCCCAATTCAACCGAGTGAGATTGGAACCTCGATCTCCCCACTCTCGGCAGTCTAGCTCAACACGAAACTTGCACGTTAGCTAACTACGCCACCGAGGTAGGTGGCAGTGATATTGAAAACTAGAGTTCATCCAGATGTGCCGGTACAGATGTAATTACAAACTTTATCGTTAAAGAGAATCAAAATGTTCTGTCTAGTGTTGGCTTTTATTTTCAACTTTAGCCTGTCAAATGAAACTTTTCACTTATCATGGAAACAATTTGTTCTCATACGCATCTATAAAAAAGCGTCTAAAACAAATGTTTGTAACTATAGACCTATCTCTTTCTCCTAGATATTTAATATAAAGTAGGTAAGATAATACATAAACATTATTTTGACCATATAAAATATAAACTCTCGATTAATCAATATAGCTTCGTTAGAAATAAATCCACAGTAATGAATTTAGTAGAGTTTCTGGGGCATGTTGCCCCTAAAGTATCTATTTAAGGTCAGGTTGGTGCAACTTATTTTGACCAGAGTAGAGCTTTTGACTTATGTTAGCATAGTATTTTTACAACTCTAAAAACTTTATAACTTTGGTCTATCTCAATCTTATGTCAATTGGTTTAAAAGCTATATACCTAATAAATCATTTAACATTAAAATAGATTCGTTCATCTTTTAACGCATTTTAAGCCGCTTGTGGTATACCCAAGGATTCCAATTTAGGTCCACTTCTCTTTACTATGTTTATTAGTGACATTTGTAAATACTTAAACTTGTCTGGTTATTTACTTTTGCGGATAATGTCAAATTATTCAAAAATATCAAATCATATGCAGACTGTATAGATTTGCAACATGACAAGGGGTATTTTGCGATGGACTATTGAAAACGGCATATTGATTAATAAATCAAAGTCCAAATTCTTATTTTTTCACTAGGAAAACTAAACCTATAATTTAACTCATGAGTTTCTCAGTGATAGCATTGTGCGCTCCTTTTATATTAATGATCTAGATGCTATTTTGGAAAATATACTCTACTTTCACTATCATGTTGACCATATAATATCTCACTCATTGAAATTACTTGTACTTATTAAATTTATTACCTCTTTATTTAAGAAAGTTGACTGTATTTTATGGCTTTATTATGCCTTGTTTACATCAAAGCTTGAATATCCCAACGTTGCCTGTAATTTCATTACCTTAACTGACTCTCAGATTGTAAAACGCTTAACGTAAATTTATTACTGCTTTCTATGATAAATTCTTTTTTAACCTGGCTTATTGATAATAACAGAATTCAAAACTTGATGGTGTTCCAAACTATTTTTTCACGCTGGATTTATTGTGATACTCTTTTTGTTTTAAACATTTTAATAGTAATGTTTCTTGTAAATTTTCCCTTAAACATGAAGGTATCCATGCCCCTTCTCGGGCCTCTCGAAACCCAAAATTATTTTTTCTCAGTAAATCTTACAAACTCAGCCCTATTGGTTGTTGTATTCATAGAACAAACTCTAGATTTATTGAATTTGTCTTTTATCACAAAGGTAAAGTCAAATTAGAGTATTAATTAAGGAACCCCATTACAATTAAAGAAACTTAACTAGTGGTTATTTTTAAATACATTTCTTTTTTATTGTCTTACTATAAATAACTTTTTGTATTTTTATTTAATCAATATAATTCTTTGTATCAACTTAGTGGCACCACTGTTTTTACGCACATGATATTGCTTTCCTACTCAACTACTAAATTCTAATTTGTTGATATTTTCATCTATTATTCACTGCTGGCCTGTTATATGTGTTGTGACTTTTGGCCAGCATTATAATATAGCAAATTAAGATTATTGAATGATCCCATTATATATTCTTATAAAACATTTTTGCAAATTTTTTAAACCAATTTGAAATATATCCACGAAATACTAAATCATTGCTTCAACAAATTCAAGTAAAAGTAGAATACATTCCCTTACTTTTGTATCAACTCTAGGTACTTGCCCCTAATCCCTCAGCTTTCTTATTTCTGTTGCGTATCTTTCACTACTGACAGAGCTGATGATAGAGATAATAGTTTTTAGGTATTTAGGTTTTATTTCGTTTGCTATTAAAACCTCTCTTTTCCCTACTAATCCAGGTCAGTTTGTTTGGAAACGGTGACTAATGCTCTAAAGCACTAATTGTTTTGGTAACACTGTAGGGTTGACTGACCCATAAAGATTGGCAACATTTCACTTCATGTCTCCTTTTATCTTTTATTAGGGGCTGGTGATGACTTAATTATTCCATTAGAACGTTCATCGGTGGGATTCTTTTAACATATCTAATCTACATGAAACCGGGGAGCCCTGATATTAGTGACACTACCAAGTTTTGTAATGGATAAATGCGAGAAGACAAAATGGAATCATTGTTTTTGCTTTCTTGTAAATAATTTAATAATGTTTCTGGTGTTAGCGTACTTAAAGTCTGTTCACGGTAGGAATTGTTTTCTGAAAGGCCTTTTTCCCTACCAGAAATCTATTATATAGTAGGATATTGTTAGGAAAAAAGACCTTTCAGAGAGTAATTCCTACC
Source organism: Timema douglasi (assembly GCA_901482245.1). NCBI lineage: Eukaryota > Metazoa > Arthropoda > Insecta > Phasmatodea > Timematidae > Timema > Timema douglasi. Next base: position 295,846 of record CABEEJ010000129.1, read on the forward strand.
GTGAATGGAGTATAGGGTGGATTAAAATGAGAAGCGTATAACCCGAACGTGTAGTAAGACGCGGTGCTAAATATTATTATTATTATTAAAATGAGGGTGGGATGGAATGGACGGTGTGTTAAGGTCGGTAACATTGTATTTTATAAAACAAAGCCCCTTATTAGCCAAAACAAATCAAATATTTATTCAGTAGAAAAGCTAAATTTTATTTTCTAAAAGACGTAATCTCAATAGTTCATGAATATGTGTCATACTCATTAACATATTGGCATTCGAACAGAAACTTTTTGAGTTAATAGAAAAATTACTTGTTAAATTCCACAATGCCCATAGTAAATATTCAAGATTTTTATAACATTAAACAAACAGTATCTTCTAAAGAAATATTTGATATATTTTGTCCAAAAACGTTTTTTGCTTTAACAATTGTAAAAAAAAATACCGGCCCTAACACATGTTCCTTTCCAGCTCAGCTTAATTATCAATTTTAAGACTTGGGATAGTTCGATTTAATTATTTTCCATATATACTGACTACTACTTCATCATAAATGTAAACATACTCTCAGGATCTACTGGTCTGTGTCCATGGAACGTCCTGTCCACTCCAGTTTGACAAACAAGGCGCAACTTCACTATCCACTTAGCGCCATAGATGTACTGTGAGGTGGCATTCAGATGTCGACACTGAATGTTGTTCCTGGCGTGACAAGCAATCTTTCTTAACGATGTGACAACTTCATGACTATGTTAGCCCTCAATTCAATTACTGTGTGCAGGATAAGCCAAAAGTCCTTAGACTCCTATAATAAATTCGATTTTGCTAACATTGTATTAATTTACACATGAACAACTATTTGACACTGTTTATGTAAACTGTCACTATCTCAACGATTGGTTGTAAATTTATTCATTTTGTGTTTTGCAGATATATTTTGATGGCCGATACAAGTAATTCTACAGTTGAGGAACGAATTGGAACAAGCACGTGGGTTTATGATAGAGCTGTTGCTAATTAATTATTTAACTACACAACAAGGAAACGTTTCAAAGAAGGCTTTCAAACGGTACTGCCTACATATATATTTTTTGGGGGTCTAGGTACTTATGGACTATCGCCGAGAGTTGGTTTTGTTCGTGAAAACGATAGAATCGCCAGTCTAAGGAAGATTACATTGAATGCTGGCTTTTGGTCAATATTTGATACCCAAAAAATGTCAATCAGACCCTTTTCTCTTTGAGTGATGACTCACTTTTCCAAAACACGGTCTCCCCAGATGCCTCATTTTACCGCATTTAAAGCACTGTTTTCCCTCCAGTAGAGCTGACTTCTGTCTCCCCTTAATGTATCTGTAATCCCTCATCACATTATCTTGCTTTTTACACTAATTGAAACACTGATTCTCTCTATGGGGAACATTCTTCTACGACTGCTTTCCTCACTCTCTTGTGGTTGATGGTCGGCTTCCAACACATCTATGGCCGTTTCTACTGCCTCTCTGAACGTCTTAGGTTTAGCTAACCTTGTAAATTTACCTATTTCACCTAAAAGTCAATTTAAAAAGGAATCTAAGGCTCTCTGGTCAACCTCAAATTTAATTACTTCGTCTTGGGCTGGATCATCTTCTAACTCTTACGTATTTACGTTATTTTCTTAATCCTGTCCGTAAAACATGCATCAATTTCTCCCTTCAAGTGTCTAATTTTGGTTAGCTGTCCCCTAAAAAATAGTTTTATCTATTTCTTTCTGAACCTATCCACTAAGAATATCTTCAATTCCTCGGTTTCTAAATATCTTGGATCTGAGATTGCTAACTCTACGCCTTTCCCCCTGACCGTAGTTTAGTTACATCCCTTAGTTAAACATCTGACCATCCAATTATTATTGATGCTTGACCTATCATCTCGAAAAATACTAAGATGTTGTCTTCTGCTCTCTCCTGGAATACTGGAATAGTCAGGAAACAATGTGAAATTCCTAACCATTGGTAGTGGTTCATTAACACCTTTATTCTTCTGAGCCGCTTCTGATCTAACATTTTCTGCCTTTACTCTATCTAGCTCCCCTTCTAGTTGGTTAATAGCAGTTTGTAGGTCAACCTTCACCCCTATAACTTCAACTAAAGGCATGGTAATTGTGTCTAAGAATCCATACCTGTTCCTCTCTGCAACTGGTGATGTACTGCTGACAGTTTGAACCTCATCTCCTCTGAGGCCTGGTACAGCGTCCTTTTCACCCAGCACGTACCGATCGTTGCGCGAAGCGGTTGTTTTCCAGTCTTTCACTTCCGTATTTGTTATCGCATAAGTACTCTTTTTGATTTAACTATAAACAAATTGAATCACCATTTCTGACTACCAATGTCACCCCTCCCCCACTCATCCGCTGTGTGGGCCTCTGCTGTCAGGATGGGTTGTGGTCGAGGATAAGGGCGGTGACTGAAAATATGACTGTGTGAATTCGTAATTGACATTCGACTTGGGTTTGTATGGTTGTATTATACTACTATGATATATTACAAAATGTGATGTTGATAAGAAATGTTAAAAGATTTAAAAATCTTAATGGAACTATTTAGGAGCTCGTGGCAAAACTAAGTATAGAGAGGAATGTTTAAAAAATGGCCTGACTGACCTCTAGGTGACCCGACGTGGACATTACCCCGGTACCTTGGGCACAACGGTAGCCCCTCAGCACTCGTACTCACCGATCCCGCGTCCTATCCCACGTAGCTCCCAAAATGGGCCGCGTGACCCTTATAGGTTCGATGGTTAGTTGTCACCCCCGCTAGCTCGGAAACATTACTATTTATCCACCTCCTTGCCTGATTTACCGTGAGGAATGCTGACATCTGTCCCATGCGTATAACCTGAAACGGTAGTAAGACGCAGTGCTAAAAAAAAACATATTAAAGGAAAACGAAAAATTTAATTGGACTAATTTGTCAAGCACTTTTTCCCTTTATAACAATTCGCAAGTTGTTCATAAACATGCTTTCAGCTGAGAAAGGCTGTTGGAGACAGAGTCTGCACTTATAAAAAAACTTCAAAACGTTTGCTCTCACCCCACGTTGAAAACTAACACCAATACTGGCCGGGATTCAAACAAGGCTCTGTGGTTTAAGAGCATCTCTAGTTGATTTTCCTAGACCAAACTCGAACAAAGGTGAAAGTTTACTTTAAATTTGTCAGGATACTATTTTATTTTCGGCATTTTTTCTTCCTTATCATATTTAATTAAACTAATTATGTAGAGAGATATTATTTTATTGAACATGTACCTGTATCTACGTGGAAGGAAAGTGGAAAACCATTTAGAAAAAAGAAAATCGACCACAGTAAGCCCGGCTGGTATTCAAAACCCGATCTCCTCATCGTAGAAGATTAAACAAGAAGAAATAACTTTTACGCTAGTTCATAAGTCCGCTGAAGCAAGTTTTGAATGATAATACATTATTTTATAACAACACCTAATTTCAATAAAAAAAATTACTGTTGGTCTATTAAAAACTAATAGCATTGTAATTAAAATCATGAAAATTATTATTTCAGCTGATGGCGTATGATTTTATCTTAGAGAAACAGCTGCGCTACAGAACATAAAAAATTGATTATCTTTTAAAAAACAATATTACTACTTTAAATGCCTAATATACAATCCTTAAGAGTGTATAAAAGATTGCTCTGAAATATTTGCATCCTAAAACGTCGTAACATTAACGGGTGTTCTGTTAGCATGACCTAATTTAAAGTTAATCACACGGAACTAAAACAGAGAACCAAACGACATCTTTGTAAAAAAAAGAAAATTCGTAATAAAGGTGGTTATATAAAAGTATCACCCTGGTGCGGTCGAATAAATTTCATGCCACGGGAATGTTTTCCGTTCGGTCGTGAGGTTATTGTGGAAACTAGTGTGAAAACTAGGGGGGGAGTAGGTGATGCAAACGAGGGTTTTATGCGGGGCTATTATGGGGATGTAATGCGAGTTTTGTATTGTGGCGTCAGTAAAATTATTGCTTTCTGGTTGCGGGAGTTTGGCAGTGTAGCCGTGAGCTTTAAAAATATAGCTCACTGGTTGAGGGGGAAATCATTGTTTGGTAATTTTAATATACTTAACATGTTATATTACCTAAGTAGTAAATAATTTTTAAACAAAAGTATATTTTGAGTTATTGTGCTTTGATACAGAGATAACCCCACACATGTGAGTGACATCTCACATAAGACAGCACAAACTATGTGTAAAAATCGTGAAAAGATCCGTATTATAAAATGTGTATTTTAAAGAAAGAGTTTGTATAAAAGTTCTGTCCACTTTTTATATATATATATATATATATATATATATACACTCGTATATATATATATATATATAGAGAGAGAGAGAGAGAGAGAGAGAGAATATTGTAATATTTTTAAAAAATAGCCCTTATGACTATGATGAATTTCACGTTCAATATATCCCCGATCTAGAAAATTGATTTTTATAATTATATTTGTACTTAGGACTATAGTTAAATCAATGTGATTTCCTACGTTCAAATTTTTATTTAGGTGATATATTGCTATACCTATTTTATTTATTTATTTTATGATTATTTATTTGAGGTAGCTAACGTACACTTCCTGAACCAACTGATTATATCAACACACGAGAATTTATATGAGCGAGAACGAAAGGACCTACCAGGTTTGCCGAGAAAGGTATTTTCACAAACCTTCCGGGGTTATTTACATACCTCTATTATTGACTTAGGACCGACGGCTTTACTTCCTCTCCTAAGGAAGTTGTGCTACGGATTTTTAACGTTCAAGAAAAATCCATTGATTCCAGCTGGTTTTAAACCCACGAACATCGTGTCCTGAGGCGTTAACCTTACCCCAAGACTTCCTAGTTCGATTATTGCTATACCTAAACTCTACATTGTGATTTTAATTTTTAGCTTTAAAATTAAGGATAGTTTACTGACTGATTTTTTAAATTCTAATTTTTAAAAACTTTCATAAATGTTGTTCAAATTTATACAGTGGATAAAAAAAAGTGGGGTATGGGAGGGGATGATTAATGGAATGCAGAGATGTGAAGTGAAAACAAAACAAATATGTGATATGTGAACATTACTTTGTATGTATTAAAAGATATTCACATGATAACAGGAAAAAAATTAGCCGCAGGTTGGGCCAACAATAAAATTTTCTTCACAAATTACAAATACATTTTTTGAATAAGTGTCCAATTCATTTGCTCATTTCTTGATGTGAAATTCTCTTCCACCATATGTTGCACATTAACATTCATCATATGGAAGTTTAATTCTCTGATTCAGATAAATATAGCTAGATATAGCTAAACAAAAGACGTTGAAGGAATGTCCACTTTCTTGTCTCATTTCTTGATAAGACATCATCTGCCATCTTGAACAGTGACTTCTGCGCTCGGGGTGGTTGTTAATCTAATACTATCGAGTATCGACTGCTGACTCGATACCACGATAGCACTCGATATCAGCCTTCAATTTCGGGCACTTCGAGATTGCGATGTGTTAGGCTACTTATAAGGAACATTCCATAAACTTTTAAAAATGTAAATTATTTTTAAAAACCAAGAAACACTTGCATTTTGTAACATTTGTCAACAAATTGTTGCACATATGAATAGAATGCAGATGTGGAGAATTTGGGGAGGGGGAGGATACACTATGCCCCTCCTAAACCATTTTTGTGTGGGCAAAAATCCCCTTGCCCCTCCAAAGTCAGCGCCACTGTCCATAGAGTATGTTTTACATGATAAATACACCGTATAATGGTTTTCAGAAGCATAAATAGTTTTAATTATCTAAGTCTGATTTACTGATGGCTGATTTTTAATTTACTGATGGCTAATTTTAGAAAATTGTATGGTATTTTTATCGCCATTTCTTACTACCAGTTCAGACTAAACGCATATGTACATACTAATTAAGCTAGTGAGTTATGTATGAGTAAGGTTGAATTCAGAATAAGTGTACTCATATTTGCGTGTAGGGAGAGTGAAAACCCTTTTATAAAAAAAACTCTTTACACCTGATCGGGATTCAACCCCCAATTTACCTTTCATCGGCAGTCTAATCTATTGAGAATGTGAAACCTTAAACTATGTGGCCAGTGAATCAGGTGAAAATTATGTTCAAAATTTTAAGAAACTAAATCATAATATATGTATAGTTGTGTCGTTATTTGAAGTTAAGCTCACCTTATTATACGTCTGGGCGTAGTGGTAACTGATGAGTAAGGTATACATGTGCCTAAATGTTAGTATAGGAAGAATGTACAATAATTTAGGGTGAAAAAAATAGCTGAGATTTATACTTTGACTTCCCCATCACCTGTGGGCTATATTAGATTAGATGGGCGCCTTTCTTCACTTGATCAACAATTTGGAGGATAAGGAGCTCTATGTACCCGCATTTACGTGGAAGGAAAGTGTAAAACCATTTATATAAAACCCTCGGTAAGCCTAGCTGAGATTCAAACTCAGATCTCCTTGTCATAGAAACATCATACAAGAAGAGCTTTGACGGTAGTCCACAATTCCACAGAAGTAGGTTTTTAAATATTATTTCATTATTTTACAACAAATTGCATTTTCGATAAACTTATTTCTTTACATGTGTCAATAAAGTGGGATGGAAAGAAGCGTAGTTTTTTATGTAAAAATTAAATAAAATAATGTTTAAACATATAAACTTAGTATACTAATGAGTGATAATTTGAATTCCAAATTTTTTGAAAATCCTATTTATTATTTATGTTGTCAACATCCCTTTTCCTCAACTAATACAAAACCTACAGTGACGAATAAGGCATCAGTGGATAGGATTTTTCTATTGACTTCTGACATAGCATACTCATTTTACGTTAAAACACATTGTTTGTTTAAAATTTAAGTCAAAAGAAAAATCTACATTAAATTCCAGGACACCCTTGATAGGTATTCACCATTTGTTGATATCAACATGCGAAGAACATTAATTTCTTTGTTTCTACTGGATAATTATTTGATTTTTTGACCAAAAAAGTGTTAGTATAAAAATTGCAAAAAATACTATCCTTGACATTTAACTCACATTCCCAACACTCCCACCATAAGGGGTAGTTTACTTAAGAGTGATTCTCGAAAATTCAAGATATTTCGAAATTAAATCTAACGATTTTGTTTCAAATGTATATCTGTGGAATGATTGACATTACAAAAAAAAACTTATTTTGGGGGGAAAGGGGGTATTTGTTTGATAGTAGTTTGCTGATGACAGATTTTTCTTAAAAATTGTTTTAACCTTATTCAAAATTGGTATTTAGAGACCAATTCACTTGATAATAGAGGTTCGTTGGTTTTTCTAAAACATATTAACTTAAGGATAGTCTATTATGATAAATTTTATAAAATTTGTAATATTTCAAAAATACTTGTTAGATTGAGTTAAAAATATGTAGGCTTATGGGAATAGTTTTCCATCATAAATAATAATTTATTTTTATTTTTATAAAAACAAAAGTATCTGGGTAGTGGGCAAATAATTTATTTTTGAAATATTTTTCCCAAGCTTTAATACACTATATGGAAAGGTTTGTACGATTGTGTCCTACCATTTAATTTTATCAGTATCATTTAAATATGTAATATAAAAAAGTTATTTCACATTTAAAAATGAATAAACCTTACTCATGTAAGCTTGCGAAACAAGTATTATGTCGTTATAGTGAGCGAAAAAGAATCTCAGTTAAACAGATAATGGTTAGTCCCTCGTCAATGAACAAGCTACCGGTTTTGGTCTGTGTCACCACGTCAACTTTACAGTGGTGTTATTTTGTGTCACGTGTGACCTCGGGAGAGCTCATGTCAGCCCTTGCTAACTGAAATAGAAGCCATGTCAGTTGCTGGATGATTTGTCGTGCCCACCCCCTCCTTTTTACTTCCCTTTTCTCATCTCTATCCAATTACCTGATGTCGTCCCCAGGAAACCATCATATGTTATTACTACTACAGCTTGGTAACGTTTCACGACGGCGCAGGCGCTATGATAGGGGTGGCACATTAATCACGGTGCTACATTACATCAATATTAATATTAACACATTCACTCTGTCGTCACCAAAAGTACAAAAGGCTTTATTTCTTTGTTTTGTGACGTGTTTTTATCAAATCCAGTTGTTTATTAGTGTTCGTAACCACCAGGTTGTAGTATAAGTTAAGCCCTTTCTGTCACGACTTAGTGTTTATATATGGGGTCTACCTGCATCGGTGGGCCTGCAGGATAAGGCGTCAAACACTCCTAGTCTGATTTGCCTCTGGAATATAGGGGTTCAAATCCCTGCTAGGGGAATTAAGGGTGTTCTTTTCCAAAGTGTTTCCTCAACTTAAAAGTGGGAACACTTCCTTCAAATTTTCTCTACCTTATCCCTAGCCATTTATTGTGAATATGTGAAAATCCCGGATAGCAAGAAATATATAGAGCACAGAAAAAACTTTTTAACATCTCTTAAGGGATAAAAAAAGAGATAAATTATTATTATTTATATTATTTGTTAATATTATATTATTATTACTCAAACTTAAATATACATCTATCTTTTTATCACAGTATCTTAATAACCGTTTGAGTTACATACATATCTTATTTTTACGATGTATTAGTGATTAATAAGGTTGAAATCATAGGAAGTTTTCCCACATTTGCGTAGAGAGATGGTGGAAAATATTTTTTCTTTTAGCCACTCTCAGTGCACCGACCAACATTTGAACCCCGAGATCCTCGTAATCAACTGTCCATACTAACATGAGAGTTATGCCTCATTTTTATTACTGTGACAGTGTATACAATGACCTAACAGAGGAACTATCTAATCAACTCCAACGCTTACAAAACCAATGTATCCGTATCATTTACAATCTAAAATACTTGGACCACATAACACCATACTTTAAAAAAACCGGAATGGTTACGACTAAAAGAGCGACGTTCATTTCACTCTCTTACTTTAGTTTTCGACATTCTTAACTCATCATCCCCGGAGTATTTCTAATCATGTTTTCAGTTCATGAAAAATCAACATTGGCTTAATACACGTGCTAGTAATTCTTCCGTTCTCTGTATACCCTTACACAAATCCTGGTCCTACTCTCAGTCCTTCACTGTAGTGACATCTCGGGCATCGAATGAGCTACCTAGCAACACCAGGAATTTGACTACGCTAACTACTTTCAAAAAAGAACTATATTCACTTATTAAAATAATAAATTAACTTCGAACTTTTGGTCTTGAGTAGCCGAGAAGCTAAACTGGGTAAATGTGTGTATGTCTTTGTCTAAAATTAATTTTTTGTGCCTAATGAAAAAATGTATGTATCCTGTAATAATAAATGTGAATGGAGTTGGTTTAAAATGTATTGTATAATTGTTTAGTTTCTAAGATTTATTTTATTGACTATCTCTTTTAAATTTAAAATATTCCTTAATTATAATTTTAGTATTATTATTAGCACCGTGTCTTACCACCCGTTCGGGTTATTTTTTGTAACCTGGTTAGTTGTAAGACAAGGTGAAACACCTTAACTTCGCCAGAATAAATAAAGACATTAAATAAATAAATAAATGCCTTAGACCATTCAATGCTTGAAATGGAACACCCTCTTATTCCACCTGATACATCTCCAAACCATTTTAGGAACCATCCAACCTCCCACCCATTTCGTTGGATGAATGGTCTAAGGCGTCACTCTCTTAATAGACTAGACTGCCCATAACGGGGAGATCGGGTTTCGAATCCTGGTCGAGTTACTGAGGGTGGTTTTTACCGAGGGTTTTTCCACTCTCCCTCCATGCAAATGTAGGTACACTTCTTCCAAGTTCAATTTTCTTCATACCTAATGCATTAGCTTAACTATTACATAGGAGTAGGCCTTTTAACGGATAGTAAGACGCGGTGCTAAAAGTAAAAAAAAAAAACTGTTTACGTATAGTAGTCTAGTATAAGTAGTTCAGTTTAAACGGGGGATTGAATTTTCTCCCACTCTTGACTGAATACAGCCCTCAGTATTCCTAGCCAAAGAGAATATCTTCGTGAAGAGCACGTAGTAAAGAATATACACGTGAGTATTAGGGAGAGAGAGAGAGAGAACGGTTGAAGTTCACCACAGACCAGACAAGGCCATTTAACTTGACAAGGCTGATCATCGAAGAAGTGGCAAATGGAGTTTGGAAATATACTTTGGCTTTCAAAAGGATGGAGAGGGTTAAGCCCATTATCAGTTACCCAGCCAAGAGCTTTAAATGAAAAACTTAAGTCACACAATACCCTCTGCCTTGGCCATGGACTAAATGAATAGAAGCGTTTACAAGGAGAAGTGAAGTCCTACCTGACTCCATTGATTGTGACGATAATAAAATTGGCACAGTAATCAAAAATTGAAAATTATTAGTTTTAGAAATTTCGGGAACTACTACAACCCTTGAAGTAATCAGTAGGCGAATTTTTAGCCTTAAATTTTATAGGGAAGTTTGTAAAAAAACTCTAAAGACAAACATCACGTGGTGTTTATAATATTGATATTAGGGGTGCATTCGAATTGTGGAATAAAATATACCTGTGCACATGAGTTTAGGAACACCTGTAATCACATTCAACCCCTGACCTAACATAACCTAACATAGCTTAAACTAACATAACATAACTTAACCTAAACCAACGTAACATAACCTAGCCTAACCTAACATAAACTAACATAGCATAACTTTACCTAAACTAACGTAACATAACCTAGCCTAGCCTAGCTTAAACTAATCCCTATTTTCTATTTTGAACAAAGTCATTATGAATTTAATTTTTACCCCCCAGTTCGTGTAAGGGCTTTACCAACCTCTGATGAGCTGTTCCGCAATTTGTGTGCGCCCGTATTAGTTGTTACACAATTCTTGTGTATCGGGCAATAGTTGGGTTTTTTTAGTACTGTGTGTCACTACCCGGTCTGGTTGTCAACCTGTGTATTAAGTAAATGTGCTAGGACTAAGTAAGGTTGAACATCTTGAACATCTGATAAACATCTTGTTCTAAGAGTTAGAGATTGTTTAAAGACATTTCACATTCATTAACGTATAGAACGGATGGCAAATAGCAATAAAGCAGTTGTGAAAAAATTCCCCGTTTCAAGTGGTTTGAGATTCAATCCTCTATTTCTCCATCAATTGCACTTAGCCGATCACAAACATAACATCTTAGTGAACAAGGGAGCCTATACTGAGATATCTTAAGCTGTTTGAACATTCATTGAAAGATACATCTTTTATGACTACGCCTGTAGTCTAGTTGTGTTTTCACAACATTTGTTAGGAAGATGGGCTATGGTATATAGGTAATGATTTATAGTAATTTAGAAATACTAGGTGAATTTGCATCACTACTGGTGATGACTATAGTCACTTTTCGTTGTCAGAGTGTTTGGGAACCTCCTATAACGCACTTAATTATGAACTTATTTCTCTTGGTCGCGTAGTTGTTGATTCTATTATTATAACTTGCGCGAGATAATGACCATGGATGTAAACCATCATAGAGGAACATTCCTGTGTATCCACAACCATGTTCATGGTTCTTATATCTTTACCCCCCCACTTACCTTCTCAGCCAACATGTGGAGGTCTTTGAGACCTTGTTTCAATTAAACTCTTTCCTTGTATTATGCGTGGAAAAAAGCAGACGTTAGTTAGGACAGTAAAATTCAAGTTCAACCTACCCCGTTGGACGATTTGTAGTAGAGTCAAACTTTAAGAGAATGACACGCTAGTTCGTCCTGCCTTCTTGCCTGCTGTGAATGCTTAGGCTGACTGTGTTTGAGGCACAAGTCACTCGAGTAAAGGCCGATTCACTCAAAATGCTAAGCTAAGCTATGCCTCGCTACGCCACGCTATGTGTTTTCCGATTGCTGGCCGGGCAAGTCTTCCATTCCCCATCTTGAGCCATCTTACGTTGCACATAACGGAGCTTGGGCTCCGTGTTGAACAGACGCGGTGCTGGTTTGGTGAAAATAACTAAATAAGTGTAGAAGTTTTGTTTACAGTTTGTTTCACGTATATTTAAGTAATATTATATTTAGGTTTTATATATAATAGATGTTTTTATATTAAAATTAAAGCGTTAATTGAACAAGTCAAACCTCCACCTCCTAAATTTTCTTTATCTTCTAAAACAACTGCTAACAGCAGCATCTTTTCTTCCTCGGTACTATCACCTGAACTCGAACAAGACATTTTGTAGAACACCATCGAAAAGAGTGATCATGTCTTAGCTTAGCAATAAGTGTGAAACCAAATTGACAAAGTCTTAGCAGAGGACAGCACAGCACAGCTTAGCTTAGCTTATCTTACTTAGCGTTCTGTGTGTATCGGCCTTAATTCTAATCCTCGTGATATGAACTTATAACCTGATGAGATGAGACCAATGAAGTGAGGATGTAGAAGAATTAAAAGTGTATTAGTTTATTGCCTTTTAAGGTGGAATTTGATGATTGTGAATGTTAGTGGAGTGACACGATTCATCACTCTTGCCCATTTTATTATTATTATTTTATATATATATATATATATATATATATATAGAGAGAGAGAGAGAGAGAGAGAGAGAGAGAGAGAGAGAGAGAGAGAAAGAGAGAGAGAGAAACATGGAGACCGATTACAGTTCATTAGTCCCTTTGTTCACTCCGATGTGGTTCTCAAAACAATTCTGCATCTAAGTATGTGTTTATCTCATTATTTAGATATACGAATTCTTGGCGCTAATATTGGGGTGACTAATGGGAGTTGTCTTGTCCTACTTTAGATTTCTTTGTTAGATGTTCTGTTACGACCCTGTTTTTATAAATAGCATATTAAATTGCACCCAAAAAAATGCAAGATTTTACGTCTCCTGTATGTGGCATAGAATAGAATATCATGTTTTTATTTTGAATATGCTTAGCTTTGAATTGGTCTAGTTTTACAAAAATGGTGAATGTAATACAACATATTGTTATACTTGATGAGACATTAATTCCTCACTGTTGCTACTCTTGATTTTTATTGTCAATAACTGTACACATTTTTAACCACCATACACACAAAAAAATCTTAGTAGAGAAGCACCCGAGCTCTTATTTTCGTTTTTACTTTGTTAAAAACAATGTTTTGTTTTTCCTGGACTACAATGAACATAATTTAAGCACTAATGAAGCCAATGCAAGCTACTAATGAGGAATAATATAAAACATCTCGTAGAATTTATAAAATAATTAATTACACTTTTAAAAGAAAATATCAACGTTTCACTTCTTTGGAGGTTTTTTCTGGAAGGAAGAGGAAAGGGTAGGAGGGATGGTGGACAAATTGCTAACCTCGTTGTGAATGTCTACTTGTGTAGTTGCAGCTAAATAATGCCCCATGGGGGTGATACTTCAAGTGAACCAAATTTGAAACTGTATATATAATGTTTGGCTTAAAAACAGGCTTAAAGAGAATGTTTATGACACTCTTAAAATTATTATAGACGTTTGAATACATTTCTTTTAGTTATTCAGGCCTGCATAGAGTTTTAACTATCGTTTATAATCCTATATATATCTTTATATTTTATTGTTGCTCCGCGTCTTACTACCCAGCCGATCTATCCTCATACTAATAGGATAGAGTAAGGTAGTAATTAAAGGAAATTTAATCACATTTGCGTAAAGAATTTGGACCCCGACCTCTCCGTTACCAGTAAATCAGACAATAATGACGTTTAGTCCCGGTTCGGTTAGGATTTACTTTAAATTGGGGATCTAAGAATGATTTTTAACTAAAAGTAGGAATATATTTTTTTTTAGAAATATATTCTTAAAACATAAACCTAGATAAAGGTTTTCCATTGCACCTAAAATATTAAAATATTTATGTCTTAGTGAACTTTAATGTTATTAAATATATTCACATTAAATCCGATTTAAAAGTTTTTATTTTGTTTGTATTTAAAATGTATGTATGAAAACAACAAGGTTATATATTGGGTTTTTTTGAGGAAAACTTACTGGCGTGTTGTTTAGAGAAAACTTTTTTTTCAAACCATAACACGGTATATAAGGAAGTTGGTACGATTGTTTCCTATCAGTAATTTAGTTTAACCATTTTAAAAATTGTGTGATCACGAGAACGCTAATTATATAATATATGTTACGGGTAGTGCCATAAATCTGGATAAAGTGCATGGCTAAACTCAGAAGACACAGACACACCATCAAATTTTGGCATTATTCAAGTGCGGGTGGATAATATCAATACTAAACGGATAAACTTCGAGAGAAAAAAATCAATCAACTCTCATTTAACATTATCCACATATTTTGGAAAATTTCAACATTATCTGTATAATATCGACTTTATCCAAGTTCCAATTTTACTCGTAGAAAAATATATATATAGATAGATCATATGACTTGCCATATGAATACTGTTTATGAAAGTAGGTTTAGTAACTTTTGTAAATGTTAGAGACGGTTATTCCTTTTAGAATCATAATTTACAAAAGTTACTAAACCTACTTTCATATACTTATATATATATATATATATATATATATATATATATATATATATATATTATGATTTTAAAAAAAATACACTCTCTAAAATTTATATAAGTNTATATATATATATATATATATATTAGGATTCTAAAAGGAATACCGTCTCTAAAATTTACATAAGTTACTAAACCTACTTTCATAAAAAGTATTCATATGGCAAGTCATATGATCAATGATTGTTACTTTGATAATGTACCTATATGAGGAAAACTTAATTTCGTTTTATGGTGTAATTGTATTATATTTGGAAGAAGGTACAGGAAAGGTGGATAGAAATGTATAAAAGGAACGAACACAATATGGCTCTTACAGTAAAAAGAAGAACAAAGTCCACATTTTACATTGCTACCTTTAGACAAAGAGGTAATGGCTGTCTCTTGAATAAAACTGATCGTTACCTCCCAATCCCCCGACCTAGGTTAATAGTGGTTTTTATAATCTGAAATGTATGCGAGTGTTGTCCTACCTACGGCTCACAACTTGTTTTTTACTGTTCCACTAATCTCAACAGGTTTTTAAATAAATAATAGTAAAAGGTGTGAACCTTATATGCGTTGTTGAAAAAACTTGATGCACAAATAAACATGTTTAGTCATTTCACTAACTATATTGGGTGTAGCTATGATACTAGTATTATGGTTAAAACGATTATTTTTTAGAAAGTGTTATTTGTTCATTATTATAATTAATGTATTCTGCTTGTGACCTGCCATGTTTGCTACATTGTGCATATTAGCCCGCGACTCATGGTTGTACCACATTGGTGTGTGTGTGTGTGTGTGTGTGTGTGTGTGTGTGTGTGTGTGTGTGTGTGTGTGTGTGTGT
>CABEEJ010000129.1:311447-388938 GCA_901482245.1 Timema douglasi
TGTGTGTGTGTGTGTGTGTGTGTGTGTGTGTGTGTGTGTGTGTGTGTGTGTGTGTGTGTGTGTGTGTGTGTATATATATATTTACAGATATTACCTATAAAATGACACTACTAATATTGTAAAAATGCTATCAGTGTTGACTAAACCTTTAATCCTTTCACTATCCTTCCTTGTTTTTTATTTGAGGTATTAATTGTACTTTTTTTGAACTGACTGATTTTCAAGCACACGATAAACTAACATAAATCTAGAGTGGACACACCATCCAGTCCGAATGCTGTCAATTGATTACTGTGGAGAGGGATATCTCAATTTCACTGTCACATGATTCGAACCCGGGGCCCTTGTCTCAGTAAGCAGACAAGCTACTGACTGAGCTATGGTGTCAGATAATATTGATTTAAAGTTGATACTTTCTAGAAGCTGCACTTGTCCTTGTCTTGCATGGTATTTTACGAACCTTCTCTTTCCTCACCCATACCAATATTTTGTTTTTGCTAACGTATTAATTTAACAATAACGAGCGAAAAGGGCGAGCTGGCCCAAGCAAATTGTTTTTGTTTCCAACCGTCCGCTCTCGCGAACATTTTAATCTGTATTCTATGTTTTTCCAGGTCTAATAGATTTTTTCCTAAAAAAAAATAGTCGTGTTCTGTCTGTTTTTATAATTACATCATTGTGCTCTAATCCCTGAGTTGGGAGTTTGGTAGTGTTTGTTTCAAATGTGTGAATAGGCAGATTTTTTTTCGGTTGTTTGTTCTAAACATTAATGTTGGTTATTGTTACGCGGATGAAATAATTCATAGATGATAAATTCTAATTTTAGTTTCAACGATCTAGATTTACATAAAGAGTCGTACTGAAATTGATTTGTTATTAGATTTTTTTAGGCAATAAACAAACTTCAGCAATGTTTTAATATAGTATTATATTTTAGTTACACTCCAATTATATTTTACAGTGAATAGAGGTTACCATGAATATTTAATCATCTAAGTAATAACTATAATTAGCTTGTTTGGATAAAAATAATTGGTTTAGGATATTAACTTAAAAATTTGCCTATTTTTATAACATTTCACGTTGGTTGAAGTTTGGTAATTTATAGCTAAGAAAATGTCTAAATTATAATATATTTTTATTATTTTAAGTAAGGTATTTATGTTTATTCCTTCATATAAATATATATAAGAACCGCGTCTTACTATCCATTCGGGTTATAAGCTTATTTACGAATTACGCTAGCGCTTTTAGGGATTCAAAAGATTATATTTAGAGGAAGTGTATCCGCATTTGCATGGAGGTAGAGTGGAGAACCAATTTGGAAAAAGTTTAGTACACCCGATTGAGATTTGAACCTCTTTATCCACGTTATTGGCAGTCTAGTCTACTGCGAGAGTTGCGCGTTAGACCATGCATACATATCAAAACTAAGAAAATTATTAAAATTATGTTTAAAATGGACCACTTTATATATTCATGAAATAATTAAAAATCATTATCATTGTTTAAGCAAAATCATACTTACATTTAACAACTAATAACTTGTTTTCGATAGGTAGTTAAGCAAGAGATTGTGTTTCTGCACTACATGCTGCATAGAGCTGGGATGGAAATTTGATCAATAATACATAAATGCATTCATATCTGCACATACAAATAAACCAACATTCGTTAAAGTAATGAATTTTATCATCATGTTTTCTAAAACCAATATTTTTTTTTCATAAACCTATTTTAAATTCTACTCTTAAAACATAAACCTAGACAAAGGTTTTCCATTGCACTTAAAATATAAAAATATTTATGTCTCAGTGAACTTTTGTGTTATTTAAATAGTTTCACATTAAATGAGAACTAAATTTTTGTATTTTGTTTCAGGGCATATCTGGGTCAAAAACAACCTTGGCGTGACGCCCAAATCGGGATGGTCAATAGATCCATTTGGCCACGGCTCCACGGTGCCTTACCTGCTTAAGGCCTCTGGGTTTACAGGTGGCACCGTCATCCAGAGGGTCCATTACGCATGGAAACAGTGGTTGGCAGAACAACAAATGGGAGATTTTCTTTGGCGCCAAAACTGGGACTCTGATGGTCACACGGAGATCCTCACTCACAACCAACCCTTCGACATTTACTCCATCAAACACTCTTGTGGACCACATCCTCAAGTATGTCTCAACTTTGACTTCAGGAAGATCCCCGGGGAATACACCGAGTATAGTCTTCGAGCTGTTCCGATTGATGAGTACAACGTCAGACAAAAGGCGGAGCTTCTTTTGGAGCAGTATGGTAGGACAGGATCACTCTTCCCTCACAATGTCGTCATGATGCCACTAGGAGACGATTTCCGATATGACCACGACATCGAATGGGATCAGCAGTACAAAAACTACAAGCTACTTTTTGATTACATCAACCTGAATAAAGAAAAGTACCATGCTGAGGCCATGTTTGGGACTCCATCTGATTACTTCGAGGCTGTAAAGGAAAGAAGCAAACACTTTCAGATTCTTAGAGGTGATTTCTTTGTGTACAGTGACATATTCTCAGAAGGTCGGCCAGCTTATTGGAGTGGCTACTTCACGACAAGACCATACTGGAAGATTCTAGACAGAGAACTTGAAGCTAGTTTGAGATCCGCCGAGATTCTATATACTCTATCTCTAAACAAAGCTAGACAGCATGGTTACAACAAAACTACACAGCTTCTTGAGAGAGACTATGAGAGATTGAGTAAAGCTAGACAGTCCCTGGCTCTATTCCAGCACCATGATGCCATCACAGGAACGTCAAAAGCTTTCGTCATGCACGATTACGCTCTTAAGCTATTTGAAGGCCTACAGGACACGACGTATGTTCAAGGACGGTGTGCCCAGACGCTGTTGGTGAAGGATCCAAAAAACATGCACGTAGGGAAGTTTCTTGTGAATAGGCCACCTCAGCCCCACGTTAACTTCCTGTTACCAGATACAGATCGTGAGTCGTACGAAAAACTAGCTCAGAAGGTACCCCTAGTAGTACCAAGGAATGAACCAAGACGTGTTGTTCTGTTCAACTCTCTGGCTCAGCAAAGACAGGACGTGGTCAAAGTGAGAGTAACAACCCCTCATGTAAGGGTATTAGATTCCGATGGTAACGTCATTCCTTACCAAATTAATCCCGTATGGAACCTTACTCATTTCACGAAGAACACGAAAGCTGCGAACAATAACGAAGGTGGGGATACAAATAAAGACGGAACTTATCTTCAGATGGCAAAAGAACTATTTGAGGTAATGTTTGTAGCGGATTTACCCCCGTTGTCTTTGGTGACCTACGTTATTGATAGAGTTGCTGAGAAAAACTTAGAGTCTAGAGCAGTGGTCTACTGCGCATCGTGTGGAAAAAACGTCGATGATCCAAGCTTTGTTCCCCCTTTCGAGGTGAAAGGTATGCAGGCGGGAGATATTCAGCTAGAGAATCACAGAATGAAGCTACTCTTTGATGGACGGTCTGGGTTTTTAAAAGCTGTCACTAGGAAGGCCACTGGTCGGACAACTCAATGTGGTCTTCAGTTTGCAGCTTATCCATCTGCGCAGTTTCATAGTGGAGCTTATCTTTTCATGCCTGATCCCAATTCCAGAGAAACTGAACGAGAAATACTCTCTGATGAGCCTTCGAGCAAACGGAATCTACAGATAGTAATAACGTCAGGTTCGATAGCTTCAGAGCTGGCTGTGATATATCATCCTATTCTGGCTCATTCCGTTCGTATCTACCACGCGGCTGGGCCGCTCAGCGAGGGTATATACATCGAGAATATTATCGACTTTGAAGCACCTCCCAAGAATAGAGAGACGGAACTGTTTATGCGTGTCGTCACTGACATTAGCAACGGTGATCCTCCCGAGTTTTACTCAGATCTGAACGGCTTCCAGATACAGAAGAGGGTGAAGGTTGAAAGGATTGGTATTGAAGGCAACTATTTCCCAATCACATCGATGGCCTACATCCAGGATTCCTCGAGAAGACTAAGTTTATTGGTAAATCACGCTCAGGGGGCTGCGAGTTGGCAGCCCGGATGGTTGGAAGTGATGTTGGACAGAAGGACATTATATGATGACTCAAGGGGTATGGGTGAAGGTGTTGTGGACAACAAACGGATGCTGACCAAGTTCTGGCTTCTGCTTAGGACTCGTACTCGCGACCAAGTCTATTTGCCCACCATCTCTCCAACGGGCTCCTCTACCCTGCTAACCTGTTCGTGGTAGAAGGGATGACGGAGACACCTCCTCAGAAATCATCTCATCAGCGACATGAAAAGGATTTATCTCTTCACAAGAAGGTCCAGTTGCTCACGAGATCATTCCCGTGTGACGTGCACTTGTTGACGCTACGGTCGTCTCCGGACCCGACGTACATGCAGTTCCCGGCAGCGTACGCGCTGCTTGTGTTGCATCGTCAGGGCTATGCCTGCGATGTTGGGGCGGGGATCACGATACCGCAGTGCAGCACTGAACTGCCGAACAGTAGGGACGATAGCAGTTCACCGGCGTTCCATAAGAGGACGTTGTTTAGAGACTTGAAGATGCACGCGATATCTAGGACATCGTTAACAGGCTTACATGAGTGGGAGAAATGTAAGAGCTTAGACGATGTGCAAATGAAGCCGATGGAACTAACGACTTTGAATATTACTTTTGTGCTGTGATATAAGGTACACTGAGTGCTCTCGCTATTTATTCTGACCACTAAATAGAATAAATTTAAAAAAAGATATTGTTATGCTATGCATAGCATCAAAATGTTAAAAATTGTGTACAGTTTTAAAATGAATGACATAATCACAGACTGAAGAGTTTATTGGTGGAAGCTCGTGTGATTAATTATATATGAAAGTCAATATTTTTTACAATAAAGTTTGCGAAAAAGAATGTAGTTGTAATAGTAATATTTTGAAAAATTGATATTAAAAAATAAAGTATAATTTTGTTTAAGATAACGTATTCTCATCAAATTTGTGTCCATATCAAGTTTAACTCGTTTAAAATAATTTTGTTATTATTAGTATTTAAAAACTTTTTGCCAAGTGTTAAGTATTATTAGATATGTAAATATTTACTAGATACATACTTTTATCTAAGATATGAACAAACCAAAAAAGACACTAACTTAAAAAAACGAAATATTATTTTAATGAAAGATTGGACATTTTTGAATGTGTGTTATAATGAAAGTGAACGGAGATAAGTTTTTTGGAAATAATTTGTGGCATTATAATTGTTGTTAATTACAGTGTTGAAAATATCTTCAGCTCAACCTTTATTCTTTGAAGCAAGTAAAAGGCTGCTGTCAGCCTTAATCTGAAATAAATAAAGATATATGTATATATATATGTATGTATGTATACATATATACATGTATTTATACATATATATATATATAGTAATAATCTTAACTAAAGTTAGTGAAACAATAATATTACTTGGTCCAAATTTATGTCAAAACGTTAAGGTAATTTATTTTTTAAATTTAAAATAGAGAAAATTTACTACATCACTCCACAGATTTAAGACAAAGCAGTGCCTTTCACTTATAGTTCCTAAAACGTGTTCCTTACTCCAACCATATTATAACAACTACTTGTAAAACATACCATCTCAACTCTCAAGAGTGTTATAAAATAGAAGAAACAAACACTAAACAAGAAATAAGCCATTTTATTAGTTTGTGTACAAACCAAAAATATAATTAATCAACGTTTTTATTTTTAGCGCTACGTTTTACTACCTGTTTGGGCTATACGCATATGTAATAATTACCTTATGGTTTTATGGGCGAGAAAGGTTGAATTTAGAGGAAGTGTATCAGCATTTGCTTGAAGAGGAAACGGAGAACCCCATAGGGAAAACTTTAGTACACCCGATCGGGATTCTATTCCCGATTTCCCTGGCTGACATTGGCAGCCTAGTAAATTGCGAGAGTTACTCCTTAGACCATGCAGCCACCAATGCAGGTATTAATTAACTAACATACTTACAGAACTAATGATGACGTCCCCTTACGGGCTATGCAAGAAAATGAATATAGCTCCAAAACAACAACTCCGTTCTTAATCCATCCTCACTAACTTTCTCCACACTACCCTATCCTTTCATACTCCCTTTTCTTCAACAACATCCATACACCAAATCTTGCAGGCTCTTTTATTCGTAAAATTCTTGATGTTTCTCTTTTTCGCACTTTCGTATACAACATTTAGCCACGTCTTACATGGCCTACCCTTTGATTTTGATGCACACACTCTACCTTCATATATTTTCTTTGTCACTCGACCCACACTCAATCCTCCCAACATGCCCGAACCAGCGTAACACGCTACCTTTACATTGGTCTGTTGGATTCCCTTTCAAACCACACTCCTTCAGCACCCATTCATTACGGACTCTTTACATACGATTTTTTTCCCACATACATTTCTTAAATATAGAAATTAAAACCTTTATAAACAGTAAATAATAACTACTTTTGCCCATTTGTTTTATAAATATTATTTTTAACGTCCGTTTCACAAAATATTAATTTACTTAACATCAAATAAACTCATATTAAAAGACTTAAAATAATATGGTTACCGTTTATAATGTCGATTGGGGTTCATATCCTACCCAGGTCCACCGAGAATAAATGGTAACATTAAATATTTCAATGTTGTTTTTTCAGCCTTTCTAAGCGTTAATACGGGTATGTTTTCACTACACTACCATTCTCGTCTTATCGACTGGGATAATAAGTTTTTAATCTTTAAGTTAATTGAGAAAAGCTTGATCAAGAAAATTTATAAAGCCCCTTGATGTCAAGAATTGTATTATGCATTACTACTATAATCCCTACCATACTATAGTTATTAGTACATAGGCGTGTAGCCCGAACGGGTAATGATACACAGTGCTATAAAAAAAGAATCTTGTTTCCTAATGGGATTTAACCAGTGCCTCCTCACTCGACTGCCTTGATGGGCTCTATACGCATATAGTGTATCCATTCATTAATTATTGCAAATAGCTAATACTGCAAATTGTTGTTGCATCCGCAGGGGGAAGGGGGGGAAGGATGGGAAACGGGGATTTGTTCTCTCCCCATCCTTGTCCAATGTCCAAAATATGTTTTTTTAAGAGCTTATAGTAAGCCTAAATGAGGCACAACTCAAATACAGAGCATTGAAGAGGGTTTGGATGCATCGGCTTAATTTCAATACCAGAATTACGACATGATAGCCGCCATACTAATTATAAATGTGCCAAAAACTCCCAATTGGAAAAACTATATATATAATAGTTTATATCCAACACATACCCCCTTTCCTATCCCATATTAAATTTTCTGCCTGCACTACATATATTTCCTCAAATCTGAGAACGATATGATGAACATCATAGATTGATTATTATGGTGGATCCTATGTTTTGCTTAAATTCGTTAGTGCCGAAATAATCTAAGGGCCTCACACTTTCACTGATCACTACATTCTTACTGATAATAAAACAATATTTGTAAAACGTATCCTTTAAATTAAAGACATAATACTACCATAATATAGAATAATGTTGTATCTGGAAAGAATAGACAACTAGTGCGCTGATTTTTATTCGTTAGGTGGCTCAAATTAACATATTTTAAAAGTAAAAAAAACCAACAGAAATATAACTTAATATATATATATAATTACTTGGAACCACCAACTAGCTGTTGTGTGTAAAACAATATATTATTTATGATGGATTAAATATCAAAGCTATTATTTTTGTTAATTACGGCTATAGCCGGTTATATTCTTTAAATTGAAAAATGACACCTATAAACAGGAATTGAAACCGGTACCTTTGGCTTATTACGCCAATGATCTAACCTTAGCTATCCAGAAATAATCCCGTGCCCAGGGCTAATCTTCACTCATATTTTTTAAGGCAGAGTCCATGATGGGCGTCTGGAAATCGTCGGCGGCAAATGTGATCAATTAATAATGACGATCTATCAGATAACGCAACCACCATCAACTCGGTGGTTGGCACGGGACGATTCCTGGATATCTCAGTGGTTAAAGCATGGTCATACTAAGCCAAGTTCCCGGGTTCGATTCCCGTGTCCAAATGTCATTTTTTAATTTAAAGAATATATTATATTTTTAATTTGACACCTTTCATATTATTTTTTGCTTTCTTGTCAAATTCTCTTATTTGTGTTAAATATTAGCCTACGTCTTGACTTCTAAAATATAAAAAAAAAAATTAATGAATAAGGAACAATTTTGAATCTAAAATGTTCTCCATAACTAGTAGAATCTGTGTTTAGTGTTCACTGACAGAGCAATATGATATTATTATTATTATTATTATTATTATTATTATTATTATTATTATTATTATTATTATTATTATTATTATTATTATTATTATTATTATTATTATTATTATTATTATTAGCACCGCGTCTTACTACCCGTTCGGGTTATACGCACTTACGCTAATGTATAATGGTAGGGCGATTGTGAGATGAAATGGAGGACCTACAGTTTAACGTGGAATCCGAACCATGGTGGAGGCCTGGCATTCCCCACATTCACAAGATGTCTTGTCAGAGGTGAAGGAGGGATTTGGTAATCAGATAAATATTTGCCGAGACCGAGGATTGAACCCCGGACCCCAGCACAGAAGTCCGACACCTTACCCCTAGACCACCAGGTCACCAGCAATATGATAGTTAAAACGAAATTGAGACTCAAAAGGACGCTATTTTAGAACTTTGGAAGAAGGGGCCAGTTATAAAATAAAAACATATTTGTTTGTAATCAAAAGGGAAAGTCGCAGATTTCATAGCTTGACATATATAAAACCCCACTAATGAAAATTGAACCGTAGGTCCTAACTGCAACTGAATAGTTATAAGAATTTTTTTGTAATTATTTGAGTTGAAGTATTGTATTAAATTAAACGGTGTTTTTAAAAATGAATCGATTAGTCAAGTTCAACATTATACCAAAATACCTATGCGTTTTATACTATCCTTACTACAACGTCTATTTTGTCAATTTGAGACCTATTCTTAGTACTGTATGTAAAATATGTATAGTATTTAATGACAACAATTTTTAAAGAGCTATATATTGATCTGCTCTATAATCTTAATTTCTCATTTAAAATTAGTAAATATTTGTCTTTGAGACTATGTGTCCCCGAAGTCAAAGAGGTGTGTTTCCCAATATTTTGTTTGTCTGTGACTGATGCTACAACCGAAACCATTTGGTTGATTTTGTCCAAACTTGATATATGTAGAAAGATACTATCTGAAGACTAAAATTTGATTTTCTTTTATTATGTCTCTAAAATTAATCGTAGCTTACTGTTGAGTTATTTATGAAAACTTGATCGATATATTTATAAAATGTATCTTAACGATGTCACTCAAAATGGTATCTGAAGATTTTTTCGCATAGTTAAAAGCATTTTATACTTGTTTTTCGAATTAAAATTAATTTAAGGGTAAATTACTGATAGTCAATGTTTTTAAAATATATTATATTATAAAGTATACACAATTGTGTTGTAAATGAACGTGACACTTGGGTTTTGTCAATTTCAATTGAGCGAAGCAAATTTTAAAAAAATATTTGTTCTAGGTTAATTCAGGATCGTTAGCTTTCAACAAGGTTCGTATATGTTGGATTTAATATTGAGCTAGGCTGCTCTCGATAAGTTGTTGTAGGTTGGTTAAGATCAAGCGCCTTACGTACACTTTGTGTAAACTCGACGAGAAGTAAGTACATGGAATTAGAGCTTATGTACACTTACTTGTAAGCTTAAGAGTTTGAGCATAATCCGAGGTAGCGAGATAAAGTGCGAACCGAATGTAGAGCTATACATTTACGGAGATTAAAAATGTATTTGTTTTTCACCGCGTTTTACTACCCTTGAGGGCTATCCAAATTTACCTATACTATAATTACAAAGATGAGGAGGGTAGAATTTAGATAAATGTACCCCATTTACACGAATAAAGCGTGGGTAAACATGTCAGTAAAAATACCTTTAGCATACAAGGACAGGTATCGAACCCTGACATTTCCATTGCCGCCGTAAAACCAGATTAAACTAGTCGGACATTTATTCCACGTACTCACTGATGTGGAATTTAAAGTGATAAGTTTGATTTTAAATGTAAATTTTGCTTTAATGGTTTTTAATTCATGTGTTTTATAAAATTGGCAAAATATGAATATTTAATAACATTTAAAATATATATATAACCCTTTCACCCCACGTCCCGATATTTTACTCATTCCTTTCCGTACTATTAAAAATATAATAATTAATTTATATGTCACAAAATCATACTAATTAAATCTGTGTGAAGAGATATCATTTACCATTTCTTACAAGAAAGCAAAACTAAACACCAGCCAGTTACAACCAAGTGGTGTTGAATGTTAGATGTGTGCTTTATGAATATGGATTCAACAACTATTTACAATTTTATTGCAAGCTTTATAGTGATGTATATCAATATTCGGGTATTTTCCTTTGTAAAGAATTTGTAACACATTTAGTTAATATAATGTTTATAACGCTCTTTCGGCAAAATACCAAAATATTAAATAAATAAATGAGTAATTTAATTATTGACTTAATATTGAACACAAATATTTAATCAACTAACAAATCACCACCTTTTTAAAATATATATCTCATAGCTCGATAATCCTATATTTAATAAAAACCATCAGTAAACCTGGTTGGGAATCGAACCTTGATACCCCCATCATTATAAAACCAAATTAGATTAATCTAACATTTAACCGTGCACCCATCGATGCGGGTAACAAATAAATATTTAAGCAGGAGTAGTATCTATTTGTGAGCTTATGTTTAAAATATTATAAACTTTAAAACTTGATTATCACAATGATATTTAGGCAGGAACACCATAGAAAATGTTTTTGGTCCTTTTTTAAATTTGCGTTTCCTGATTGTTTCAGAGAAAGATTTTATTTTTTAATAATTCAGGATATGCTGTAAAGAGTATTTTTTTTAAAGGATATTTCAAACACCCTAAAGCTACATCAGGCATTTCACGAAAATATGATTTTCATAATAATATGTGTAAAACATTAATAGTGAATATAGATAGCAAAAAAGAGAGTGGTGGGGGTTGCACAGCAAGTTAATACTCTTACTGAAAGGAAAAAACCATCCATTTTCGAGATTTAATACTAATTGTTTGAAGATCAAATCTCTACGTTACTCATTTTAATGTATTTATTGATGAATAATCACCTGCTCTATTGGTCGGATGGTCTAAGGTGTTACTCTAGTGCTATACTGGATTGCTGGTGACAGGATATTTGGTGTTCAAATCTCGGTCAAGTGTACTGAGGGAGATTTTTCCTAACTGGCTTTCCATAAAAATGCTGATATACTTATCGTAATTAAACTTTCACTATCCCTAGCACATTATAAAGATAAGTTCATATGCGTATAGCCCAAGAGGGTGGCAAAAAAAGTTTTGTTTGAATTTTTTTTAATGTTACCTTATTTTTAATGAAAATTAGCTGATAACTGTTTCTTTCACTGAAAGGGAGAATACCTTATAATTTGGGGCCGAAAAGATTCTACTTCATATTACATTTAAAATTATATTTAAGTATTTTTACTTTAACATCGATTTTATGAGAAAGTATTGTAATCGTGAAAATTGTTGTGCTCGAGATTATGATGAATCTTTAGGTTTTATGTGCCCCCGAAGTACAAAAAGTGTGTCTTACCCATGTATGTATTCGTCTATATCCATCTGTCCCTGACCACGGATCTGAAATGGTTCGATGGGTTTTGTTCAAACTTGATATTTAGACTATATAGGGTTAAACTATGATATTTTATTTATTTATTTTGGCCTTAACCCTTAAATTGAGGGTATTTTTTTAACATGAGTGATATTTTTAGTTCAAATTTTTTTAAATGGTTCTCTGGATTAAAATGTATATCTAGTGAGTGTTTGACCTCCAATATAATACTCTATAGGCTATACTTGGTTTTAAGGTAGAAATTCGTTTGAGGGTAGGTGGATGATTGATGGATGATTGTTGAAAATTTGGATTGATTTGAAATTAGCATAAATATGTTTTACATATGTTAATTTGGGGAGTGTTTGGCATGATAAATAATAATATATATGTAATTGTTTTATGGTTAAAAATTCGTAATTTTGTTCAAAATTGATATCAGGGGTCTATTTTACACGATAAACAATCATGTACGTTTATTTTTTATAAACCAAATTAATTTAATGATATGTCGCTTAAAACAAATTTTAGATAATTTGAGTTTTTCGAAAATGCTCTTAAAGATTTAGTTCAAAATTTATTTCTGTAAATATATTTCCATGATAAATAAAACACATTTTTAAATCTTTAGAAATCAAAAATAATTTTACAGCTGCTCAAAAATAATCGATTTTTGAAAATTTAATAAACTATTAAAACAATTTTGTTAAAAATTTTATTATGAAGACTTTTTATCGTGCTATAGGGATGATTATTTTTTGGTTTTTTAGGAAACCTTAGTCAAATTCAGAAGTTTACAGAAAACCTATTTATGAACATTGTGCTCCAAGCTACAGGCGTAATACACTATTATGAGAAAGTTGGTTCGAATGTGTCGCACCATTTATTTAAAGTTATTTTACAAATATATTGTTCAAACTCGTTCAAAGTAAATGATTTGTTATTTGAACCTATGATTTTTTTGTAAAGTGATCTACTAATATCTTAACACCCAATTTTCGTGCAATTTATACTATAATGGTACGATAAGACAATCACAAAAAATATTATAAATTTATATTCGGTGAAATAATTAGGTTTATAAAAAGGGTCTGAATTATCATAATCATTTATGATATTTTTCATCTGGTACGTTAAATAATAGGTCTACCAAATTATGTAAAGGTGAGGGTATGAACTTTATAAACAGATTAATTGGCACTGAGCCCATAACGGATGAAAAAAATATAGTGAAATTAACATTTTAAAAACTCTCTTTAATACACCTGACTGGAATCCAAAACACCAACTATGGTGGTCGAGTGAAGTGCTAGTTAAGTGTTAACGGTGTATACAGAAAGAAAACAGGCTTCCATCTTCCTGGTGCAGTTGTGTACACAGAGGGTGCATGACACCAACAAGGACTTTGTATATCAATAGCCAAAGGTTTACTTACAGCACTTTGAACATGTTCATTTTTATGCCCTAAAAACTCAGGATATAGATTTTTTAAATTTAAGATTATTTTTTGCGTTTATGCAAGGTGTTACGAAAGCACAATATATATTTGTAGTAATATATATGTGTGTGGTGAGCAAAACGATGCTAGCACTTGAAGAGAACTTTATGTCGACACAGACAGCTAAGAAATAGCTAAGTGTTAGTTACGGTTAATGCAGAAATGATCCATTTCGACAAGATAACAATAAGTGTGTTGTAACATGAAAAAATATAGTAACGAGCTGGCATGATCTTATAAGGATAGGTGCGCGCCAACCCTTAGATTATGCTAAAAATTACTAACTTCTAGGAAGAAGGCTCATTGGTTTGTACACATCGTATTAATAAATTCAAGATTATTTGATTATCCTCGGGAAAACACATATTGTTTAACACTCCCTTAAATATCTCCCAGATCAAACAATGAATGGAAGTCTTCGGAGAATAGGCTTAACTAAGCCAGTTGGATGGATTTCCGATAGCAACAGGAGGAACTTTTATTTCAAGAATAAATTATAAATAAGGAATTAAAAATTTAAAGTTTTAGTAGTTAGATCAGAAATAAACATAAGGCGAATTAATGGCCACATGGGTAATCAAACATGGTATGCATTTGAATTTGTAGGGAATTTAACATATACATTATAATTAAAGGTCACAATGGGAATTTAACATAGTTTGCTACAAGTTACAAAGGGAATTTAACATATTTTGCGTCGTAAATTATACATGGAACTTAACATATCTTACATAATTTGCATTAGAATTCACAGAGGGAAATTAACTTAGCTATAATGAGTACTCATGTACAAAATTTAACATTGTTTAGTAAAACTTACTCAGGTAATTTAATATTGTGTACATTATAAAATATATAGGGAGTATAAAATGGTGAGAATTAGAGGCTACGTAGTAAATTTCTATTATTTACACTAGACACCACTAAGGGAATGTAAAATAGTGTGCATTAGATATTAATTAAGGAGTGTAGCATGGGTTCTATTAGTGTTGTCAGTTATCCCGAACTGGTAGTAAGACGTGGTGCTAGAAAAAATTAATGGTGTCAAATATGTAAAAATCTATTTGGTACCACAAATGTTAACAATTCTAAATTCGTTATCATTCTAGTGACCCAACTATGTGTAACTTCCAATTAGTCTACGAATACCACTACAGTCCAGGGCACCTCGAATATGAAATTTATTTAATTATATATGTGAACATGAGCATTAATAATAGCCCACGTCAGTGGCCGAATGGTATAAGGTGTCACTCTCTTGTTAGACTGGCCTGCTAGTGGTTGGAAGATTGGGTATCGAGTCCTGGTCGAGCCTACTTGGAGTGGTTTATTTCTAAATAGTTTCCCACCCTCCTTCCCCGAAAATGCAGGTAGATCACCTCTAAAATACTTCCTTACTTATCCCTACCCTTTTAGAGTAATTATAATATATATGTAGTATACGTATAGCCTGAACAGGAAGTAAGACACGGGATTTAAAAAAGATATTCATAATTTTACACTCCTAGTGAGCCTACAAATAAAAATATGGTAAATTTTAAATGGTACTATTAGTAAGTTATGTATATATATATAAACATTAAATATGTGAGCATGAATTATCAAAATATTGAATTACTTTGCAAATTTCAATACTTTCACATTAATAAATGTTGTGACGAACTATTAGTCATATTCAGTTTTTTCTAGTTTATAGGATACTTCCTAAACTATATAACTTTATCCACCCACGCTGAGTCTAATTTAAGGTTAGAAAATTCCAAAAGTTTATATTTAGTTAAATTTTACTACATCCCATTATTAGATTGATTTACTTTGTGGTAATTGATCTCCTAGTGTGACAATGCTACTGAGTGCTATTATCTTTTATATCTGTGGAATTTATTATTATTATTATTTAGCACCGCGTCTTACTACCCGTTCGGGTTATACGCTTTAAGTACTAATTACGCTAATGGATTAGGAATTGGGAAGGTTGAATTAAAGGAAGTGAACCCGCATTTGCGTGGAGGGAGAGTGGAAAACCATTTAGGAAAAATAGCCCCCAGTTCACCCGACCGAGACTCGAACCTCGATCTCCCCGTCCTCTGCAGTCGAGCTCAACACGACAAGCGCGTTAGCCAACTACGCCACCGAGACGGGTTCTGTGGAATTTAAAAGTGTGGTTTAGAATATTATGGAGCCAACACAAACTCGATTGTCTCTTAATTTTAGCGATGTGAGTGGGTTTTAACCACGTGTTTGTACAAGCTAATTTTCATAGGAAGGACCTTATCTGACAGGTGGAAAATTTATAATATCTATCTTCACGAAGCCATGCATTTACTCTTGTTATCTGTTGATATTATTTGTTTATGTATATTATCAATCAGACAAGTACTATAAAACAATACAGCAAAATGCCATCAATGTTTACATCCTCTAAAAAAAGCCTTTCCTATTAAAATTGCACCATGAATCCCACGGTGCTATGTAATGAAAGAGCAAAATGCTGGAGTAATCATTGGAACCGCACTATACTAACAGATTTATGACGCGGTAGACTGCGCAAGTGATGGAGGAAAATGCTGATAGAGGATCCGATTACTTTCCGTCATGGAGATTATTCCTATGCCGCATGATTGAGATAACTCTCGTCAATCTTCCGCCATTGTTGTGACTATAGTAACTACGATTAGTGGTGTGATTTGATGGGTTTAGTCAAAACACAAACCCAGACCTGCCAATATTGTTTACTCTCGGACAAAGCGTCCATCGTACAAAACGCCAAGAATATTAATACGTGTCTATGGATTAGCCCATGAACAAATATTATAATAATTAAGGAAAGCTCTCTTAGAGCTATATAGAGCCGACCTTCCGCACAGCCATGGTAGCGCAAGGTTCAATGGTAATGGGATGTAGTCAGAGTTAGCCAATCAAACAAGGGAACGGCCTGGGTCAGTTTTGTATTCAAACATATATTTTTCACTCCTGGCTTGCTGGGTCTGTAGAAGTTTCATATGCCCTATAATCTAACTTAATACTAGGACAGGCACAACATCCATTTCCCGGCCGTTAGTTTATCAATATGAAATTTTTAACTAATGATACATTTTCGGCCATGCTGGGGATAGAGCTCGGGACCCTTAGCTCAGTAGGCAGACATGCTACCGACTGAGCTAAGGTTTCGGACTACTAAGGTGTTGGACGGCTCACAATAAAAAGGAAAAATGTATGTACTGTACATACATACATACATACATACACACATACATTCATACATACATACATACATACATACATACACACATACATTCATACATACATACATACATACATTCATACATACATACATACATACATACATACACACATACATTCATACATACATACATACATACATACATACATACATATATACATACATACATACATACATACATACACACATAAATTCATACATACATACATACACACATAAATTCATACATACATACATACACACATACATTCATACATACATACATACATACATACATGCATGCATGCATGCACGCACACACACATACACATACATACATACATACATACACGCATGCATGCACGCACGCACACACATACACATACATACATACATACATACATAGTTGACCCTGGCAAGCTGCTACCATATCCTTACTCCATAATATAAAATATTTGCCCGACACTACTTTTAAATAATACAGCCAACGACATCAAAAAGGTTGATAGCCCCCGATCAAAGGCATCAATCCCTTTCGCAATTGACTTTACTACCGATGACGAGGAGATTGGAGCTTTAAATTAGATCCTAGTTGTGTGTACTACAGTTTGTTTTTTGTAAATGTTTTTTCACTCTCACTCTCTCTCCCTCTCTATAAGCAAATGTGCGTGCACTTTGTCTAAGTTCAACCTTGCTCGACACTAGCATATTAGCGTAGTTAGTAAATTTGCGTACATCTCGAATGGGTAGTAAAACAAAATAAAATATTTGAACAGGCTCATTTAGACCTTTAGTAAGCAACCCAAGCCACTGTGTCACTTTAAAAAACATTAATAGTTTATGATTTTCATAAATGTAACTTGTCTTTCATAACTTTTTAAACTTAATAAACATTTTAATCTTGTTTTGACTGTTTACTATTTTTACTATTAATGAAAACTTTATGTTTATGATTTTATCTAAATCGTTCTATTGTTTTAAGGGTATAGGGTATGGCTCACTTAAATTTAGTCAACCGTTCCAATAGCCCAACCTTAGTGAAGGGAACCGCGGCCTAATCTGGTCCATGATGTAACTATAAGAAATATAATATGGCAAAGGTCTATGAAATGTGTTTATTTGTTTCACTAAAAATTGGTGTAGTGACATTGTTAAGATTTCTTAAAAGTCTGATTATCTGATGTCCGAATCTCAAATTTACATATGGCCCTAAATTGTGCAGGACTATCTCTTCTGAGGCTTCATCCTCATTCAGTTGCGGAATGATTGAGAAGAGGAATAAACCAACGCTCTATGTTGCTGGAAATTAACATCAAAGTAGCCTAATGAATGTTTAGTATTTAATGTTAAGTTTAGAAGTTCTATCATGGACTACGTACAGAAAAACACCGGTACGTCATCAAACAAATACCTTATATAATTCGGTGACTTCTCAAAACGGTAAACCATATTGAGTCCGGCATCCAGAAACAACCTTAGCCCACAAGGACTGTAGCCTCCGAGCGTAGCCACGCACGTAAAGGCAGGCGGCGAGTAATTTTGGGACCGACGATCCCGTGCTTGTCATCGAGCCTTGTCGACACCGGACATCTAGAAAAACGCCTTAGCCAGACCTCCATCAGCGAAAGGAGTGTGTTCCTTCCATGAGGGCTGGACGCACACGCGTGCATCACATGCCCATCAACTCTGTGGTACAGTCGGCTCAAAATCATAAATTTATACGAATACTATTGCACGTGGATTATTTTCGATTAAACGTTAATGGAGATAAGGAGTTAATAGATGTTTTTAATACAGAACATTGTTGAAATATTAAATATTTGGATGAAAATTGCTTTGAAAAGACCGTTTTTGACTATTTTAGAATGACTTCACAGATAAGCACTGTGCAAAGATCTTCATTCTGTTATAATAGGAACATACTGTAACAAGAAACTTTGTAGCTTTGTCCCACAATGCCACCGTAGAAAATTTATTGTAATCATTCAAAATAATACGAATGAATTGCACACATATCAGACATATCTTGGTATTTTCTTTCCCCTTTAAATCCCATAGCTCGCGCGGTCCGGGAGCTGAATTTGGTCCGCTATGATGCACGCTCTTAAGACATAACCTTGGAATCGCTTTTACTCAAAAAGCGCTTTAACCTAGGTTACGTACACTCCGTTTATTCTGAATGGTATAAGTCTTACCTTGAATGACTACGTAATGTTCTTATTTTATGAGCTATATAATAGTGAAAACATGCCTGGCAAGCATTCTATCTTTCTGTATAAATGAAGGGTATATATATGCTGTGTTTACCCTTGACTTATTAAACAATACCCCAATCTTATAAGCTATGGCATAGTGAAGGGTAGACCTACCCTGGATGCTTAAAGTTTTACCTTGACTGATTACACCATGGCCCTAAATTTTGAAAAACGCCATAGTGTAACCAAATAAGGTAAACTTATTACCTTTCAAGATAAATGAATGGTAATTTTAAGCTTCCGTCATATTATTATATTTCAGTGTATTTAAAATTAACGATGAAGTTTCAAAATATAAAATTACAAGAAAAGCATATGAATTATTATGGATGTCCAGTAGGAAACCTTTTGGACTGTACTAGTTGTGATTATGGTCCTTGTAATATCCAGAGGACACGTCGAGAGGTAGGGTTAGGGTGCTTGAAGCTTAGGTCAACAGTACACTTCATTTATTAACAAGTGGGTGATAATTTTAAGTTACAACTTGACAAAATAACCAGAGCAAAGCTGTTCTCGTTAGAGCAGCGGTAAAATGTGGCAATAGTCACGCGTTGAATTGAAATGGGTGCCGTGTTGATAAACAAGCATTAATGCACAAGTACGCTTTGTGTATTCATTAGTATTACTCTTGTTATTAGCACCACGTTTTACTACCCGTTTTCAAAATAGAAACATAGCTAGTCTCATATTCCAAGTAGGCTTATTTTATGCAGTAAATGTTATCTAAGTATACTGGCCGCAAAGTTATGTTTAACATTAAACTCTTATAAGATATATAGAAAGGAGATACACTGTTATATTATTTCTCACCTACGATTGTGGATACATGGTTTATATTTTGAGCTTTATTAATTTGGTTTGTCGGTAGTGGGGAGGTTGGAGTTCAATCCCAGAATTGTGTACTGAGGCTGGTTTTAACTGGATTATTTCACGCACTCACTCCACGAAAATATTGATACATTTCCTATTAATTGTACCTTACTAATCCCTAAGCTATTAGCGTAAGTATTGAAGTATTGAACGAATACCAAGGCGCGGTGAAACATATAATTATTATTTCAGAAATTTATTCATGGGATGATTAAATATATCTGTAAAGGTATTTCGATTATATTTAAGTGTGTTTTATGAACAATTATAATTATATAAAGTGTATAACACTAAAATATATATTTGCGCTCAGTAAAATTATCAATCTAAAATGTATTTGGTCTTTAAACGGGCTACTACAATAGCTTTGTTAGGTTCGTTTCCCGTGTTGGGTGTCATTTTTTTTAAATTTATTCCAATATGATTTAGATACAGCGGATTTCAATAGTTATAACTGATTTATCAAACTTTGCCTTTAATATATACTTAATTGTATAACTTTGCTTTATTACATTTTTATTCGCTAGGAATGTGCAAAGTATTGTACTATTGGCATCATAAAGCCACAACTGAGTCACCGGTGGCTGTGATATTAATTATAGCTTTAACTAGCCTATGATATTCACACGTCCATCACAGAATCTACCTTAAAATATGAGTGAATAATTACCCTGATCATGAGATGATTTCTCGTAAGCTCACACTAAACCAAATGTATCGGGTTCGATTCCTGTGCTCAGATGTAATTTTTCAATCTATTTGAATTCTATAAGATAAGAGAGTGCAAGCGCTAGGTTCTACCCGAAGCGAGACGACAGATCCCGAAGGCACAGATGGCTTAAAAACGATTAGAAGAGCGAGTCTTTTTTAGTTCGTTAGTGAGCAATATATCTTTTACCGACAACAAATATAAAGTTGAATTGAATTTAAATTAAAATATTAATTATTTTAATTGCAAATGAACAGGCTGTAATGCTTAACAATATAAATCGTTGGGCCCGCATCTCGCTTGGTCGCCATTGACGGGGTTTGAATCCTATTCAAGTGCATTGAGTGTAATTTCACTTTGTTTTATATGTTATATGTTCTCTCATCTATTTTTTTGTGCTTTTATTATTTCTTCACCCTTACCCTTAAAGTGTAAATATGTGGGTATTCAGGACTAAGACTAAGATGTAGGACATTTAAAAATTATACAGTCATAACATTTTATATTCACAGCTCTGAGTAAAAGTCCCTTAGATTATGTGCACTGTCAACAAATACAACGGTTGGTATACATGACAACCATATACCACGCCCCTAGAATACGTAAATTTGATAGCGTAACGTTTAGAATTGTCAGATCCGAGTCAATACAATAAATAGAGGACCCACTGTATTAAATCTTTCTCGAGGATAGACTAAAACTGAATGAGTGGAGTTAAAATTCACACGATCACGGAAATATATATTGACCCATTACGCTTTGCAACGCAAACAAGCATAAGATTTGGGTAGAATTTTCTTTTTAAATACATACACATTTTTTGTTAACAAAATTCACATTTAACTATTTTATTAATGCTATTTAATAGGTATTTATAATATAGATCAAAAGTGACAGCTTAAGATTATATAACCTGACGTATTAATACGTGTAAGTATACCTTGTAGCTTTTCTGTCAGACAAGGTCCTTCATGTGAAAATTAGACTGTAGAGACCATGGGATACCCATATATTTTGTATTCGAGTGGCTAAACAGGTATATATTTTAATAATTTACCATAATACGTATTTTTAATAAATGTTTTGTCACTGTGAACCGTCTCTGGTGCCTGGTGGTAAGAGTTTCTTGCTACATACCCAGGAGTATCGGGTTGGATCTCCAACGCTTCTTAAATTTATCTGTGTAGCAGTGGGTCCATAATGAGGTCGAACTCAGCCCCTTGAGGACAAATGAGGAGCTACTTGAATAAAGACGTAAGAGCTCCGGCTTAGAAAACTTGGATTAATGGCTGGAGGGTTCATTTTGCTTACCACGTGATACCTTATATCCGCAAATATTGGCATAATCGCTAAAGGTGGCGGTCGCTTGGTTGGTATAGCTCGCTTGCGGTCTCACACAATGGAGTGTTTTTATTTTGTCACTTTGACACAAAATTCACAATGACCAACACACAGTCTGGTTGCATTATTATAATTAGTTGCTTCAAATAACTTCAACACACTCGTCGTGGTTATTAACATTTCTCAATCCACACCGCACATAGCCAGTGAATACTCGCAGTCAGAATGAGGGGTGCACAGACAACAAAGCTGAAACTATTTCCACTCACACCAAGCGGACGAAGGAGATTACGCTGAAATATTGGGACTAGCTTGGAGTTCATCAAGTAGCAAAGTGTTTATTTCAATATGGTTTTACAGTGACCGTGTGAATATCTTTTAATTAATTGATTAATTAATAAGAGCTATAATTTACTTACAAATGACCTAGAGTAAAGATAGTGAGGCAATGCCACGTGTGATCCAAAGTGGAACGCGATAATTTTTTTCTCACCAGGTAATATTCACAGTTTCCCAAAGATGATTTTTTGTTTGAACAGTCATGATATATTACTAAGGTGAATATATAGTATTTGATTATTATAGCTAACAAATGATTCTGCGAATGGATATTTTTTATATTAGTCCAGAAGTTTTGCATGGATTAGTTTATTTAAGCGTTTGATAAATTGGTTTATTTATCTTTTAAATCAACCTCTTTTACATAGATATTCCTCGCTAATAAATAAACCAAATTATTTTGTTTTCTATCCTTATTTTATCCATTACTGTTTCCTGCCTGTGTGCTGGGTCAGTTTTTTATTCAAGGTATATATTTTCCACTAGCGGTTGGCTAGGCCTGTCGTAGCTTCATATGCCTTATAATTTATCTTAAAACTTGTAAAGGCACATCCAGCCCTCGGCCGTTAATTCATTACTGTGAAAGAGTAAGACCACATTTCACCAATGATAATTTTTTCAGCCATGCCACGATTCGAACCCGGGACCCTTAGCTCGGTAAACAGACACTCTATCAACTGAGCTAGGATGTTGGATTTTCTATCTTAGTTAATTTTTTAAATGTTCTTACTTCTTAGTATATAATAATTATAATATATTAATTAAGATCAATAATAATGATGAAACACTTCAATACTCCATTTTGTTGCTCAAAATTTCCATAGGTGCATGAAATAATTTCTCAACAAATTATCTAATAATTGGGCACGCACTCTCAAAAGTATTCAGCAGTTTTATCCTAGAGTATTGAAATTTTACCTTAACTATTCACAAGAATATTAGTTAAAATGATCGGTAAATAAACCGTATTCATAGTAAAAGTAAATTCTCACTGAGGGTAAATTCTTATAGTCCCAGCTTTGGAGCTAAAACGGATCTATGAACACTAAATATTTCCAAATGTTTTATTTATCTCCACAAATAGCCCTAATAACTAAACATATAATTAATTTGAAAGAAGAAATATATACAATGGAATTAATCATCCAGTAGTAGTTTTATTTGATTCAAAATAAGGTAAAACGCCACGTGTTTGCCTTAAAATTAAGTTAGTTTGTAAGTCGTATTCCGGTATATTCAGCCTGTTTATAAAATGGATGTTAGACAACCCCGATACATTAATTACATAACAAAAACGACATACGGTAAAGAAAATTCGACTACAGCTTTTCTAAATTTACCAAATCTTTTCTCGAAACAAGCGAGGCTAATTATTTGTCTTTCCGTGTCAAACTGTGGAATCGTTTGAGAAACCTTTCATGGGCCCAATCTCTTCCCCTTCCCCTCCTTCTCCCTCAAGAGTCTGTGTGTTCTCGGCAAGGATAGCAGTTGCCGGTATTTTCCAGGGCTTCTTTCCAAAGTCTGCGTCCCTGATACTTTCCTAACTTGCTCCGATCCCCGAGCTTTGTAGAAGAGATTTCCTGATTGCCTACCTCCCAGGAGTCCACGGGACTTGCTTCACTAAGGCTTCCTGTACCACAGGGAAGGCACGTCATTAATGCCGGGCGGTCTGCATACCCACAGGAATTAGGAGTAATTGTCATTTCGTTCTGAGACAAAGCTGATTGAAAGAAGCTCGCTTGCTCGACATTTTACGAGAGGATTTAATTGGATTAAAAAATAATTTAAATGGATACACATTCTTATTTTACAGTGCTATCCACATATCTACACTACAAGAAGGTAGGTAAAAATTTAGGAGAAGTGTACCCGCGCTTAAACGGTGGGAGAGTGATAAAATCAGTAAATAAGGCCAAAATTCAGCACGTATATTATCTGTTCATATTATACTAGCTACGATAGTATGTTATGTATGAGGAAGGTTGAATTTAGAGGACGTGACCCCAAATTTTCATGAAGGGAATGTAGAAAATAATTTATAAAAACCAGCCTCGGTATAACCGACTGGGATTCGAACCCTGATATCCCTGTGGTTATCAGTCCATTCTATTGCGAATATAACGCCTTAGACCGTTCAACCACCGGAGTGGGTCTACGTTTAAAGTCACCTAATAAAAACTATTTAACCAATCTAGTGAACCGAGCAGATTAACAAAAAAACTAATGGAAGAAACCCACGTATAACTTGGATAACACCACAAATTAGTTTTGTAAATCACAAAACGCCAAGCTACGATAACGTTAACATAACATTTTAAAATCGTGCCTTACGATACGTCCTTGGTTTTAAAACGAACTGAGGTTGGCTACACATCAGAACCTTTTGTGGGATTTTATATAAAACCATATATTCTCTGAACAAAAGTGTTATCATCAGGAAAATGAAACATATTAAATCTTTTACCGTGGCCCCTTTAATTATTTGGCTCAGCTAAAAAAAAAAATTACAAAGCAATCGATAGTTCTGTTTTTCAGGGGCGATGGCAAACAAACTGCTCTCGTAATATTACTTGCAGTACATTTAAAGTTTGACTCGCTTATGAAAAAGTTTTTTGTATTTCAATCTTTAATAATAGTATAACGTAAATTATAAATTGATAATACATAAGTTGGTTTAATAATTTAAACTCATAAAACATAAGCTACACGTTTTGTATGTATAGTCATATTTATTTTTAAATAGGGGCAACAACTCCAAAGTCTCTTTCATCCTATATGTTTCAATAAAAACCCTGCAGTTAAACTCAAACAAGAGGATTGAAGAATAAAAGAGGAAGAAGGGGGGTTCGTTTGTGGGTTCACATAGGCTTCTCGTGGCATCACGTGATCTCGGTTCCACTCCCCTCCACGAGATGGCAGCGGGAACAATCCACCCCTTTCCCCCACCATCCACCGTAATTATATTTAATTATTCATTGTGATGGAATGGCTCCTTCCTGTTAGCTTTTCACTCGCCACCTCGCTGAATAATTGAGGTGCGCGTTCGTGCGCCTCTCTACAGGTCTACAGCAGGTAAACTAGGACCTCATGGTCTTGCGGTGGACTTGTCTAGATATATCTGATGTGACTTTGATTACAATTAATACTGTTCTATCCCTCTACAGGTGTAGAGCAAATTAAAAACGCATGGTCTTGTGGTGGGCCAGTCTAGATAAACCTGATTACATTTTGATTACAATTAATAAAGTCATATTCCTCTACAGGTGTATAGCAGGCAAACTAGACTCTCATGGTCCTGTTGTGCAATCGTCTATATAGATTAAAGGTAAGACATACCTAGTCTGGCTTTCCAGTGACAGTGATGTCGGTTTACGACAGAGTCAAAGGGGGGTGATTTCGCCTAATTTTTTCCACTCACCTATATACGAAAATACTGGTACACTTCCTCTTGATTTTACCTTTCTCATGTCTACTCAACTATTGTAATTAGGATAGTAATAAATATTGGTACGTTCCCTCTTGATTTTATCTTTCTCATGTCTAACCGACTATTGTAGTGAGGATAGTAATAATAATAATAATTTTACAGTATGGGGCCGGAACTAAACCCCCACAATTCTTGCTTTAGGGGATTTATGTAGCTTCATACAGCCCATCCTATTTATTGCAGGCCTCACGTCTTAGATCATCTGACCACCGATTATGGGAGCTTAAAACCAAAAAACATATAAATAAATGATTTGACACAATCTTAAAATTTTCTCATATCGTATATTATAGCTTGTAATTAAATTTAAAATTATAGGGTTTCAGTAAACAACACCTAAATGAGTTTTACCTGGAAAAACAAATATATAATCTTGTTAGTTCGAATAAACAAACACTCCTCATATATAAATGCTAAACAAAATATTTTCAACCATTTAAAATAAAATCTTCAAAAATCAGTCGTGAGAAAACTACCATAGAACTTATATAGAGATAAAGTAAAAATACATTCCTATTTATAATTTAAAACAACTCTCTCTTACTTACCCAATCCATACTAAATCGTCAAGGACATATTTAGTGAGTTCCAAAATTCCTAAAATATTGTATAGTTACACTACCATTAAATTTATTTATTTTAGAAAATTCAACATGCACTATTCATTTTATAATATATTTTGGCTATAGTCTTGAGGCACTGTTCATTTCTTGATGTTTGATGATAATTATAATTAAAAGCACAAATAGTATAACAAAATGAGTGGAGTAAGTTAACAGATATATTAAAACAGTAAAACTATTTGCAATTAAAATCATAAAAATAAAGTTGTCAATAGTAAAAATTGTAAACAGTCAAAACTTTACTATAATATTTAAAAAGTCATTAAGGTTATGTAACATTTAATAAAACAAAAACTATGTTT
Organism: Timema douglasi; assembly: GCA_901482245.1. NCBI lineage: Eukaryota > Metazoa > Arthropoda > Insecta > Phasmatodea > Timematidae > Timema > Timema douglasi. Next base: position 337,913 of record CABEEJ010000129.1, read on the forward strand.
AAAGAGTGTATAAAAATTTGAAGAGTAAATAAATTAAATATTATGGTCAGTTAATTTGTTTGCTTACATTTATTTTTTGTACTGCATCTTATTAACTGTCCAGACTAAACAAATTTTAATCAAGCGAGAGGGTCAGAGATGATGATGATATAGTTGAGAGTAAATGTACTGAATTTATGTAGAGAGCTGGAGTGGAAACTATTTAAGAAAATCACATTCTACCCAGATTAAAACCCTGACTTCCCCATCATCGGCAAACCCGATCAGACGAGACAAACGTTATTTCTTGCTTCCAACAATGTGGGTCTATACCAGCTATTTTGTGCTATGCAATTACAGTTTTAGTGTAATTATAGTTTTGAATGATATAATCCACTTAGAACTATTTCAGATTGTACCATAATTTTATCACCCGAATAGCACTTAAAAATTTGTGTTTACAAAATCTAAAAAAAATACTGCTTTGAATATTTCGCTGGCCCACGTTGCAATAATATTCATTTGAATCCTTTTACACCCCAAAAACACTACAAGGGAGGAGAGACAAGAAAATACGTAATAACAAGTTCACTCAACTCTTGCTTTGAAACAACAATAAATAAACTGGAAACTATTATTTTTTGTGTGCGTAATATGACTGCGGGCCTGGCCTGTCATATGTGTCGAGTGGACCGTGAGTTTGAGATCACTGTGTTTGAATATGACTTACAAACCAGCTTAAAGACGTTACCTGTGTGGAGATTTCGAAGCTATTTGGCGATATGTGTTGAATCTTAACTTGACGTGCCAAAGCATTCTAAGCACTTTCACACTCAGAAACCAATATACGAAATAGAAAGAGGGAATAAAATGAGTAGTTCACCCTGCGAAGTATTTTGACTATCTGCTGATAACAATTCCCCTCTTAGCCTAACGAGTTTAAACACTCGACATATTATTTGCCCCTTGACATTGATTTGCTTTTTTAAGGTACCTTTTTATTGTTATTATTCTAAACAGACATATTCTACCACAAACTTTTTTTAGTCCACACCCTTGCAGGCCATAGGCCATTTTCGTAACCAAGCCAATTAGCCAAAGTTGTAGATGAATTATAAAAAATACGTTTACAAAAAAAAATACTTCAAGATAAAAAAATAATAATGTTGGAACACTATAGAACTATTTTTAGAATTATTTAAGAATTTAGATTTTTTTAACGTGATATCTATTAAACTTGTTGAATGAAACGTAAATTCACTAACATGGGAAATCCTATCTGTACCTGCCAGGTAGGCAAGTTCCTTAATTCAAAACTGACACAAAATCTAGTCCACCAGCCATCAATAATCATCGCTGTGAAAAGGTTATTATCAATTTCACCAGGGAAAATTTTCTAACTATCCCAAGAATCAATTCTGGTAGCTTTATCTTAGCATGCAGACACGTTACCGACCAAGCTAAAATTAGGCTCTAAATTGTGTGGATTATTGTTAATCTTTAAACAATGTTTTTTTTAAATTACTTTTGAAGTCTGTATTTTAAATCTCCTCAGCCAATTTCGAGATTCATGGGAGTTTGTAGAGGTACTATTAAAGTTCTCCCGTGAAACTCGTGTCTGTGCGTCTCTCGCGAAAGGGAGCCAGCCACACGTACAAAAAGAAACAATACAGAGTTTAACTTACCTGATTATTTATAAATTAGTTCCCTGAACTTCACATGGATAACAGGTTAACGAAGCAGTTGTGGAGTGGAGCATCACAACTTCTGGAACAAAACTTTTATCCCTTGGAGGAAACTTAGATGGTAATTAAATTTTACAAGCCTTCGCGAACAAGAGCTTAGTGTTGTGAATTTCCAGACAATAAGAGGTTGGTCCCACATAAAATATTGTTTGTTTTTTTTAGTTGGCAGAAGTTAGCTTGTGTTAACGTTGGTTCGAGGCTTTCCAGCCCAGTGGCGTCATTAGAAGGACATCTTTAGGGAAGCTTTCAAAACTAAGTTATCTTCCTACATACAAACTCATTAACCTTACATAGTAAGCCAATCTATTGATGCTTGCTCTACACCTTAATTTAGTTGGTAGCATGTCTGTCTATTGAGTTAAGAGTCCTAGGTTCGATCCTTGGCATTGCCGGAACATTTATAATTGGGGAAATATGGAATTCCCCTTTAACAGTGATAAATTTAATGCCTGGGACTGCGTGTTTTATCTGTTATAGATTGAAAATAGTGTACAAGGCTTGTGCTGATATAATCAGTCACTTCAGAAATTTCCCGTGCTCATACCCTAATAATTTACTGAGTTTATTTAACAAATTACCTCCATTCATCAGTGTTGGTAATACATTTCCAGAAATTAGGACTAAGATTGGTTGTTCAAGGTGGTTTTATTACCAATAGAAACGTCAAAATACCTAGCTAATTTGGTGTTTAACAAATTCCCTGCTTTTCTACACAGTCAAAACTAAGGCTTAACAAATTTTAAAAACTACCAATTTTTAAATATTTTAAACTTAGTAGTGTATGTATAACCAAAGACTTCCATGGGTTGAGGGATGGGGGAGGGGAATTAAAATGAAATTAGGAGAAGGAGACTTAAAAACGTCTCTGTTATAGAGTTTAACTTTCTTCAATAATGATACTACAGTATATTATACCTATTTTTAAAGGTGTCACTAGCTCAACTTTTATTTTGTATGAGTAATATTATTAATTTATTTTCGTTATAGCATATTAGGGCTACGTGTCATAAGAATTAATGTGAGCGTTCCCTCTCAACCACTGTTTTTTCCAAAGATGGTTGGTAAGACCGCCACCAGGCGTTGCGGGCATAGGGAAAAAAATAGTAGCGCCGTTACATGGCAGTCGGTTGGTCATTCGTATATAGTAAGCGACCGAGGGAAGGATAAGGTCAGCTGTGGCATGAGTGGTCAAGGAGTAATAAGCTGTTAAAGTGTACTTTTAACCAACTTCTATTTTTATTCACATAGGCCAGTCAACAAAGGATGCTATAGGGGTCCAATTAGGGGAAAAAATAATTAATGAAAGCTGGAACGGATCTTACTGTCTTCCTAAAAGTATCCTTAGCGATATATTAATGTTGGACCCTTCTACCACACCATATTTGGCTGTCATCATGCTTCGAAAGCATTTTAGAGCAAAACATATGATTACACACTTTAATCTACACATAGTTTTCTATAAAAAGGGCAATAAGAATTTTTATTTTAAATTGCACCGTTTAGGCTCTAGTATATTCATATATTTTTACAACACCATTTTTTATCATTGACTCTTGAGAAAAGCTTAGAAAGATGAGGGATTCAGTGTGGTGTCCAACTACACATGATAACACTTTAAATCATCCCATCACAAGGCTTAATAAGATCCTGTCAGCATCCTTTGTAGGACAGTATGGTCACATCCTCATAAAATTGATTTGAAAATAAAAGTGAACAAGGCCTGTCAGGCCTAACAGTCAAATATCTAGAGAAAATCAATCGAGTGCCAACCAATGTCTCATTTTCAATGAGGGAGCTTAAATTATGTTATGGGAAATGTGAAGGTATGGCTCATATTCCAGATTTTAATGGCTATATGGAGAAATGTATTGCAGTTTTAAATTTTTTAGTATCCCAAATTGTATACCTCCCATTTAGCAAGTCACCACCAACTGATTACTATACAATTCATACAGTACTTGACCTTGCAGGTTATAAAAGCAAATAATTACAACAACAAACTTGTTTGTAATTTTTTTTACCAGCAATTATTTCTTAAAGCTAGTGACATTATTTCAAAGTGTGGGTAACACTCAAAACTATGGAATGTGATTGAACGGCAGGATTTTTTCCATCTGTTAATGTCATTTATGGGTTCAACTGGTTTAATCATGGAGGGAAGTGGTTTAAATGAGCTGTTAAGTGCTTCCTATGCATCTGCATTTGTGAAGAAACTGTTAAGTGGTGACACTTATTCAAAAGCACTCGGAGTGCTTATACTGACACATTCTGCATTTGCTGCAGTTTTTATGGATGATACGGAGCTTTCTGCTGATGAACAGTCAGCGATAGAAGCAACTTCACAAAGTCATGACACACGAGGCCAATGAAGTAGTGAAAAATGCACTTTAGAAGTTCAACGATAACTTGAATTTAAAAAAGAGTAAAGGAGGTATTGTAAGAATTTGGGTACAGTACTTTGAAATGGAAAAGCTTTTTAAACCATTCATTGAAGCAGAGTAGCCAGGAAATCGGGAGCTACGCCTCAAAACAATCCAAAAATATTCTTCCCTATCACCATGCCAATGTTAACTTTTTGTATGAGAAATCTCCTCAGATATACTTGCAATAAAAGTTTGGTCTAAAGGGGAAGATAACCCCAGAGGAATATGAATACTTTGTTCAAAAATGTTATTTCACAATAAGGTGGTCAGAAATGTTATGGTCTGGGACCTGGTCAGATATTACGATTGAGCAAACGTTATGCGATCCATAAAGAGTTGTGGAGGATTGACTCATGGCAGAGGATTGACTGGTTTGATGCTAGCTAAATGGAATATCGGCGTGACCACTAGTTTAAGGGTCACAAACAAGATGTAAGAATACTCTAATGTTGCTTACAACACAATAAAAATCATGTAGATGCACGGAAATCTACATCTACACAAATATAATAAAGAGGAAAGATTTGATTTTTTGTTTTTTTGTTTGTAATGGATAAACTCAAAAACTACTGAACCGATTTTAAAAATTTCACCAATATAAAGCTACATTATCAGTGAGAAACATAGGCTATAATTTATTTTGAAAATTTAATTTATTCCTCATAAAAATGTCGATAGTTTTACACAAGGTATAAAAAATTGCCTAAAATATGCTTTCTCCGCGTGCGCTGCAAAAACTATTGGTATTACATTTAAAAAAAATACTATACATATTGAACGTTCTCACTAATGTGAACAAAACAAGTCCGCGAGACAATATATGTAATTATTATAGTTATGTTACAATAAACGTTTTTTGTTGAAGTTAGTCAACTAAAACACGGATGCGAACAAAAAGTGATTATATCCGTATCATGATATGAATCCTTATCCAAATCAATTATTTAATCAAAACCTTGATCTCCCCGTCATCGGCAGTCCAGTCTACTGCAAGAGCGTTGTGTTAGACCACGCACCCACTGAAGCGGGTGTGATGGGTAGCTATTATCGTAAATTTAGAGATAACTATGACTTCCCACTCTATCGTCAATGGGTCTTGCCCCATCCACTCTTCCCTTACTTTGATGGTATGTCTACAAGCATGGGGATAATAGAGAATGATAAAATAAATCCTCATGATAATGATGTAGGAGTTTCTTCAATGTAGCGCATTATTGGTAGAAGTTTGGCAAATATCAAATTTAAAGGAAAACATATAGTTAAACGTCTTGGAACGTTTGCTTTTGGAAAGAAAAATCAGAGATGATTTGTGTACAGCTGATCCAGAGTTATTAATAATCTCATTTACTAAGCCCTCACAAATTCATTTTAAATAAAGTTATGAGTACGAGCTTGCTCCATACCCATTATCACTTTTTGAAGAGATAGTAATGTGCAAAACCAAGAAATCCTCTCTTTATGATGCCTTTTTGTCACTTTCTGAAAGTGAAAGTTGATAGAATATTTTTGATACACAGAATTGTTTGACAACAGTGATAGAGCTTTGGAACCATTCTAAATAGGTATATTGAGTACTTAAAGAGCCACTAAAAGGAAAATACTCTCATCGTCTTGGATGGATACTTTGAAAATGTGACATAAGTAATTCCCAAAGCCACTGAACATGCTCGTTGACCAACATTATCTTCTACAGAGATCATATTTGATTGAACCATGCTTGCAACAAGTTAAAGCAAGTATATTCCAACTGAGAGGAGCAAGAGCCGGCTTATCACATTTCTGAAGGATAGATAGTTGAAAGAAGGTTTGACAATTGTAGGTGAAGATGTTTAACTATTAGTACCCCCCCATTGCCTTATCTGGGTCAAAAACAAACATACACATCTTAAAATAAGGGAAAGGAAATATTGATAACAAAACTGTACACACCAAACAAGCTCCATGAAATACGGTTCAAATGTCAAAATCCTTTTCCAACATACGTTCACCGTAGCTAATTCTAATTAATCGTTTTTCAAGCAGGGTAGAATGAAGTTCATTAAACCACTATAAGAATCTGCTTTTGTATTTAAATATATTGGTGCTGAACCTGTGAGGATTGCTGAAGCCGGAAGATAATTTATTCTTCAACTCTATTATGACAGTGAGAGTGTATCTCGCCAATACTTGGGAAAGCAGTCTTTTATAAAATCACTGATAAAAAAAACGCTCAATCAAGCTTTTTTGACCTCACAGAAGCTGCTTTTCAATATAATTGTTTGCGACCATACCATACAAACCAGAAATGTATATAAAATGACTTTCCACTGACAGAGTGTAGTTGGGAAGTCACCATGAATGGGCTAGCTTCTATCACAAAAGATAGAGAACCTGCACTGACAGAGCTTCAAATCATGTAAATGCCTTCAAGGTTAACAAAGGGGATTTGTAGCTCTAGGAAAGTTGGATTAAAGGGCTCAGTGATTTGAGAACATTGGAGTGGTTTGTTGACCTTTATTTCTGACATTGTTTTAGAAGAGAAAGACTGTGATGAACCCGTTGATATTCAACTGTAAGAATTCTTCTCTATAGCAAAGGACTAAAACTTAGTAAAATAGTTTTTATATTCATATAAATAAAATAGTACTAAAATAAGAGTCGTCTAAGTTGATTTGTTTTATATGGGGTATTATTAGAGTATTATTTAATTAATGCACTAGGCTTATATGATATTACTTGAAAATACATCATTTTTTGCAACCATACTTTCTTAAGATGTTAAGAATATGTGTTATAAAAGGAAATAAGGACCTTACGTTGTCATACTAAAAAATCCTTGAGTTTTGATGGTACAAAATGGTGTTGGAAAAAATTGTGAAGCTACTCGCACCTTTAGTGCCTAAACGGTGAATCCTAGAAGAAAAATACATAAAACACGCAATGTATATTGTTTTATTTAGATTAAATTTATAACTAAAAGTTTTTCTCTAAAATGCTATTGATGTGATATATTTACAAAAAACTGATTTTTGGCACAATTTCTCCAATATGGTGCCTAAACCTGGTGTGAAAAAGGTCTGCAAAATTAATACGAATATGTTTGTAAATACCCTTCTAGTAATACAATGAAATTAGTTCCAACATTCCCTAATTCTTTTTCTTATTAGACTCCCTTATTAACTGGGCTAGTAAAACAAATTAATAAATCGTGCTTATCGGAAAAGTAAACTGTTCATTTGTGGCTGATACGTCTTCCTTATATTATTATGCACCATTCACGAAAGTCCAACGTGTTTGACGAGGTATTATGGAACGTGTAGAATATTAATGCTTCGTTTGCGTTACAAGAACCCAGGGCGTTACAAAGTACGCTCAGTCAAAGTTGGGCGTTACACAAAGAACAGCACACGGTGTCACAGCGTTTAGTTTGAACGTTTTACCCGTATGTAATCCGGAACTAAACTAGGTTCTAATGATGATTATATGTGTGTTTAATGTGGTACTATATGTAGTAGATAAAAAATACAGTCGACACAATTATCCAGGATAATGAAAAGAGGAGCTTTACACATACAGTCGAAAGACAAAAATAATACAACTCAATAATAATACAATTTAATATACCGTCACATAACGACTAGAAATTACTTAACAAACATATTTTTTAATAGTTATTTACAGAATACAAGGTCAACATCGACCCTGCGGAGCTCTCTACTTTGGTTGAAAGTTCAGTTTACAAGTAGATTAATAATTAAAGTGAAAAAAAGATAAAATACGAGACGGATTCACAAATGAGACGCAAATAGGATGACCCACTCACGAATAACTGGGAGATGACAGGGTATTTTTTTTAGCACCGCATCTTACTACTTCTTCGGGCTATACGCATATACACATGCTAATGAGCTAGAGATGGGAGAGGTTGAATTCAGAGGAAGTGTACCCACATTTTCGTGGAGGTAGAATGGAAAATAATTTTGGTAAAAAAACCTCAATAAATCCGACCGGGATTCTAGTCCCGAACTCCCTGGTATCGGCAATATTGTTTATTGTTAGAATGATGCCTTTGATCATGCGGCCTCTGAAGTAAGTCTGCGTCTTGTTAAATACGAAATATAAACGTTGGACACAAATCCTAAATAGTTCAATGGTTGAATACTTTGCTCAATCCTAGGATTGGCCGTGGTCCGTTTTCGGGCTTTGCGCCCAACATATAAATATGATTAAATTTATTTAATTGTATGGGTGTTTGATTAAAATGTAAACTTAAATATCTTAGATCCTTTTCAAGGCAGTAGTTTCACGTTTTATTTAAACATGGAAAACTGGCTCAGTTAAAAACCACGCCATTAATCTTGTATCCTTGAACCTCTGGCATGCCAGCTCAAACTTAAAAACCTCATCATTATTTATAAAAAGCACACCTTACATCAAGGCAAACAAAACAAATTCTTTCCTCAAAGTTTAAGTTTGTACAAACGCAAGGTATGTCGAAAAAACTGTTTTAGAAACTTTATAATATCCCATACAAGGAGAAAAGAACAAAAGAAGCACAATTTTAAGAGAACTCTTTATAAATAATGCAAGAAACAAATTCGCGTTGCAATGTTATTTCCATTATGTTGTTTGGAGTTCTGGCCTTATCCCCCTTTATATTCTGTTCTTTGCTTGTATATTGATATTCTCGTGTGTTCTGCGGAACAAGCCAAAGAGTGGTGGAAGGGGAGAGTTGTGAAAATTTTAATTATTCAGGAATCTGTTTCAAGACCAGGGATACCATATCAGGTCATCCATATTTTACAACACGGAAAAAAGAACACAGGATCAGTGGATACGAGGAGACAGCTAAAACAACAAGAAAATAGAGGACGAAATGGCGAGAACAAACAGCAGGGAAATAAGCCTAATCGTCCCCTCCTCTTGCTCAGGATCAAAATTTTAATAAAAATTTAAATAATATAAAGTACAACTGTAATATAAAACACTTGCTATGAGTGCAGTGCATGGTCTAAATTTAAAGAGCAGTCTTACGACATGAATTTCCAAATGTATATTGCTGTACACAATAAAAGCTCTCTTGGAATTCCCAATTCGGAATCAAATACCCAAAACAATAACATTGGAACGTTATGATCCTTCCCTTTCCTAGAATAAATATTGTAGGTGCGTCACTAGACAGTAAGAGGTTAGAGTAACACATTTTCCTGCAAGATTGTTTTCAGAACCAACTTTCTAGACAATAACGTTCAGCCAACTTACCAGGACTAGTTTTTACTAAAACTAAGAACATGAATTTTATGAACAAAAACGCTAATTAAATTGATTTTTTAATATCTTGTTTATAAAAATAGTACTACAATTAATTTATCATGAAAAATATTGTTCTGTATGAACTATATTTAATTTGGCTACAAATAATTTCAGAAATATCTTAACAACTATAAACGCACATCACTAAAAATTATTAATATTTATAAAACGACTATGGAATATATAATTCCAATCTTAAAAATGAAATATTACTCAGACTACCTTGATTAACTATATTATATTTATTAATAGCTATTATTTTTGAATTTTACAATCATTTACTGATAGGTTAAAACATTTATCCACACAAATATGCATTGTTAATTGTTATTATTTAATTTTATAAATACTAAACTAGTTCAGGATGTATTAAAATGGCCACGCTGACACAAACTCTTAAAGCTTATTATTATATTAATTCTCTAGCCAAATATTTTAGTTTACTTTTAAGAATACAAGATCCTAGATTTGTTTTATAGCTAATATTTATAAACCCACTATTAATAAAATAAACATCAATGTTAAAATATGTCCTTTTAATAGTCTTCTACAATCCCCCTTGTGCAATATAACTGCACCGGTTCTCCGAACAAAAGAGGGTATTTTGGAAGTCACCGACGAGTAGGATACATACAGCTAAAACATTGTTCCTCTAACCAAGTAGCAAAATAGTACACAAATAAATTCCTCAAACTTGTATCACTATAGAAGGGTGCCTAAAATCTATAATAATAAAAGATATTGTTTGTTTGTGTGCAACTCCCAGCCAAATCTACGGAACGCAGCGATCTGAATTTCTTAACATAGGTGGACGGAAGGGGGTCCGAATGAACCTCAGGCCGGATTTTTAATTTTTTAATTAGCTATTTAACAAATTTTTGGAGGGGTCACGGGCAACGCCGTGCGGGATTGCTAGTACTTTAATATACTGGCACGATAGATTAGAAGTTTGGGTTTTGAAATATAATTTAAGTCATTTTTCGAATTATAGATATTTCATTCATGCGTGACCAGAGTTTTGTGCCCTACATACAGAAACCCGAAGAACAGAATCCTTACTTAGAAAAATTGGTTATTTTGGGAGGGGGGGGGAATAAGAATAATGTGTTCTTGTTTATCAAAAGGCTCATTTTAAGTGTTCATTAAGAACGGCATTGAACATAAGAAGACAAAATCTGTGTTTGACTGCATTGCGTGTTTAGATAACTTTGAATATTCATAAATTAAAATTAGTGTGCACTTAAATCCAATGTCAAGCTCATTTTTTCTTCTTTTTTTTTAGCACAGTGTATTCTTACTTGTTCAGGCTATACGCATATATGTCATAGTTAAAATCTCACCTAATCTGTTTATCCAGTGACGGTGGGAAATTAAGGGTCAAGGATTAAATTCAATTTTGTAATGAGGATGGTTTAATCATATATCAATCTCTCTCTCCCCATTCAAACTAGAGTATGTGTTCTTAAATTGTGTCTCCCTCATCCTTAAGAATATTCTAATAATGTAAATATGTAATTAAACAAGACTGATATTAAGAGACAGTGCAAAAAAAATCTTCATTACATCTGAAGATATATATTATCAATTTTTTCTGCAGAAAAATACTGTAAGATTTGTGTTCATAAGACGTTGAAAGCATATTGATCAAAAATATTTTAAAAGTATGATTGTGTATTGGGCTCATTTTTTACTTTTAATTTAAACATTTTGTTTGAGACTTTAATGCAATTTTTAGTGGGCGGCAGAAAGGAGTGGTCGTTGTTGGTGGAGGTTTTGATAGGGAGGAGGTAAAATCCAATTGATTGCTGCAGGCTATTGGCTACTTTTACCTGATAGTGTGTAAGGTAACAAATTCATGTAATGGGTCTACGGGTTAGAGTGACCAATTTGTCAAATTTTAAATTTCCGATATTATTAATTTGGAGTTTATTAGTAAACATGCATATATATTTTATAGAGTCAAAATAATGAAGTAGTATGCCAGTGTGTTTGTACCAAATCACGCTGAATTTGCACACTGTAACAACTTAATAAATCAGTTGCTAATCTCTTGAAGTACTTAAGACATTCCGTTTCTCTTACAATAACGGTTAAACATAAATAATAAAGGTATAGATTTGTTTTTATAAAACTATATGAATACGATACGTTGAAAACGTGTGAAATTTGACACTTATGGACACCTACTAAGTTGTATTTCAATCTATTGGAGTATGAGATATGTGATTTAAATGATATTTTATCAGGACAAGGAAGTGCTTAGTTTCGAAATGGTTGGATGTGTCATTTGAAATGACCCATCCTTATTTTCTAATTGACTTAGGCATAGTTTATACTATCCAAGGTACCTATAAGGGGGCTGCCTAGGCAGCTGAGATAATGCCAATCAAAGGTTGCACCTAGGTTAAATATCGATAGCTCTTTTTGATAGTACACAAGTTTGATGTTTGCTGAAAGGAATACCAAATTATCTTATATGACCCTATACACATATTTACAGATTTTAACATAGTTCAAGGTGGAAGTGTACAGAATGCGATAAAGGGGTAATATTATTCAGGTTTTACAGAAAATATGTGTTGGTCAAAATAAATCAAACATTTCCCAAGTAGAAATATAGTGTTTAGTATTAATTTGCTTCTCAATAACAACTGTTGATACCACCGTGTGAAGAAAATTAAACTCTGTGTTTCAACTAGAGCAATATTTTTATTTTTATTTGGACAGGAAATATTTTGTTAAAACCGCGAAAACACTTAGCCTACCTTTTTTCACGTCCCCCACACTCCCACCTTAAATGTTGAAATTTTACCACTCTAAAAAGGCTAAAAATCTACATATTTTAGTTTATTTTAGTTGTGAATCGATTAGCATAATTTAATAGGACCTAGGAGGGTCACAGCACAATACCAAATGTATTTTCCTCCTCCCCCATTTGTTCTCATACTAACAGTCAACTCTAGTCATGTCTAGAATAAGAGATAAGTTAGAAGTGAGACCGTCGTGTCAGAAACATGTATTAGTGTGAGTAGGACCTGGGTCGTTTCCCGGGAGGTCTGTTCGTCTCCACTGATGCCCACCCACACCTATATCTACACCTTTTTTTAGGCATCACTTCTTATTGCCTGTTTGGGACACACACATATGTATTTGATACACTGCTAATATGTTAGAGATGAGGAGGCTTTAATTTTTTTTAAAAGTATCTACAGTTTTGAGGTGGGAGAGTGGAAAGCCACCTAGGAAATAAAACACTCAGTACACCCACCCAACCTAGATTTGAACCCCAATCTTCCTGTCATCGGCAGTCCAATCTGTTGCGAGAGTGATGTCCTAGACAATTCAACCACAAAATTAAATTCAAAATCTATGAAATAACCTTTTCAAAAAATGTTAAATAAATTTTTTTTTTAATCACTAAAATAGTGCAGCTATATTTAAGTCTTAAAATATTTATTTGTTGTTGCCGCGGGAGCGTGCGTTACCGTTGGTGTGGTGTTTCTCCTAAGTCGATGTGTGATCTGACTGGGTGGAGCAGTTTGTTCCGTTTGCTTATGTACAACTTGGGTAGATTTTTCCAATTGTTTGTTTTGTCTTTCTATTTCTCGGACAAACGCGGGGCAGTTCCTGTAGTTTGCCGCGTGCTCTCCCTGGCAGTTTACGCAGCGTGCCGGCATGGTTCTGTCTTTCTTGGTGCATGCTGTTGTTAAATGTTACCCGAGGCACTTGACGCACCGAGGGGTTTGAGAGCAATAGTTTATGGAGTGACCAAATCGTTGCCATCGGTGGCACTGAAGTATGGTGCTCGTCGATTTTTGGTACTCTTCCACCTTGACAATGGTGTGATTTATGGCCCGTACTTCATAGATCTTTGCGACGGACTGGTTTTTTTCCAGCGTGCAAACAAAGATAGGTAATAGCCTAGGTGTAGCTATTTGTTGGGAAGATTTGGTAAACAGTTGTCTCACGTTTATGGGCTTAAAATCCATTTCGATTAGCTCCAAACTTATGGAATCTCATGGCATGGTAGAGTGTAGGCCCTTGATCACTAGTTTAAATGGTTTATCTTTCTGCAACATGTATGCGTAGTGTTCTAATGTTGCTTCCTTTAGAATCTTTAAGAGTGTGGAGTAGTCTCTTAGGGAGCTAGTAATTATTTTAATCCCCTGTGCAATGCAGTAGAGTTTGTATTCCTCTTTTAAATTCTGCTTTAGGAGTTTGATTATGTTGTTATACTCCGCCGCGTTCGGAATCACTATCGGTGATGTCTTAACCTTTTTGGTTGAAGTCTCTTCACACTGGGAGTCATATATCGACTCCATAGTGGTGCCCGCTTGGTTATTGGTGACTTTCCCACTAGCTAGTGCGGTGAATTGATTTGTTACTTTAATCGCCTTTGGGACTGTAACATCAAGTCTCGGTTTGGCCCTGTGTTTCCGTTTTAGAGTTGAGGCAGGTTCAAAGCTTAAAACAGATTGTGCTGGTTACCTGCTGTACTACGCGTTTGTCCATGTTGTACCTCCATGGTAACTTTTCCTGTGAGTGGCGTGTCCATGTTCCCATCCTGGGACTCCTCTGGCATGGTGTCCTCTTCTTCTTCATCCCCGGTGACGTCAACGTCAGATCCAGCAGACATTTTGTTATTTCGAGGGTTTAGCTGTTGCTCTTCCACACGATTTTGGGTTCGGCCGATCGGTCGACCGTTCACTGGCCGTTCACGACGACACTAAAAATCGTTCGTTGAATCGGCACTCGTAATATATAGATATTGGCCCTGAAAGGGGCCGAAAGATTTTACGTTAAAAACAGAAGATTTAAATGTAATGGTTCAAAACACAGACCGGTAAAAGATCACTGGTAATACATGGAAAATCACTCAACTTCGGCCTTAAAAAGGCTTCGGAAGAACTGTAACCGTCGGTTGAAAAAACACCATGCACACACAACCTCATGGGAACCTACACTCACTGTTCGATCCCCTTATGGGGTTTGTGATCAACTAGTAAACATGTTTAACATCATTCGGTGATAGGAAACATTTTTCTTTTAATTTATTTATTTTTTAATTCCTTTCCTGAATATTGCACTTTAGATGTCGAAACATGTCAATACAAATTACTACAGGTTATCAAATCCTACTTAAAAATTTCAAATATTAAGACTAATATGGTTATTTGGAGTTGCCTACCAGATTTAAATTTCTACCACAACTAGAAATGTTTGACTTTATGTGCCTCATCAAGACCCTTCCCCTCTTTTCCCTCATAACCCAGTAATGTATTAACATTCTAAACCCTCCTATCAAAAGTAAAGGGCAGGCTGGTATTTAATTTCTGTTACCCGCTATCAACGCCGTTTCTTGGCAAAGATAATTATTTTAGGCTAGTCAGCTGATGATTGATGCATGACATGACGGTCATCAAAAAGAAAGATTAGGACCAAATAAAAACCGTATTATATGGATTGATTGTAATTGCAATCGAAGTGATAGTTCATTCATTAGTTATCACTCTTTTTTATAAGCACCACATATTACTCATTGTAAGGGATATTTGAATATTCCTTCTAACGGAATAAAGATTAAGAATTTAGAACTTTAATACAAAATGTACCCAAATTTTCCTAGAGGAAGAGTGAGAAATCATTTAAGGAAAAAAATCTAGCTACCCTCAATTGTAATTCAAGTCATTATCTTTACATCTCAGGTAAACCAGAAGAGACATTACTGATGCATTATTTTGTGTGTCAATCCATGCGGATAGTGATCATGGTTTATTAGCACTGGATATTTTTATTATTTTATGCATAAACATGATTAATTATGGTGTTAAGATTTCTAAGCTCTTCTGATGCCACCAAATGGACTCCATGGACCCATAGAAGAACCATCAGTAATTTGGTCCACATCAGCACGCAAAAGATTTTATTAAACCTAGTATAATTCATTTTAGGAGTCATACAAAATTTGTACGTAGTATACATACGAATTTAATAAAACGTTGCACGTTTCAATAAATGGATAATAATCAGGAAGTAATTCCATTATTTTCAGGGACTCTTGTACTATTACTTTGTACTTTATATTTTACACTTTTGTCTGTTTATACCTTCGTATATACAATGTATTACCTCCCCTCACTATCTATTTGGGCTAGTCACATGTAATTTTTATATTAATGGATTAAGGAAATAGAAGCTGTAATTTAAGGTTTGAGAAAAAAAAACTCCATGGCGTAAGCCCGTCAGTGAAAATATTGCTAACATTTTTGGGCAGAGGGTATCATGTGGTCATCACAGCGAGCTTTCCGACCTTTGACCTGAGTGTTCCAAACAAGATCCGCCACTTATTTATTCGAGTAAATACTCAATTTGCCCTGATGTGGTTGAACTTTGACTCCGTTCCAGATATAACACTTCACAAAAATAAATGAATTGCTGGGGATCAAACTCGGGACATCTGGATCTGTAGCAGAGAACTCTTGACCAATAGACCGCAGCGGCAATTAGAATTTAGAGCAAATGCTCCCAAATTATCGTTAGTAGAAAGCTTACAAACCATTTGGGTAGAACCACTTTCATTACACACAGCCACCCGCTTCGGTGGCTGCATAGCCTAATGCACTACTCTCGTGTTGGTCTAGACTGCCGAAGACCGGGAGATCAGAGTTCGATAACGGCCGGGTGCACTGAGGGTAGTTTCCCCTAAATGGATTTCCACCCTCCATCCACGCAAATGTGGGTGAATCTTCTCTAAATTAAGCCTTTCTAATCACTTATCCATTAGTGTAATTAATATATAGGCGTATAACCCAAACGGGTAGTAAGATGTGGTGCTAAGAAAATCACGCCGAACCGGGATTCGAACCTTGACCTCTCATCACAGGCAAACCAGACTAAATTAGATTGACGTTTTAAAAGGGGGGAGGGGGGGACTTTTACTACATCTCCAAGAAAATTCTGTTGTAGCTCCAAATTGATTATGTCTTTTCCACCTTGTTTTCTTGTGAACCAACAAAACAAACGTAGGCCTATTTATTTATTGTTGGTTGGTATTTAATTTTTTTAGGACAAAGCCAGGAGAGGGCAAGAGGGGCTATATAATACAGGACAATATTCATTGTCAAATAATTTATTAAATTTCAACCGTCCAAGATATATAGGTTAAAAATATACGTAGGTTTAGGCCTACAAAACATGCAGTAACAAGTTGTAATTATCTAAATTACGTCATCTTTAAAAGATAATCTAGAAACGCCCCTGCTTGCTTGATAACAACCCCACAATAATGTTGACAGTTAAAACACCTTTAAAAGATCTAAAAACGTGTCAAACAATATTTTTCTAATAGCACAGCAAAAATATTATAGAGACTCAACAAACGTCAAAATTTGTTTTTTAAACGTGTCAAAACAATATTTATACACTTTTTTTTAACCAAGACAAATTCTTATAAACAACATATTTTTCCTAAAGAAATAAAACTTTTCTAACAACACAGCAAAATTTATCTAAAGCAAGCACCAAAATTATTCTAATATTAAGTAAATATATTTTATAGAGAGCAATGATAGTTTTGTCGAGTCAAATTAACGGCTATATTTGATATAGTTAAAACATGTTGTTATATCAATCTATGAAAATGTTAGTATTCCTTGTAATATTTTCTGCGTTAATTCAACAGTTATGTTGATGTAATTAAATAGTTTCATTGAGTCACCTTAAGAACTGCCAATGTTTCAGTCGATAAAATAGCGTTGCCTTATTTGATCAATTTCATGTATGTCGTTAAAATTTGTTTGTTGCTTCAATCTAACGGCTCCGGCGTGGCCATTAAAACCATTTTGTTGAATCAATTCAACAGCTTTGTCGATGTCATTAAAATTGATTGTTGCGCCATTTTAATGGACGATATATTCCCTTTTTTTTTTTTATTTTGCCACTACGTCTTACTACCTGTTTGAGATACACTCATATGTATTTGATACGCTATTATTATGTTAGCGATGAGGAGGCTTGAATTTAAAAAAAGTATCCACAGTTTTTAGGTGGAAAAGTGGAAAGCCATCTAGGAAATAAAACACTCAGTACACCCAACCAACCTAGATTTGAACCCCAATCTTCCTGTCAACGGCAGTCCAATCTATTGCGAGAGTGATGCCCTAGACAATTCAACCACAAAATTAAATTCAAAAGCTATGAAATAAACTTTTCGAAAAATGTTGCATCAATTTTTAAAAAAGTCACTTAAATAGTGCAGTTATACTTCAGCCTTAAAAAGTTTATTTGTTGTTGATTTAAGGTGGTATGGCAGGTAAGGCGAGAAAAATGCAGTATTTTTGCAGTTTTTTTTATGGCAAAATTTTTTTGCCCAAAATAAATAAAATATTTCTCCAGTACAAACATAGAATTAACTTTTTTTCACATGGTGACCTCAATTATTATATATATATATTTCACAGGTGACCTGATGGTCTAGGGGTAGGGTGTCAGACTTCTGTGCTGGGAGTTCGGGTTTCAATCCTCATTCCCGGCACAGATTTATCTGATTACCAAACCCTTCCTTCACCTCTGACAAGACGTGTATTAATCACAACTTGTGAATGTGGGGAATAGCCAGACCTCCAACGTGGTTAGGATCCCACGTTAAACTGTAGGTCCTCCATTTCAACTCACAATCACCCTAACATTACACATTAACGTAAGTGTGTATAACCCGAACGGGTAGTAAGACGTGGGGCTAATAATAATAATAATAATAATAATAATAATAATAATAATAATAATAAAATATATCTCAAGGGTGTTCTGGAATTTCAATTTCAACTTTTTCTCTTCATTTAAAAAGTATGTTAGATATTGCTGCTATACTCATGGCAGATATTCAGGAACTATTTACATCACCATGTGAAGAAAATTAAACTCTATGTTTGTACTGGAGCAAAATTTTATTTATTTTGGACAAAAATAGTTCCTGCCTCCCCTTCCATCCCACCTTAACATTTTCAATGCTGTCCTCAAAAGTAATTCTAGTACTTTTCATATTATGGTGTCTCACTACTTATTCAGGCTATACGCACATATTATAATTACTATGAGGCAAGAATGAGGAAATAAGTATTTTAGAGGTATTATACCCACATTTGCGTTGAAGGAGAGTGGAAAACCACTGAGTAAAAAACCACCCTCCATATATACGACAGGGTTTCGTTCCCTAATCCACCCGTCATCCGCAGTCTAATCCAACACGAGGGTGACGCCTTGTACTGTTCGTCCACTGAAGCGGGTATTATTATTATTATTATTAGTAGTAGTAGTAGTAGTATTACTATCAACACAGCGTCTTACTACCCACTCGGGTTATACACTTATGCTTTAATTAATTAAACAGCATTTTACAGACATTGAAATAGTTTTGTTGCATGATATAATGAACTATTTCTACGACAAATAAAGTTGTTAAAATGATGTAACAAAATTATATTAACGACTGTAACAAAACTATTACAATGAAGAAGTTTAGACTCTTCTAAAAACACAACAAAACTATTTTAATGACGTAAGAAACTTCTCTTTCCGTTTAGTGTTTTGTTTCTAGTACCTCATCAGGGTAAACAAACAACTGGCCCAGCGCTTTGTTAATTTCTCTACCTCTCAGACGTCAACCTGAATTATTCCCTGTTTCCTTCACTTGTTACAACACAAGGCACTCCTGCCAACCCCCACCCTCTTATTTTCCCTTCTACGTCTCACGCTCATTTACATAACCATCAACACCCCCCACACTTTATCCACCAGCCACCCTCCCCTCCCTCTGCCTCTCAAGTTGCCTAATTTGTCGCCCAAGGATGAGAGAAGGGTGGGAGAAGAAGAGAAGATGCTTCAAATTCCACCTTCAAACAAATTCTAATTCAGGCTTTTGATGCAAATTAGAAAGAAAAGCAAGTATGTCAAAAAAAGCTGTGAAATGACGGTTAATCTCGGCTTTTTAAACATTGAGCGGTTTTTTTATTGGTTGAACAGTCTTAGTTAGCAACAATAATGAACCACTTTAATATATTTGGCGATGATTTCTAATCCAATTTTAGTTATTGGTTTTGTTAAACATGAACAATTTTCAAAAAATAACGTCAAAATTTATCATCGATTATTAATACAACTTAAAGTAACTATATTAATTAAATATAAGTATTACTAATTTTATTTTTAATAAAAACTGAGTAATTATAGAAATATTTTGGTTTTTTCCAAATTATTACTTTTATTAGGAAATATATTTTATTATTTTATTAGCTTTAATATATTATTAAGTGACTATAACGATTTGTACACTCCGTTTATCCTGAAAGATAACATGTTTATATTTCTTGTTGCCACTATAGTACACCATATATGATAGATATATAGTAGAACTCGTAAAATTAAGATTGTAAGCTCTCACCGTAAACGGTGAATACATTTTGATAATAAATGTTATTTAATCACCTAAATTAAAAATTGTCTCAAAAATGGAAGTGAATGTTTTATTGTAAAATAAATTTTAATATAAATATACTGTAAAGGTGGCGTGCGCCACCTGCAAGGGTCACCGTGTGAAACGCGAGTTCCTTAAGATACAACTAAACAAGTAATAAAATAAAATAATAGCCGTAATTAGTATGTAGATTAATAAACTAACAAGAACACATAAAATTAAATCAAATAAATAACTATAAAACATATAATAACTATTAAAATATTTAAATCAGTTACAAAACTGCTCATTATTAATTCAGGTTACAATAGCAATTGATGTCTTCGTCACTACTTCTATTTAAAACTTTGAACTTGGATATTTAATATGAACCATTCTTTGACTAGACTATTCAATGCCAATCGTAATCGGAATATTCTCGATGTACAGTCAGGGGTGGATCCAGATCATGTCCATATGGGGGAGGGTATCATAGTTATATATAACATAGTTACCTACAATGTTACATTTCTGTTTAGAGCCATTTAATAGTTTCTCATTCATTATTCATATATGATATTATGTATGTTTTAAACCATGGTCATCCTCTCCAATTTTTTTAAATCATATAGTTTTTTAAAACTATTTAGAGTGGCCAACCTTAAGAAATTTTTTGAAAATGGTTCAATCTAAATATTATGAGTAGTCATCAATTTGATTTTGATTTTATTAGATTCTTTTATAAGTCATTTAAAATGTTCCTCACCTAAAAAATTTTGAAATTTGAATGCCCCTCAAAGCTATTTAGAGTGATCCTCACCTTAATAATTTACGATGGTTAGATACCTCTATAGGATAGTCTTTTAAGTGGTCTTCCACCTAAAAAAAAAAATTGAAATTTGAATTATTTCAGAAACTAGGATATTTGGGGTGGTCTTCGCCTAAAAATTCTTCACAGTGACATGAATTTAGAAGCTATTTGGAGTTGTCCTTTCTTTGACATTTTTGAAATTTGTATGACCTTGTAAGCTATTTAGAGCTTTCCTCCCATGACTTTTTCTGCCAGTTAAATGCCTCTGGTCTAGTAGTTATTTGAGACGGTCTTCTCTGGCAGATTTTTGACAATAAAATGCATTTATTAGTAATTTGGAGTTTGATTTAAGGCCATCTTTCAACTTCATATTCGATAATATCAGAGGATTTGAAATATACCTAGGGGGGAGGGGAATCTATTCCAGGGAGGGGAAAATTATTTTCCGGGGGCAGAGCCCCCAAAGTTATACCACTCCTGCTGTCCACGCATAATTTAAATTCGGTAATCTTGGATGAACTGGCCTCAGGCGATTATTAGTCTTCTTCGATATGTGTAGTCTACCGTCTCTATATGGAACAATGATTGTTACTCGCTATGCACGAAAAATATTCGTACATAAAAACGAATATTTTCCCCACATTTTCGTGAGTCATATCGAACATTGAACCAACGTGGGCGAATAACGCAAGTGTGGACCCGGCTTAAGGGGTGTCTGCGAGTAAAAAGATAATAAGATTGTGTAATTTATCTGTGTCGTATTCTCTTTCTAAAATTTGAATTTTCATTTTGTTTTTTGTACTTATTTTATAACTTTCACAGGAGGGTCAACTGACTCTTTGACCCCCCTCCCACCTGAATCCGCACCTGTGTACAGTACAACCTTACCTATTTAACATTACTAGTACCCAACAGAACAAACACATTCACTGTAGTATATTGCAGCCTACAACTGTTAAACAATTGTATATACGTGTGTACGCACTGACCAAAACCCTCCCCCTCTCCCCCTAATAGCATCCATTCACTGGGTCATGTGTTCGAACCACACATAACTGGGGATGCTCTTGTAACTACTTGAAATGACATTTTGGAGGTCAGATGTAACAAACCTTCCCACCATTGCATTTTCATTGTTTTTATTTTGGCTAAAAATCCGTTTTAAAATAACGGCGGGGGCCTATTTTAAAAATGAATTATTACATTAATTAAATTATATTAAAACTTAATTATATAATATAAGGTTAAAACACTAAATCATATGTGATATTAATATACATTTTTTCAGCAAATATGAACTCAAAAAACAAGATAATGTACTTTTATAAATTATCCCAGGTTTTTAAATTTGTTCATCGTGTCTTAAAAACCGTCTGTGCCAATCGCATATCCACACTAATGGTGTATAGTTGATTAAGGTATAATTAAGACATAATATACCCCCATTTGCGTGGAGGAATAGTGGGGCGAAATTAAGGAATAAACACCCAAGTGCACTTGGCCTGGATTAGAACTTTGAACTTCCCATCACCGGCAAACCAAACTATACGAGATTAGCGTCTTAGTCCACGTGTCCACAGGTGTGGATAATACGTCAGTTGATAGCAAATAACTTGTATTATAATAAATAATCCAGACGCTAACCAAACTCGAAAATGGGAACTATTTGAACTCAAGGTGGGAGTGTAGAAAACGCGTGAAAAGGTGTGTTTGCAGTTTTTATAGCAAAACCTTTTTATATAAATCAAACATTACTTCAGTACAAACATAGAGTTTAATAATTTCCTCACGTGGTGATTTTATCAGTTGTTGCATATATTCCATGAGCATAGTGTCATTAGATGACAAACTTTTTAAATGAAGAGAAAAAGTTGCCATGAAATTCCAGAACACCTTTGTAATATATTCAAGAACTGTTGATATCACCATGTGTAGAAAATTAAACTCTATGTTTGTATTGAAGCAATATTTTATTTATTTTGGCAACAAAAAATGTTTTGCCATAAAAATTGCAAAACCCCACCGTTTTATCGCGTCCCATACATTACCTCCTTAAAATACTCCCATGTCGACTATGCTGATAAAATATGTGTATACATACGCGTGCCCGTACCAGTGATCACACGGTCATATATGTCAGGCTCACAAAGTATACATTGCTTGTAACTTAGGTTCAAATCTCAGCTGGGTGCAACCAGGGTGGTTATCTAAATGTGATTTATCATTGTGATTTAACCAATTTCTAAACGCGTGATTGCAGCTGCCTTATATAAAGCAGTCTCAACAATCCCTAACACTTAAATGAAGTCACTAATAACATCAGTGTTTAACTTGGTGATTTAGGAATAAAGCTGTGCTTGTATTTTATTCATACTAGGTTTCAGATGATAATAATACAGACACAGATATAAATTAAATGATCGTTAATATATAAAGGGTCAACAAGTTTAGAAAATTCTTATAGAATAATACTTCATAATCTTCAAAAAGTATATATCAACCAAATAAATCAATTTGTAAATCTATGACAAGTTAAAGTCCGTTTCACTATCTATGGGTCAAACCCTTTCTCCTAGTCAAAGGAAGGTATAGTACCCGTTCCTCAAACCCTCCCTTGTAAGTCAGTACCAGATACACTACCCGTTCCTCGAACCCTCTCTCCTGAGTCAGCGTCCTACATAGTACCCGTTCCTCAAACCTTCCCTTGTAAGTCAGTACCAGACACACTACCCATTCCTCGAACCCTCTCTCCTGAGTCAGCGTCATACATAGTACCCGTTCCTCAAACCTTCCCTTCTAAGTCAATGTCAGACACACTACTCGTTCCTCAATCTCTCCCTCTTGTGTCAGCGTCATACATAGTATTCATTCCTCAAACCTTCCCTTCTAAGTCAGTGTCAGACACACTACTTGTTCCTCAAACCCTCCCTCCTGAATCACTGTTAGACACACTACTCGTTCCTCAATCCCTCCCTCTTGTGACAGCGTCAGACACACTACCCGTTCCTCAAACCCTCTCTCCTGAGTCAGCGTCATACATATTATTCGTTCCTCGAACCCTCCCTCCTGAATCAATGTCAGAAACATTACTCGTTCCTCAAACCTTCCCTCCTGAATCAATGTCAGAAACATTACTCGTTCCTCTAACCCTCCCTCCTGAATCAGTGTCAGACACACTACCCGTTCCTCAAACCCTCCCTCCTGAATCAGTTTCAGACACACTACTCGTTCCCCAATCGCTCCCTCTTGTGTCAGCGTCAGACACACTACCCGTTCCTCAATCCCTCCCTCCTGAGTCAGCGTCAGACACACTACCCGCACCATACTGTTACCTTTCTCGGGATATTTCTGCCAGTGCTAGTGGTTTGGTAGCTTATATCAAGGTGGGAGGATCCTTTGTACTTACCACGTCCTCTTTAATCCCCCCCTCAGCCCGTTGAAGGGTTCTCAAGGGGGTGATGGATGGAAGGGTGGGAGGATCCGCGGCACGCAAATCACCACACACAGCCGAGATTAACTTTAAAAGTGGCTGCTCGAACGTGAAAATGTTGTAATTGAACGGAAATTAGACGACTTTTAGACACAGATTGAGATTGCATCTCTTGCCTTCCCCTTGACTAGAGCCTTGGAGGAACAAGGGGCTAGCTAACCCTCCTACTTGCTATCTTATCTTTGTGTCCACGCCTTCAGTCAGGAGTGATAATCTTCACATGGGACGTTAACAGTTTGGATCCCTTACAAATGGATGTGGTATCGAAAGAAAAGTATCGATACTGTACTCATTAAAAGTGTGTGAAGAAAAATATTGATATAGAAGTAAAAGTATCGATAACAGTAAGTATTGGTATCGAATAAATTTTTTACAAAATTATTTTTAGCTATCAAACTTCTTTAAAAACTTCCATAATGACTCCCTTCCGGATCGTTCTGGTCGTCGTTTATATACTCTATCATGATAGATTATTGACTATTGACAAATAATAGAAGAATTGACGCCCTGTCCTGCTTCATCTGCTTAAAATACTCACATAAACTTTCCCGCATCGTCTGAGCTTATTTTGTTTAGTTTGTGATGGCCGTGCTCAATTGATAAAGGAAGGGGTAGTAGACTGGTCGCCACTCAACCCGTCAGTCGGTAGCTGTATTGATAAACAAATATGAAGAACAGCTATTTATGATGAGCTAAAAGAGATTGAGTGCTAGATTTGCAGAAAATGAATAAAAATTGAGAAATATTTTAATTTGTTTTCCTCCAAAGTTCACCCTAGTAAATATTTAGTCCCAGAATGAGTGAAGAGCATGAAAATGTTGTTTCTTTCGATACTGGAGTATGAGTACTAATATCAGTAAAAATGTATAGAGTTAAAAATACTAGTATCGAAAGGAAAATATCGATATTAGTAAAGTATCGATATTTTTTTACATCCCTACCCCTTCACTGACAACCCAACTTGAGTGTTCTTAAAAAGAATAAAGGGAACAGTATCTAAGGTAAGTATTTTTGACTGTTTTATTTTTCTTAGATTACACAACAAAATACTGTTTCTGTAGATACTTTTCGATTTTCTACATATAATAATCTCAGTCCTATTTGTAATTTGTCTGGTACTTGATGAGAACTTTTCAATTATTTTTAAATGTATATCATTAAATGCCAGCCATGCTCAATGCAGATTTACAAGTTTTTTAACCAAAATTTTTTTTTCACTAAAAATAAACAAAAATACTTGTGACGGAGATGTTGAGATCTATGTTGGAATCCCGGTTTCTGGAGTTAACGTGCTATGGATAGATTAATCTGAAGGGTAAACTTTAAAGCTTGGGTTATATATCTTGCATTCGTTTCATTTAAGTTATTTGACATTTTTTCGGATAAAATTGAAGGATAAATATATATTTCACATCTCTACTAACAAAGAACTTTTTCAAAGCTCAGCGGTACATATTGTGCAAGCAGTGTTGGTTTCCGCGAAGTACTGTAACTTTTTCAGATTTGTAAGAAAACAGTTTATAACTCTAAATAAACTTATTTATTCCACGGTATTTTCACATTTCCCACTAGTTCAATGATTTATTTTATTCTTTCAGCGAAAACTGGTGATTGTGCGTTTTATTACAATTTTTTAACGTAACAAAAACTGTTAATCTGCACGTACATTTTTATAGCTATTAAAATGTCCGTTTATTTAATTTTTTCAAATATTTATGTTTAAGAATTATTTGTCGAAAGGTTACAAAATAAATTAAACATATCTGTAGTGTCATTTTGAAGTTAAGGTACCTAAGAGGTGACCCATACCGCAATTAGCATGGATGCTATGTATTTTAACACATTTTGGTTGAGTTATCATTTTCATTAATACTGAACCTAGCATTATTGAATATATATTATCTTTAGGCAATATATTATCGATTCAAAATAATATATATAAAACTTAAACTAAATAATGTATTTAGTAAAATAAATCATATCTAATTAAAAGCAATTAATATATAATTTAAAATAAATATTAACTTATGTGTATTTTAAAATCACAATATGTGTAGCTAAACATAAATTATAATTTATATAATTTAAAGTAAATAATGAATGTATATAAATAATTTAAAAGGTACACATCATATAGTGCATATGGATATGCACTATATGATGTGTACATTTTAAAATAAAAGAATTATATTTATATATATCATTTTTTATTTTAAAAATTGGCATGTAAACTTTCAAATATTAGGGATTTGGGTGATAAAATAAAATGTATGAAATTTCATGAGCTTAAGATAAGACGATGACGAAATTGACAATAAATCTTGTACATTATTAAACATGCAATACTATGTATTACTTAGTATACGGCAAATGAGTTTATAAATACGAGTATAGCAGTGATACAAAGATGCAAACTAGCCTTGTCACGTAGCTAGAATTTGATTTAAGAGGGGATGGAGAGATTTAGGTCTATTTAGAGCATCTATTCATATTTTTTAACAATATGGCATTAGAACGTTTGTTGGCTCTTTTTAAAATAACAAGTCCTAACAGTGTGCTTCGTGACGTCACAGGCCATGTAAATAAAAGATTCCAACAGATACAAAATACCCTGAACACTCACGTTCCATGTAGCAAAAATTACATTAATACATAAATCAATATTCGACTTGCAGAATGTATGCATAAGAAAAATCTGTCTTTATTTTCATCTAGCTGGTGTACCTATTCTTCTCAAGGGGAATCTATAAAGTATCTTTGTTATTTTAGTATATAAAATTAACTACAGGGAAAAGTAACCAAATCTTAAATTACGTTTAAATATTAATTCTCTATTGGTTTATATTGCGAGACAAAACGCGAAAATTAGGCTGACTAAAAAGCAATGTCAAAATTAAGATACAATCCGAACATATTTTAAAATCTGACAATTATTTTGGTATATACAATAATTTGAATTCTGGTCTGTTGGTGCTAATAAATAATAGTGACACAGCATAAATAATTGTTTTTTAAATAGGTAAAACAAATGAAGGCTATATATTAATATATTAACAGTTTACAGTTTAGAAAAGAATAATTCATTTTAAACTTTTATGACCTAATTCAATCCAATGTTTTAAATCAACAATTTTTTTTTCCTTTTTTTAGAAAACATTATCTTAAAATACATCGGAATTCCAAATTTTAGGATGTTTAAAAGTGTTTGAATAATCCACATGCACAGACAAATATCTAAACCATGTCGAATTAGAATGTTTTACATCCTGCTGCACTCTTTATTTATATAATTTATGCTTTTACAATATAAAGATAACCTTGAAAATTCCAAACCCAACCAATAACCAATAGATTTTAAATACAATCTTAGAAATGAAACATTATTTGTCCCATAAACTGAGTGCACAAACGTACGCGATCCATATAAAACCAAATATTTGCCTGATAGAGATCATAATACATGAGAATATATATTTTATACACTTTTACAAAAACTATAGGGAAAAAATAATATGCCAATTTAACAAAGGGCATAAACAAAATAATAGGCTGTTGAAGAGACAAATTGGTACCTGCAATTAGGCCTACCTATACAGTTTTAATTTTCTACTTTTACAAAAATAAGTTGTTTTTCCTAATAGTTTGTGAACTATTTAGACCCTACTTTTGGATCCAATTTTTAAAATAAGAAATATATATATTCTATGGTTATTTGTGGTTGTCTTTATACCTACATGAGTAAACTATTCCAATTATTTCCTATACGACAAATGTTTAATTCAATTAATTTTTGAATTTTTTACTGCTGATGAAGGGGATATTGTGGTTTGAATTTTGGTTGAGTATACTGAGGATGTTTTTTCCTTAATGATTTCCAACTCCACCTCCATGCAAATACCGGTAAAACTCTTCTATATTATAATCTTCCTCATCCCTAACACATTAGCGTAACAACCGTGGAATGAAGTGTCCGTAGGGTAGGGTGCTGTGGCTGTCTGTACTCAGCCTTTCGTCCCCTTCCCATTCCATAATTTTAGTTGTTTTATGCGCTACCAAAATAAGAGCTCTGGTAGAGAAACAGTTTTTCAAGTCCTAAATTCAAACACCAACATAAGTTTTCAAAGCTTTACAATGTGGGGATGACATTTTTCTTTGGACATTTTAGTTTTTAGGTCACTACAACCGAATTTAATGGTTCATAATAAACTAATTTTTTAGCATCTAGGCCCTATTGAAATGTATGTGTACTAGGAACAGATTAATTAGATTAGTAACCGTACGTTCACTACAACCGAATTCATTAAGTCTAGGGTTTAGAAATGTATCTAATGGCAAAAGAAAATAAGTAAGGGAAGCACACCCTTAGGTTTCTTTGATTACATAGGGCTATTCCAAGTTCCAGCTTGCTATTTTTCTTGGGTTTGGAGATACCCATGGCAGTAGTCACGCGTTCTTAGATGGAAAATATATGAATTATTTCTCTCTTGCCCTGGATTAAGAATATGCTTAGTGCTTTATACAAGTTTTTTTGGAGACTTGAGTAAGTGTTGTGCTATGAAAGGTGAACTGGATTTGATTCTTGTGTTGCGGATTTCTAAGCTACCGGAACCAATATACTTCAAACTTAAAGTATGAATGAAATTTAAAACGTGTGATGGAAGGTCCATTCTTTTTTAAGTGTAAAAATAAGGAATGCTTAGTTTATCTGGGTGTTTAACGTATAATAAAAGCAAGTGTTGTACGACAAAATAGTTTACACATCGATTTTGGAATACGACATGCTTAAGAGAACCATTTTAGGATCCAATGCCATAAAAAACTGTGTTTCCTCCTACAAATCAAAAAGGAACATAGATTACAGGCAATGTTCGAGTTCAGTCACTGAATCACATCCTAGCACAACTGGAAAGCGTCCTCACAGGTCATAACTATTTCATTTAATGGAAAAATGTATTTTGTGGAGAGCGATGCAGTCTACATCCTGATCCTAAAAATCCTGATAGATGGTGCCCTGACAGTGAATGTAGAATTATAGAACGTGGTTATAAGAAGAAAACATTTAAAGAGTCAATTAAGGAAGTCTTCGAAAAGCGATCAGTTGATTGGAGTGATGCCGTGAGTTTGCGTCTTCATTCAGCTGTTAGTGACCTTCATGTCAAGTGATAACAACAAAAAAAGGTTGCAACACAGGCATTATAGATACCAAACTCCTGTATACCCGTGCTATGTGTCTCACTACCTCAAGAGAACTAGATGTCAAAGAAGTAATTTTTCATTAACTATCTTCTGTATCAACTGCATTGTTTGATGACAGTTGAATTCCAAGATTCACAAAAAGCAAGTCAAAACTAAGAAAAATGTTGCAAGTGGAACAGTAAGTGAGAATATACAACAAAGAAGATGCAATAATATTATATGGGTGTGCTATATTATGGGCAATCCACTGACCTTCTCATGGCTCATGTCTACTTGATTTTTGACAAGTACAGCATAAAATAGGACACTAGAAGTGCAAAAGCTGGTTTGAAAAGTGCACAACACCAACTGGCTCTTACCATCCCACTACCACCACAACAATTAATGCTTAATGTTGTAATGATATGGATTTTTCCTGTCTTTTTAATATTCGCGATCATATTTTAAAGTAAATATAATAATATTTCTTCTTTTCAGTTAATATAATGTAAACTCATCTTTTCTATACTACGGCCATGTTTCTTTTTCTTTTATTTTAACTGCACGTGCAAGAAACAAGGTTTTTACTTCCGTGTTGTAATACGCAGTAAATAAATAGCAGGTGCAGAGTTGCACATCTGTTTTCCTAAATGCGCGCTAATATAAAAACTAACCCTATTGGTCGATGGAAAGAAAGCAAGGAGTGGTCGGGGTTGACATGCTCGACTCGAGAGGACGCTAGCTTGTTAGACGGTCATTCTTTACTTTCTACTCTGCTACGGCAGACGAGATGGAAGCGTTTTGCAACATTAAGTGGTGGTTTATTTTAATTACAAAACAACTTAAGGACAAATAAAATTGTCGTTGTGACAGCAAAACACAGTTTTTCTCATTTCTTGGGCAGATTTATCTCAACATCTAGTCCAATATTTATTGTTTAAATTACATGTTTTACAAATGGCGCACCAATGTGGGCCAACAGCCACAATCTTTCCGTGACTTTACAATTGGCGTACTCAACGCGGGGCATTCTTCAAGAAGATCCATCCACACCGTTACAATTGGCGCACAACGTGGGGCATCCAGTATTCAGTACTTTACAATTGACGTCACAACGCGGGGCATCTTTTCACACCGTTACAATTGGCGTCACAACGTGGGCCAAATCTATCCACAATCCTTTTAACTTCTTTACAATTGGCGCACAACGAGGGGCAGTTTTTAACTTCTTTACAATGTGATCGGTAACAAGCTACAATTGATCATCCTAATCCTCCAACAGTTACAAAGAGAAGGTTCTATGTCAGACTGTTTAAAAAAACTAGTGGTTATTGGGCCAGAAGATATTCCAGTGGAAATTATAAGAAACTTATTAAAGGGCCGTCCAAATATGGTTACGACCCACGAAGAGGCTGACGCCATTATCATAACACAAGCTGTAATACTAGGTGAGCAACTTGGAGATAAATCTACCATTAAAATTATATGCAATGATACTGATGTATTGGTGTTACTTATGCATCATTGCCACTGCCAGCAACTGGAATGAACTGTATTAATGGAATCTACTCAATCTGAAAGAGGGCACATTTTACATTGTTATGACATTGTCTATGCACAAAGTCATTGTTCCAGATTTACTGGCAGCCCCATGTACTATCTGGTTATTGCATCGGTAATCAGAGAGCAATGAAAACACTACAAGGTGTAAAGACACTGGAGAAACTGGGCAACACATTATCACTGCTTCCAGAAGTGATTGAAGAGGCAACAAAGTTCATTGCACACTGTTACGGCAGTGCAGTTGGCCCTATGTCAGATATAAGAAGGGATGTTTGGGTAAAAAAAAACTTCAAACAAGACGTCAAGTCAGTATACCAGAGCTCAGAAACCTCCCACCTAATATGCAGGCCTTCGCAGAAAATGTTAAGCGGGCTCATTTTCAATCCAGCTTATAGAAAAAGGCGGACAAGCCACACCCACCTGAAATCGACCAGTTGTTGTTTGTATGGCACCGATATGAAATAAACAAGAGATTGGAACCTACAGATCTACCCTCTGGAATTGACACAGCACCCTTGTATATTGAATATGATACGTTGTGGCTGTATGTTGGAGAAAATGTGCACTGGAAGATTGGAGTGTATTGTTGCACACATATATTGCACTGAATTTTGCAAATATGAAGGAACAAACAAATGCCAAAAGATTTACACACGTCATTCTAACTTGGATTACGAAGATGAAACCGACATTTCCTCTGATGGAGACTCATAAACAATCAAATATTCAGATATATGTAAAGGTAGTTAATTTCTTCTTTAAAATATTGTATTAAATTTAACATTACTAACATTCATGATTAAACATAATTTTATTCCAACTTTAATTTCATTTTACTTTGTTTTAGTGGCATCTGAATACATTTTAAACTATGAATTTGTATTCACCACACCCAAAAACATTGGGATTGATACCAAACTTGCATATGTTACGAAATTCCACAATTATCACCATACAAGCGGCCATTTTGGGCAATATTGCATAACTTACTCTGTGGGTCGATAAAGAATATTTTGCCTTTTTTTCCGGAATCGGCGACCTAAAAAATATAAACATTGACACCAATATCAATGAACTAAATAAACCTTTATATTTGTCAATTTCTGGCATTTATGGTGGAGGCTATCTTGAATATCTCAAAATGCTCGAGGGGTATGTCAGTACATCCGGCATATTTAACTTCAGAACCCTCGAATCATATAAAAACCATCCCAAAACATCTGGAATACGACAATTTGTTGTTCCATGGTGTTTCTCCTAGAATGTAACAGTTGATTTGGCGATCAAGTAAAATAGAAAAATAATAATTCTACATTCAATAGGAGAATACAACGATGGACCACGTGGTTTAGGAAGGAATATTAAAATTATTATTATTTAGCACCGCGTCTTACTACCTTTCGGGTTATACGCTTTAAGTACTAATTACGCTAATTGA
The DNA here is from genome assembly GCA_901482245.1 of Timema douglasi. Lineage (NCBI taxonomy): Eukaryota > Metazoa > Arthropoda > Insecta > Phasmatodea > Timematidae > Timema > Timema douglasi. The sequence continues at coordinate 370,279 of CABEEJ010000129.1, forward strand.
GTGGGAATTGGGAAGGTTGAATTAGAGGAAGAGAACCCGCATTTGCGTGGTGGGAAAGTGGAAAACCATTTAGGAAAAACCACCCCCAGTTCACCCGACCGAGATTCGAACCTCGATCTCCCCGTCCTCGGCGGTCGAAAATTGATTTGACTTTAATTCTAGAAAATATATATCCTGTATATTAACCGGACGTCCAAGCTATATCCAAGCGAGATTTCAATGCAATCGGTACAGTGGTTTTTGCCTTTGAGAGTTATATACAGATACCATCTCATATATATATATGTATATATATAAGTTACTGTAATAAATTTAATGTATTGGTATTGAAAGCTTAATCTTTGCCATGGCCTAGTGTATTATTAATTAAATTGTATCATTGCGTTTATTTACACAAGTCGGATAGAGATAAGGAAGGAATAATCTATGGAACATGTTTACCATATTGGTGAAGAGAGAGGGGGAACACATTGGGGAAGAGGGCGGAACCTCAGTGGATTCTTGCAACACTAGATTTCGTCTTAGTCACTTATGTAATAACCATTTACACTAGATGTTGCAAAAATACACGTAATATCACTCAATATCTGTCATGAAAATACACGTAATATCACTCTATACCACGAGAATATATGTGATCATCACATATCACGATAATAAAGAACCAAGGATTATAAGTTTAAGGATCAGTCTTACTCTTCATGACTCTCTTTGAGCCTCCAGTAAAGTTCGAATCAAGGACGAACACAGACTTAATGTGAATTGTTATTTTCTCATAATATTAGAACACCTCGCTGGCCATACTATTATCAACACACTATTGTGCATCAGTTAGAAAGTCAAGGTGAAAAATTTTGAAAATTCAATAAAAAGGTTTAGTTTATTGCGTAGAAAATTAGTGTGGTTGGTTAGTTTAAGATAAACCAAGAACCATTTTCTAAACGTAGTTTAGAAACCATTCAAAAATCAATTTAAAGAAGTAAAAAATAAAAACCATTTAAATATATGTTTTGGGATTTTTTCCTAAAAAGATACATTGTTTTCATAATTTTATTCTTAAAAAAACAAATTAACATAAAAATATGTTTCTAATCTCCGTACAGTTTCACTATTTTAAGGATATTCCTAGAATATGTTAAGAAAACCCCATACCAAAAGCTGTAAATATTATGTACACAAAAATTTTGTTTTCAAATACATTAAAAATAAATATTCTACAAAAATGAAACTTAATGTGGGAAGATTTTTCAACACTTACACAGCATGAGAGACTTTTAGCGGGTCAAAGGTATAGAAATGATGGGGGTAATATTCTTGTAATGAGCCCGCGTGGCACTAGTACGGAAAATAAGTAATAGAACCACGGGGATAAATCACATATCGGGAACCAGTCCCAGTGCCCCCAGACACGATTCGAATCTTGAACTACCCACCAATAGAAATGCACTATATACAAGCATAAATACTTAAACATTGTGGCCACCATTGCTTTTGTGTCATTTGACTACCAAGCTTATCAAGAACAAAGACGCATCCAACTATAGTAGGATTATGGTGTGAAAGAACTTTTAAAAAAAGGTCAAAATTGATAACATTTGATTTTATTAGTATGATTTCATAGGTGTTTTTATTATGCTATAGTCACAACTTGTGAATGTGGGGAATACCAGGCCTCCACCATGGTTCGGATTCCACGTTAAACTGTAGGTCCTCAATTTCATATCACAATCCCCCTACCATTACACGTTAGCGTAAGTGCGTATAACCCGAACGGGTAGTAAGACGTGGTGCTAATATTAATAATATTATGCTAAAGTTTGCCCGTGGCTTAGCTCACATTTAAGTAGGGTGGATTTTTTTAAATTAGCATATCTTACTACCTGTACGGGTTATACGAATCTATAATTACTCCAATAGGAAAGGGATGAAAAGCAATTTTTTTAGAGGTAATCTACCCTCATTTACGTAAATAAAGAATAGGAAAGCATTTAGGAAAACTACCCTCAATAGATCCGACCGGGATTCTAACCCCGATCTCCCAGTCATAAACAGGCCAGTCCAACATGAGAGACCTAGAATCGTTCGGTCACTGGTGTGGGTTTGGGTAGATTAGCTGCTTCCCCATCGAATCATCTAAACTACCAAAAACATCATTTCAGACACATATGAGACGAGGGAAATGTTTTAAAAGTGTACGACGTCACACATTAAAGTGGGATGGAGGGGGATGCGAAAAAAGGCCAGTGTTTTTGCAGTTTTTAAGGAAAAACTTTTTTTTGTCCATAATAAATCGAATATTGTTCCAGTATAAACGTAGAGTTTAATTTTCTTCACACGGTGATATCAACAGTTGTTGAATATCTGTCAAGGGTGTCCTGTAATTTAATGAACACTTNAAATAAAATATTGCTTCAGTACAAACATAGAGTTTAATTTCCTTCACATGGTGATATCAACAGTTCCTGAATATCCATCATGAGCATCGCGGCACTAGATGAGAAACTTTTTGAATGAAAAGAAAAAGTTGTCATTAAATTCCAGGACACCCTTGACAGATATTCATTCAACAACTGATGAAGTCACCATGTGAAGAAAATTAAATTTTATGTTTGTACTGGAGCAATATTTTATTTATTTCGGCCCAAAAAATGTTTTGCCATTAAAACTGCCTAAACACTGGCTTTTTCTCGCATCCCCTTCTATAACAACTCAATGACTACCTTTAGTGATGAACCAAAATAAATTGTTTACATTTTTGAATCAAGATAAAGGAAGGCCAAGAAGAGGTTGACGAGGTGAAGTCAACGAAGCAGTGTTTGCAAGAAACATAACAAGAGAGTAATGTTAAAACAAAGCAAGTTGGAGGCTAGGAAATGCTGTGAACAAAATCCGTTAATAATTACAATAATAATAATAACATTCAAGGAACACGTTATTAAAAAAATATGTTATCTAAGGCAAATAAACAGACCTTTTTAATGCTTTTATTTACAGTACAAAACTTCCTCCAATGTTTCTACGAAGTAACTTTTCATGTATTTTCCTCTAGAATAACCGGTTCAAGCGGAGGTGACGCCTTCTTTCACTTTTAAGCATCAATATTTAAAGTTTCCACTAAGGCGTCATGTTGTCATGGCTCCCTATAGCAGGGAAGCGAGCGAATCTCACATGTCTGAGATATTGACAAGGGTGGTGGTTGGTTGAGGGGAGAAAAGGAAGCGTAGGAGAAAGGAGGGAGCACTGATTGCCTGAGGAAAAGTGTTAACGGCCCCTTCTTAGCGCTTTCACCTTTCTCAACGCAAGCGAAGGCCCGTAGGTCTGAGCTGGTCCGTCTACTTTACTCAGTTTCTAGTATCAAGAAAAAAACTATCGATACCATTAGGGATCAGCATTGTATTAATAATAAATTAGTTTTATCCGATAATTATGTTTTGTATAGTATTTGTCTTATTTTGAATAATTATGTTTATTATTTTTTATCTATATATATATAAACAACATCCATATAGTATATAAAATCGTCCAACTCATCTTTTTTCCATATGGTACAAGTTTCAAAAGGATTTTTTTTTACATTTATGATGGTTTTAAGGATTAGGAAGGTTATATTTAGAGAAAGTGTACCTGAATTTGCGTGAAGAGGAGTGTAAAATATTTTGTAAAAACCACCCTCAGTACAACCGACTGAGATTCTAACCTCCATCTCCTCGTCATTGGCAGTCTATTACGAGAGTAGCGCCTTAGACCATGCGGCCACCAAATCATGTGCATGTCTTAGTGGTAGAATAATAAGATTCATTTCAAAGAAGACATAGTGTTTCATTGTTGTCCTCATTGTAAGACATTAATTGAGATTCCGATTTTCTCCTTTCTTTGGATTGTGGGGTTTTACCGACAACTTCTTCTTAACTTATTTAGATGCATCACATCTGCATTTCCCTCAGTCCATATCTGTATGGGTAGTCTGTAATAATGGCAGTATTACCTTTTCTTTGGTTTGAAGAAGCTCGTTCACAATGTAGAACTGAAATTACATTTTGAGGTGGTACGTTAAAGTTTGACGAGCCCTTCTTTGGTGTCGCTGAAAGGCCTGATGGTCCAGGCTGAAGCTCACAATCCACTTCAGGATGTCCACTTTCTTTTTCGGGAGTTTTTTTTTTTGTCTTCTCTGCTGGAGGATATGCTTCCTCTCCAAATATTATATGGTATTTTTCATAGTTGCAGTTGGAAATCTTTTATTGCGTCACCACTCGCCCTGGGTGGTTAAGGAGCCATGTGTTCACTTCTTGTACATAGGAAGTGCTTGGGGGTACAATGTGGTGGAAAGCAAACAATTATGATCCCATTTTCACAAAAGATGTAAATTACTTCCATGTTTTTCAGATGATATGGATGTTTTTCAAGCAACAGCAGAACTGGTTCATCTCTCAATGGTTTGATGTAAATGATAAAGTGCTGCATCCATTCTAAAAATATATCTGTCTACATCCAGCCACTAGAGTATCATATAGAAATTGTCCCCGGTGGTGCACATTCAAGACGATCTTGCTTAATTTTCATTCTTGGGAACATCAATAATGGTGGAATATAATGTCCAACTGCCGATAAATATGCTCCACTACTACCAACTGCGCTTACTCTGTTTACGTCCAAGAGCCTACCTACACTCTTCCATTCTGGGCTAAAACTCTAGACTGTATTTTGAGTATAGCTGTTAGTCGTGTTTCCTTAAAATTATAGATAACTCCTAGTGGAAATTTGTAAGTTTCAAAACAGCTGGCCAGAATTTCATAACATTTTGAAACTGTGGTTTTATTAAAAGCCGTTGCCCATGCAGCTGAAGTTGCTTCAAGTTTTCTAAGTGTCAGATCAGAATGAAGTTTATTAAAATCACTTAACCAATCGGGTACTGTAAGTTCCTCCTCTAGGTTTAAATTATGACTGACACCATTTTTCTCAGCTATTTCGTATTCAAGGCGCCTTGCATATTTCGTTGTGAGACCAAATAAGTGGATCTCCATAAACTGTATGTGTTGCGCAAGTTCCTTTTCTTGGTTCTCGGTGAAAACACATTTGAAGTTTCCAATTTCTAAAGTAAAATATTTTAAAATTAGTAAGATATAAGTCCAATAAAGTAGATATTACATGATATTTTTTTTGAAACCTTTAAAACATTTAATATCTGCTACATCTGCTAACTCCCATTTTGGATTTTTTTCATACGATCTTCCTGAGACGACTTATGTATATCATAAGCAAAAGTTGCCATCCTATTTCCCATCTTTCTTTTCGGAACCTCAACAATTGATCTCGCCATACTCTCTTCAAAGCAATTTTGATTATTCTTTTACGAATATATTTTTGTAGCATGTTTAGAATCCTGTGAATAATAATAAAAGTATTAATAATAATAGTAATATCATAGCAAGCTTCACTGATTGAAGCAAACGAAAAAGAAAAAAAAATGCCTTATGATTGCAATACAATTATAGCACAGCACCAAAACTGAAATAAAGAAAGAAAAAAAGAAAAGTAACCGTAACGCGAAAAATCTTAAACTTCTGGAAATTTCCGGTCCATTTCAACAACGTTAGCTTATAATAACGATACTTAATACTTAACAAGGTAACAAAAACTCACGGGGTAGAACCGGGTACCCGATTCAACACCACCTGATTTTGTCCCAGTCACCTAACATTTACAGGCATGCTCTAACCGCCAATTAACAAAAATAACAAATGTTTATAAAACGAATAGAAGTATTTTTCTATTGTACTTACCACAAAATGACAAAAAAATAAGGTACTCTCTATCTGTGGGTATTAAGTTAAAATCCCCAAATAAGATGAAACTTACAAAAACAAAAACTATACCGTAACTTGAACAAAGCGCTTCCTATCTCGTACACACTCATCGTTCCAGCATCAACCATCAGATTACACCACCAGCCAGATCAAATATATCTACTGGTTTCTACCCTGGTACTCGTATCTACCCCTATATCTTATAATTTAAAACAGTCACTTATAAATATATTTGGAGCTATGAAACGTTTTGTATTCGTTCAAATGGTATTACTGCATAAAGTATACAAATACTTCTTAAGACGGCGCACAGAATGTAGCAGCAGATAATATTATTATTAGCACCGCGTCTTACTACTCGTTCAGGTTGTACGCAGGCAGATAATACATTGTTATACTTGTTTTTTTCGCATTTGATCCGGGAGGTCAAAATCTAATTAAAATCCCGGTAAGTGCACTTGAAACGGCTTTAAAAATAGTTATTTTCAAAGTGTTGAGTTAAATTCTATCTATAAGCTAATTCTAATGTGTAGGCCTATTATTTATAATAGCTTTGACATCCTGTGCCTTAAAATCACAGGAAGACAGTGAAGGGAAACAAGACCCGTAATCATAAATTAAATTGAAAATAAAGTGAAAATTAAAAAAATATATCTAGAGAGGTAAACAAAGATAAGTAATTAGAAAATAACGACAGTGAAAGTGTTAAAAGACAAAAAAAGAGAGAGAGATACAAAGAAGGGAGCTTGAAACAGTATCGCTTTTGAATGATTGATGATCAAAGTGGGGTCTTACGTGTATCATTTAAATACGCTTTGAAGCCTAGTAAGAGCATTTTTTAAACTAATTAAAGAATTATTGGTTCAATTCACATGCCTAGGTGTAACTCTTTAGCATATATTTGAATAAGATATAGTATTTTTATGTCTTTGAATTTCTTTGAATTAGCTTCTCACTTATTTTAAGCTGCATTCTTCAAAGTGTGAACAAAACAATTAACCAAAAGCATTCACTAACTAAAGGTAGATTTTAAACTATATAGACCTACTTGATTTTATTACCAATTATCAATCACGATAAATATAATTTTAGAACTTTATTTTCGTAAATGGCAATTTTCTATTTTCTGAGCAATAATTTTTTTGCTACAAAAATTTAACTTCATAAACTTGTAAATTATGTATAAGTAGTCCTATATCTTAAAGCGTTAACAAAATAAAGGAAAATAACGAGTTTCTAGTTATTTAAGAAAATAAATGGTCTAAGTAATATCGTCTTGCTTTAAAAACTGGTATAATATATTTTTATATCATTTTATAAAACGGTATTAGAGTGAGTTATTGTTGTTTTTTAAATCCCTTTTACATTAATAGTTAGTAAAAATAAATATGGAAACTAAGCTTATCTGCTAAAGCGTGTCCATAAACCATGGAGTTTGGAAACCATTGTTCCAGGCTATCAGTTTGTAGCTTACTGTCAAAAATTTGAAATAAAAATACGAGTAATTGAGCCCATATTTAGTGAATTAAATTAAAACTACAGTTCTCTTATTCGTGGCATTGAGTGTGACGGAAGTAATTTGACAATTTTAAGGTGCACAAGTTAAATAAAGAGTTTATTAGCACCGCATCTTACTACCCGTTCGGGCTATACGCACTTTCACTAATGTGTAATGGTAGGGTGATTGTGAGATAGATGGAGGACCTACAGTTTAACGTGGGATCCGAACCATGGTGGAGGCCTGGCATTTCCCACATTCACAAGTTGTGATTAATACACGTCTTATCAGAGGTGAAGGAAGGGTTTGGTAATCAGTTAAATCTGTGCCGGGACCGAGGATTAAAGCCTGGACCCAAGCACAAAAGTCCGACACCTTACCCCTAGTCCATCAGGTCACTTAAATATAGAGTTAAAGAAGGATGTATTCGAGGAATTGCCTCTGGATTTAAAATGAGACGCTCTTAAGTGTTTTTTTAATAAATATTGTTTTTTTTACTAAATATCGGTTTTAGATATGTATATTATTTTTAATTCTTTAGACGCCCCACGAATTCTGATGACGGTGGCCAGTAATGTCTGGAAATATTTTAATCAATTTAGGTTTATATTCTTCACCAAGGAGAAAATTAAAAACATTTACACTGCTGTAGACAAACTGATCGACAACAAACTGGTTTACACGGGAGGACAAAGTGTCAGACAAACAAATGATCGACACTAAGGAAAAACATATACTAGGGGTTCACAAGAGTAGGACCATGTTATGGACAGACAACTGGTCTACACAATTTAAACAAAATATGTTTGTAAGAATAAGTGCGCCAATTGACTGAAATGACTTGAACCAACATGTCTACAAGCTTATGTATAGTAGGATCACTTGATTGACAACCAACCGGTTAACCAAATGAAAGCAAATAATTCAAAGTTTGGGTGGGTCAAGTGGTAGACACGAGTAGGACTATGGATTGGCAGAATTTATATATATATGAGAGACTGTATGAGTCAAGGGGGACGGACGATATGACTTGGACAAACAGGTCAACAATCTCATTCATAGAATAACAAAGTGATCGACAGCTGACTGTTCTTAAAATATCTGCGTATAGTAAGAGTGGGCATTTGGGGAAAAAATCTCAGTGCACTATGACCGGGATTTGTACCCCAATCTCCCCATCTCAGGAAATCCAATATACTATTAGAGTGACTCACTAGACCATGTGAACACCGATACGTGTATTCAGTAGATTTATACATTATATTACCAAAACAAATTGAGAGATTTTACATGTTCTTTCCCGTTTACAACTTCGTTGTCAAGCCCCTTGTTTGAAATGTGTTAACTTTTCAGTCACTTGGCTCATTCTTAACCGGATATAGTTCGACGTATGTCTACCAGTTGGTCCAAGTCGTGTTGCCAACGTGACCCAACTATCTTTCCAAATATGGGTTTTTATTTTCTCGAACAGTTGGCTTTCTGTCTCGTTTTCCTCCTATACGTGAGCTTTTTCGACCAGTTGATCCAAATAATGTCAGTGTCTTGACACACCTAACCTTCAAAATATGTTTTACAGCTTGTAGACCAGTTTGAATAGTGTCCCTTTCCTCTTCTTGAAGACTTATTGGAACTTTAGTTACTAAAACATCTGGAATCACAACATTTGCTTCGAGTTTTATTTATTTGTTATAACATTATTATTTTTACCATAATTATATATATAAGCTTACTCTAAATAGTTTTAAATATTTGCGATACACGCATACTTTAGCCAAATGTATCCAATCAAACAGATAAATTACAAAAGACAAACCGTTTTGAATAGCAGAACAAAGTGAATTAATAAACCATAACATCTGCTGAGCATGTGGTTTTGAAGTTGACCAGACCCTGGGTGAAGTGTTGCCATATTTCAGTATTCCGTCCTGTTACTAGAGACGGTCATGGATGGAAGGGTTGTGTGATTATTACAGTACATTTGGGTGTCCCCTGGGCAACAGTACATTAGTACTGGCTAATATTTCCACAAACTGGGCTAGGAGTGATGTAGCCCAGAGACGTATATATATATATGTAATAATTTTAAAACTAGGGCTGGTCATATATATGTTAATAGGCTTGTTTTTATTATTATTAATTAAAATCTTGGTTAAATACACATAATATATTATGAGATGTTTATATATGACAGCCAACATTATAAAGTGTCGTGCCTCTTAATATGTGTAGCCTAAATTTAGTTAATCCCATTTGAAACTTTTTTTTTTGCACGGAGGCACTCAGTAGGGTTTACCACATGTGGATTTACTACCCTCTTTCCACAATGATAATAGTATATTTTCCTTAAACCCAATTTAATCTCTACCCTTACATTAAGCCGTTAGTAGTAATAACAACAAATAATTTTATTAAAAACCAAATCATTCACCTACACGATTACCTATTGTAGCGCAGATGACAAAATACCAGTTTTATTTAATATGTTTTTTTGGTGACTAGTAGGTAGGGGTATAAATCCTGGTCGGTTTTACTAGGATTAATTTTCGTAAATAGTTTCTCACTCTCCTTCCAAGCAAATATTTGTATATTTCCTCTAAGGTCTAAATTGTGTATTCTTCGTCTCCCCCATTATTGTAGTTAAAATTCGTAGGAGCATCTTAGTTTCCATCTGAGCTATAATACGCATTTTAATTACCCTGATGGGTCGTAGAGATGATGAAAATATGAATCTATAAAAATAATAATCCCCGCGTTCTGAATTTAAAAAGTTTTAAATATAAATATTCCTGAAGTATGTCCTTGTAAATAATGTTATGAAAATAAATTTTATTTTATTTACTTAACATAAAAAAATCGCTAGTTTGTTATGTTTAAAAAATATTTTATTACCTTGTGGTCCTTGCATATAATGTAATTCCTCAGTTTTGTTTGTATCTATAAGATTAAATCTTATTTTTGGTTCAACCTAAGTGAATTGTTAAGATGATTATTTTTGTAAATGTTAGGTATCTTATACATTAATCTGTTAGTGTCTGGTAAGTAGTAAATGTTTAGTGTTTAATTACATTGCCTCAGTAATTTATCTCATTTGTAGCATATATATAGCCTATATTTATAATACCCGTGTATTTATTTTCACTAACTTTTGAACTCATATTTACCAAGTTAAATAGATTATTTAGACTTGGCTACTAATATTTTTGTATCTTTCACCCTAATATTTGAAGCATATTCAGTATATTTATTATATCTATAGAATTATCTTGAGTAGCTTCAAGTAGTATTTGTTAGTGTGTTTAACAACTTAGTATCTTCGAAACTATTTTTAGTGTGCTCATTAAGTGTCTTAGATTGATTTTCTAGTTCCCTTACCTTGTAGCCACATTTATCATATTAAATAAGTTTGAACCTATTGTTAATAATTGTTCAGTATATTGCTAAGATTCCATTTGTTCATGTTTAATATTTTTGAAATATTTTTATGTTTGTGCATATAATATAGATTTTAAGTTCTTTTTTACCACTTTTGGCACACCTTCAGTATGTTTCAAAGTTATATGTTTAGAATATTCAGTAGATTTAAATAATGTTTTTCGGTGAGATACTGAACACATTGTAATACATACATGTTAACTGAGGTGTTGTGCACCACCAGATTTTAAACATTTGTTTGCACTTAAATTTCTGTTCTGTAGTGCGGTCCATTATAAATTATAAATATTTAATCTTAAGGATTAGGATTTTAAAACTATCGAGACTTATTCTACACTTCCACTCAAACCTTCACTCCTATCCCAACAGCACACAAAGCAATAAATAGACAATAAAAGACCAAACTAGATAAAATGTGAAGGAAGAGAAAAGAGTGCAAGCGTCAATAACTGGGGTGAAACGAAACGAGAGACGGAGGTAAAATAAACACCATGTCCTAAAAGTTAATCCAGTTTCATATTTTCCAATAAGTACCGGCAGTCCGGGCTTTTTGTGTTATTCTAATTTCACCTCCAAATAGCTCTCACTCGTCACCCTGAGATCTTATATTCGAGACATTAAATTCTTGACCTACACGGTTAATTCGTTATGAAGGTCTCCCCGCAGTTTGAAAATCCACCTAATGCAAATGGTGCTGAAATATATGCAATTTCTTCAAAGTTCCGTAGGATATTTATAACTAAATATGTCCTACTTAAGAAAAAAAACTTTGATGAAATAGAAAATAATATGTGCTCAATCTAGAAACAAACAAAATGTCGATGACACGATCAACTGTGTATCATTTGACTAGAAACACTATATATTATGTTTAAAGGGCGTTTGACAAATATCGTTGCTAGTGTTAAGTCGAAGTATCACAACTACTTATCAACAAATCCGTGTAAGTCAAAACACTGTAAGTCGATGACTTACTGTATGTTATATTATTATTATTAGCACCGCGTCTTACTACCCGTTCGGGTTATACGCACTTACGCTAATGTGTAATGGTAGAGTGATTGTGAGATGAAATGGAGGACCTACAGTTTAACGTGGAATCCGAACCACGGTGGAGGCCTGGCATTCCCCACATTCACAAGATGTCTTGTCAGAGGTGAAGGGAGGGTTTGGTAATCAGATAAATCTTTGCCGGGACCTGGGATTGAACCCCGGCCGCCAGCATAGAAGTCTGACACCTTACCCCTAGACCACCAGGTCACCCTGTATGTTATACATCGGGGCTGTAGATAGCACATTGATATAGTATTGACTTAGCACCGACTCTGGAAGATATCAGTCAGTTATGGTTTGGGTGAAAATACGGAAACTTAGCGCCAAGTACGGAACGTAATAATAGATTATATCAATTGGCTTTATACATTATATTTAGTTTATTAATTTCTATAATAACTATATTTACCATGATTGTTTCTATGTTCACTATCATGATGCACCAAAATGGGATGTAAATATGAATAAAAGATCATCTTACTGCATATCCCGGCTATTCGCATATTTACACTTATTATTATGTAGGAATGAGGAAAATCTACCAACATTTACGTGGAGATAAAGTAAAAAAAAAAATTAGGAAAATATCCCTAGGACATCCTATATGGATTCGAACCCCAACCTCTCCATCATCGCTAATTCAGATGATCCCTTAAAAAATGTGACCACTAAAACGTGTAGAATATAGTTTAAAAAAAAGTTTATTCTTTTTTTACTCTAAATGAGTTCATACTATCGAACAGACGGAATATCTTGAAAAAAAACTTCTCTTTATTTTTTTTTTGTATCAAGAGAACATAAAAACGAGTTTTGTAACACTATTAATATTTTTTTTATGTAAAATAATACGTCTTTATATTTAGTATTTCTCATGTGTTTTAGAATAAAATAACTATCACTAAATGATTGACATAACTAGTTCACACACCCTGGCAAGTTAAATACCTCAATTTAAAATACCTCGCCCGCTTCGGTGGCCGCATGGTCTAACGCGCTACTCTCGCAATAGACTATACCGCCGATAGCGGGGAGATCTAGGTTCGAATCTCATTCCGATGTAGTGAGGGTGGTTTTTCCAAAATATCTGTCTACTATTTCTCCACGTAAATGCCGGTACACATTTTATTATAGATATAACCCTCCTCATCTCTAAAACCACTAGCGTAATTAGTACATAAGCGTATAACCAGAAATGGGAGTAAGACGCGGTGCTAAGAAAACAAGTTCGCGCTATATTTGATTTTTTGTGACATTTTTAAGATTACTAATAGCCATATAACCATCCACCTTGTAAATCTGTGTTGTCATATTGAAAAAAGTATCTTTTTAACTGATGTAAAAGCCCAAAATTGCCGCTAGTTAAAATACCTAAAGAGGCCAAACATGTGATATTCGGATTAATTATTTCTAACTTTCAGATAAATCCTTTATTTTTGTTTAGTTTTACTTTTTTTTTATTACATTTAACTTACGTAAGCTTGGTGTATAGGTTTTCGAAGTTAGTTTCCGGATGAAAACTTTTCTTGAGTTTGAGATACATCAAATGGTTTGAAGGTTTCAACTTTTCGGGTGGAGTTACAGTTGGCATTCTTCTGCAAAAAAGTAATGTTAAAAGGAGTACTAAAAAAATAAGGTAAATAGGAGATTACTTTGTTAGAGAAGATGCCTATAACAGTGATTGCAAAAACAATGGAACCAATTGAATTGGCTTAACCCGAGAAAATATTACCGTTAGATGTTGTCTATCCATGGTAGGACAGATGGAGACAGCTAGAAAAATGTTCTTTATTACAAACATTGGCTGGAAATATTCATAGAAATGTTTGATAACACTTTTTATTGTTAATAGAGTATTGCTGAGAAAATAAAAAATATTACTGATTAAGTCGATATTAGTTACTTTCAGCCAATATTTTCAATAAAGAACCTTATTATAGCTGTCACTTATCCCCTCGCCTTCCGTAGATAGACTCTAGTGAATAACCTTGTGTTAAATGAATCAATTAAAATAATTAAGAACCCAGGAATTTATTGGCACACACAAAGGTGTAAATGGAATTAATAAGAAGATCAAATTTTTTATTAGTTTAATATATAGTTAATACTTGACTAGATTTTAAAGTAATACCTTTTCATCTTCTGTAACCCGCTACTTGCGTCAGTGGGCACGTAGACTAAACGTTAAGTTTGTCTAGTCTGGTTTGCCGCTGACGATTAACTAAAGGTTTGAATCTCCGCTGGGTGAGGGTGTTTTTTCCTTAATAATTTACCATTTTCTCTCCTCGCAAATGCAGGTACATTCTCTCTAAATTATACCTTCTTCATTCCTACACTATTTATTTATTATTTAGCACCGCGTCTCACTACCCGTTCGGGTTATACGCTTTAAGTACTAATTACGCCAATGGATTAGGAATTAGGAAGGTTGAATTAGAGGTAGTGAACCCGCATTTGCGTGGAGGGAGAGTGAAAAACCAGATAGGAAAAACCACCCCCAGTTCACCCGACCGAGATTCGAACCTCGATCTCCCCGTCCTCAGCAGTCGCGCTCAACACTACTAGCGCGTTAGCCAACTACGCCACCGAGGCGGGTCCCACACTATTAACGTAATCAAATGTGGATAACCCTGACTGGATATAAGAAGTGGTGAAAACTTTTTTTTTTAAATAAACCCTGCTTGTTAAAACTTTTTACTGGCTTACAAATACACCGCGAATCTATAATATTCTCCAAGTTACAAGTTATTTGATGAGGGTGGGGCAATGTTCCGGCAGTTACCCACTAATATGTGGATACAACCCTTGTAATCTATCAGCCTCCCCATCCCCTTGGTGGAAGTCGAGGGATAAAGTTTTAGCAGAAGGGTTTGGAGTGTTCTTGAAAGTTGTTCGTCCCAAGTCGTGGTGTGGCGGCGGAGTTAGAAGGTTAGGAAGGGTTATGGGGTGGTGGTTGAGTCTTTCTAGCCTTCTATTCGAGTCACGCCACTGGCTCCCAATATACCAACAAGTTCCGCTTCAAACTTTAGCGGGCAGCTCGCCACGTGAATGAAAAGCCGAACATACCGTTTCCGTCGATGTTACTGACTTTGGACCACTGATTAAGAGCCAGTTTCTTGGTAGGACTTAGTACGCCTCAAGTGTGGATCTATACTAAATACGAAACGACACCTGCCAAGACCTGATCTAGGTAAGTGCTAGGTGTCATCCTGTAGTTAGTATAGCAACGCGTTTGATGTGTACTAAGACGTCTGACTATAGCACTAGCCCAATCCATTTTCATCAAGGTAGGTGTCATCCTGTAGTTAGCATAGAACCGCCCTTGAGGCGTACTAAGACGTCTGACTATAGCACTAGCCCAATCCATTTTCATCAAGGTAGGTGTCCTGTAGTTAGCATAGAACCGCCCTTGAGGTGTACTAAGTCTGACCACGAAACTGGCCCGGAGTCTCTGTCACAGCATTGGATTAGATTTGAACAGGAAGAAGAATTGAGGGCAGTCACCTTTTTAGATACGATTCAGGGCCACAACAAAGGTTAAATCAAATAATGTTCGTTTTGTGTGTGCGCGTCTAGATATGAGAGATCAACTGTTTTCAATTTGGTTTTTCCAGAAAATTCCCCAACTTATGGAATTGAACGAGTTCAATAGATAAATATCCTAGTTTAAGCTTTCAACTTGAACTTAATTCATATCAAAGTGTTCAACACCATGAATATTATCAAATGAGCTTCAATGAAACAACAATGGCGCTTCCAGTTCTCTTTCTCACGCGTTTTAATTAAAGCACTTAGGTGATTGAATGTGTCACTGATGTCAGGTCTGCTGTAGAACCAATCTGTTAATTCTTCATTATTATAATAAAGGCCTCTTCCCCTTTGATTTAATTTTATAGAAATGTTGCAGGAAATTTATCTCTATGCTGTTTACTACGTTTTATCATCGGTCTGAGTTTTTCACATTTTTAGGCCTACGTTTATTGGGAAGAGAGGAGTAAGATACAATTTCCAGCACTTGCGTGGTGGGAGAGTGGGAAACCATACGAGAAAAAACTCAGTAAGTCTGTACCTGATCAAGATTTGAACCCCATCCTCTCCGTCACAGGCAACCTAGTATTTTAATAGACAGGTGCCTTAGAGCAGAGTTTTTCAAACTGTGATCCGCCATAGTTATATCAGGATTTTTAAAGCAATTTTAAAACAGTATTTATATGTTTTTCATAGTAATTAGGACTACCCATTTTTTCAAAAGCTCAATAAAGGATATTTGCCAAAGATGCAGTCAGAAGGTGTGGCGTTTTTCGTTTGTTTTAATATACTTCTCTACTTGTAAAATTTAACTTTCCATTTGAATATTGATAATATTAATGTAAATAAAACGATGAGGGACTGCATCATGTGTTGGTTTTTTTTATATATATATATAAGGGCTCCTTCGGTTTAAAACAATTGGGAACCCCCTACCTTTTAGAAAGACCATGCAACCATCGATGTGTGAAAAAGTTTATTTAGATGATCACATAAATTTAAAGTCTTACAGTTTTATAAGTTCCTCAGTAAGGCATTTTCAAAATATAAAATTGTAGTGTGACTTCTGTTTTGTATTTACTATACAATGTTGAAGAATTTACTAAGTATAGGCCTATACTATATATTTTGTAGAAAACATATCTATTAGGATGCCGAAAACTTTCTAGTTTACAGAAAATATCGTATTAAATGGAACAGTGAGATTTAATGCATACAAATCCTGTACAGCTCATAGCGCTTAGCTAGGGCTCCCTGGTTTGATTCTCGTGTCCAGTTATCATTTTTAAACTAATTCAAATATGATTTTAGTGGCAGCTGTTAGCGTAAACTAGCACAATTCCATCTTCATAATTATACTTCACCAATAAAGTATAAATAAAAATTGAGCGCGTGGCAGCTTCAAGCCGATGGCAGAGCTGAACTCGTACGTGCCGGTGAATGTGGTTTTAATTATAGCGCCAAATAACCGAAGAACTCCGCATCTACAGTACATAATTGACTCGGCCTTGAAAATTTGAGGGAAGAATCGCCCTTATCAACGGATGAATCCTGGATAACTCTGTGGTAGAATGTTAATGTGTTAAATCAAGGGATGCCCTTGCCCAGATGTCATTTTTAAACTAATTTAAATGCCAAATAATTGCTACACGTTTATTATTGATTTGAGGTATTTAACGTATACTTTCTGAAACAAGTGATTATATCAGCACACGAGAATTTCTATGAGTGAGGGCAAAATACCCTATCATTTTTTCCGATAATTGTATTTTCACATACCTTTCAGGTTTTTTTTTGCATCCACAATCGAAATAGGCTAGATGGCTTAACTTCTCCTCCGAAGAAAGTGTACTATGAATTTTTATGGCTCAAGGAAAATCCGCCGACCTCGGTTGGGTTAGAGCCCACGAACATCTAGGCCTGGGGCGAGCACTTTACCCCAATACCACCTAGGTCAACTTCTGCGCAGATAAAGCAATAATCTCAATACTAATATCACTCCTTCTAATTACCTAGAAACCCCATTTAGAATATATTCCAAAGGAATGCATTTTTTTTAGCAATGCGTCTTACTACCCGTTCCGGTTATACGTTTATGTACTAATTACGCCAATGTTCTTAGGGTTTATGAAAGTTATATTTAGAGGAATTGTACTCATATTTGCGGGGAGGGAAAGTGGAAAACCACCTTCATTACACCCTAATAGGATTCGAACCTAGATCTTCCCATCATCGTCAGTCTAGTAGAATGTAAGAGTAGCGCCTTAGACCATGCGGCCACCGAAGTGGGTAATTCTTTGTTGTTTCGGGATAAAATTTAAATCGAAACCATAACCTAGTTTTAGTTTTAAGCACTAATATTGTAAACAATAATTGTAGTTACATTTTCAAACCACCTCAGTGGCGAATGATCCAAGTCAGTGGTATTCAACCTGGGGTTTGCGAAGACATCATAGGACGTAAGTAAAATTTAATATAAGCTTATATATTAGATTTTACTTAAATTTAATATATATTTAGTATGATATTGTCATATAAGCTTACATATTAAAATCTACGTAAATTTAATTTATAATATTTTCATATAAGCTTTTATATTAAATTCTACGTAAATTTAAAAAATATTAAATTTTACCTAAATTTAATGTAATATTTTAATATAAGCTTATATACTAAATTATACGTAAATTTAATTTACATTAAATTTTACGTACCCCTTTAGATGTCTTCAAGTAAAATTTAATATAAGCTTATATATTAAATTTGACGTTTACTAAATTTATATATATGTATATATTAGTTAAGCTTTACGTACTTCCTAATATTTTCACCGACATATATATTATATAATAATTATATATAATTTAAAATGTATTATTTAATAAATTATTCTGGACTTAATCTATTTTAGATGTAGATTATATGTTGTGTATAACTTTCTTCATGCACCACCAACTTTGGGGGTGCAAAGCGTAAGAAAAATTATATTCGTGGGTACGCAACAAAATAAGTTGAATAGCATTGGTATAAAAGACCGCACACACCTAGGCGATTCGAAGCGTGGCAACCAATACCACTAACATCTAGTCGAATCGAAGCGTGGTAACCAGTACCACTCACATCTAGTCGAATCGAAGCGTGGCAGCCAGTACCGCTCACATCTGATCGAATCGAAGCGTGGCAGCCAGTACCGCACACATCTAGTCGAATCGAAGCGTCGCAGCCAGTACCACTCACATCTAGTCGAATCGAAGCGTGGCAGCCAGTACCGCACACATCTAGACGAATCGAAGCGTGGTAATCAGTACCACTCACATCTAGTCGAATCGAAGCGTCGCAGCCAGTACC
>CABEEJ010000129.1:392613-410306 GCA_901482245.1 Timema douglasi
GAAGCGTGGTAACCAGTACCGCTCACATCTAGTCGAATCGAAGCGTGGTAACCAGTACCGCTCACATCTAGTCGAATCGAAGCGTGGTAACCAGTACCGCTCACATCTAGTCGAATCGAAGCGTGGTAACCAGTACCGCTCACATCTAGTTGAATCGAAGCGTGGTAACCAGTACCGCTCACATCTAGTTGAATCGAAGCGTGGTAACCAGTACCGCTCACATCTAGTCGAATCGAAGCGTGGTAACCAGTACCGCTCACATCCAGTAGATTCGAATTCGATTCGCCTAGTTCAGAGTGGGACTTGCAGTGCTAGTAATAGTCCTTATCCAAGCCCTGGCTATCTTCAACCCCTACCTACCGCCAACCCACACCTCAAAACAGTAGAAATAAACATTTTATCTATCGCAAGCCGCCCTTTTCTTTTTGATCTCGTAGGTATCTCGTAGACCACCAAATGTGTCAATCTACCGGCTAGCCAAGATATAATTAAGTCTGTTTACTGAGACGTATATTGTTTTCAATACGGATTAGAGCGGAATATTTTGTTTGGTTACGTGATCTTAAGAGTTAATTGTATGTTTTATTGAATATTTTGTTTGTATTACCTACCTATTTTCAATGGAGCGAGAAAATGTTTACGATTATATGGATGATTCCGAGAAAATGGTTGATGTGGTGGTAAAATTTGAGGTAAATTCAAATAATTTCAAGGTTCCAAAAAGATACATTCGCGACATGGAAAATCCTCTAGAAAAATACAGTGAAGAGGAGTTTCACTCGAGATTTAAATTGAGCAAAGATGCAATTATTGACGTATTGCTGCTAATGGTCAATGATTCACCGGGGAATTCAAATAATATGGGGCTCCCATTGCCCCCTCTTCAAAAGTTATTGTTGGCATTACGATTTTACGCCTCAACCTGTGTACCAGGCCAAGAATTAAATCACAACCACTCATACTAGAGAGTAGATGCATATGCAAGTTTAATTTAACCATAAGTTAGGAGTAATATTTACTATACTTAAAAAATAAACAATCTTAGGAAATGGTACAGTGCCAAATAATTCAAAAATAATATTGATGTAAATATTTGATTTTATATTGTTATTATTATTATTAGCACCGCGTCTTACTACCCGTTCGGGTTATACGCACTTACGCTAATGTGTAATGGTAGGGTGATTGTTAGATGAAATGGAGGACCTACAGTTTAACGTGGAATCCGAGCCACGGTGGAGGCCTGGCATTCCCCACATTAACAAGATGTCTTGTCAGAGGTGAAGGAAGGGTTTGGTAATCAGATAAATCTGTGCCGGGACCGAGGATTGAACCCTAGACCCCAGCACAAAAGTCCGACACCTTACCCCTAGACCACCAGGTCACCTATAGTCTTATCAAAAAACTTTTAATTCACTGCTAGTATTGTAAAACTATATAATTTTTAATATCCTAATAGTACTAACCTCTTTAATTGGGTCTCATCTCTCTTAATAACCCCTTCAATGGCATTGAATTTTTTAATATTACTCTCCACGTATCTCTCTTCTCATGAATTGAAGATGAATTTGTTAGTTTGCTTTCAACGACTGTTTTATATTTGTTTAGCATGCCAAACAAGATAATTATTCCTTTCAAAGGGGCCGAGCTTAGGGCTTTTCTTTTGATTTTCCATTTTCAAAATACAATGTTATCGAATCTGGATTTATAATACTAGCCGATATTTTAAAATGGGTGCGTGTTTAATACCACCGCTTTGTGATATTTATTTGTTTGGGTGTGTTCAGTGGGCCAAATTGTTGTTTTGAGTCGTCTGCTACTGCCGCTTAACTAGCAACAAATACTGCTGCTGCTACTACTACTACTACTACTACTATTTTGCGTTCTCCATTCCATTACTTTGTAGAGACGCTTTGGATATGGTTTATTACTACGGTGTGCTAGGTGAATGCTAGCTTTGGCTAGGCGCGTGCAAGTGAGATTAAGCTTGGATAAGGCTAACATTGCTGTATATTTCTATCGGTGTTAATGAGTCAATCTCAAAATAGACTTGACTATCGATGACGGGGAGATCGGAGTTTGAATCCTGGTCAGATGTAATGAGGATGGTTTCTCCTAAAAGGTTTTCCACTCTCCCTCCACGTAAATTTAGGCATACCTCTTCTAAATTACACCTTCTTCATCCCTACCACATGGGACTAGCTAGTACATATGCGTGTAGCCCAAACGGCTAGTAAGACGCAGTGCTAACAAAAATAATAGCCTACATTTGTCAAAACAATGACATGAGGCCTTGTGCTGCTAAACGTTGGTGTTGCTATCCTTAGGGCATTGTAGATCTAAAGTACGTCCCCATGCATGCTAACAGTCATTCAAACACAACAATGATCAAATTCCCCAAAGTTATTCTATTACAGAATTTATATAGTTCAAGCAAATTTATCGTTCTTCATTAAGGACTTTGAATAGCAATACCTTGTTAGAGATCAGATAAGATTTTATTTATGGATTTAAGGCCTTTTTGTGTTGAAAGTTTCATTTATTGCCACCCTTCCTCGCGTTCTCACACCCATTCTTTTAACTATCAACGGAGAACCCCTCTCCTTCAATCAAGTGAAAACACCCCCATCCCACCCCTAAAACTCCGTTCCATGACACGAATTTCGAACACACACCCTGATTTATTTGAAAAAGTTTTGGCGGTTTTAGAAAAGAGGACATTACGGATGGGAATTTGTAAGGGGTACCAACCAAGCATTTTATTACTCGGAAGCTGATTGATTATTTTCCGTCGGGGTGAGGGGCACTACCGCTAGGATTGGGATTTTGACCCCGTCTCTCTAATTTGAGCAGGTTCTAGTTTCACCCCAACTCACAACCCCATGTTGTAATTGAGTTGTGCAATGAACTTTTTTTTTTAGGATGAAGCAGTAATAAAAATCTCGTTGTTATAGAAGAGGAGTTGAAATGGGAAGTATGTGTTCCCCATTTTGATTTCATTGTATATACACTTTAATATTCAGTAGTAATAAATCAAGACTACATGGGAATATTTATCGGAATCAAAATGGAATAGGAAATCAAATTAATATCAGTGTTCAGCACCGCAATCATTGGTGTATACGATGAATAAAAGATATGATATAAAAACTATTTCTAATAAATCTTGTCATGTTTGATAGGATTGCTCAGGATATACAACAATAATTGAATTATTTACTCTGAAAAGTGTCAGATAACGTTTGTAACAAATTAAACCAAATTAATCGAATCATCCATAAAATATTTGTATTTTCCAACAATTTATTATACGATTAAAAATGCTTCACAAAATAATGAGGGGCACGTCAACAATTCTCCATGTTCTAAATCTAAACCTTGTATGAAAAATATAGTAGTGGGGTTTATTAAAAGCTCAAGATATAAATTCTTCAGTATTGTTAGACGAAAATTTCCAAACATAGCAAAGTTTTTATGGTTATTAATAAATTGAATGTGCTAGTTGTAATTATTTTTTTCTAACTCTTGATTTTTGCATACAAAAATAAAAAATATATGAATTGTTTGTTTATCTTATTATTATATTCTCTTTTAATCTAATTATCAGCCCATTTATTTTCTATTATTATTATTACTATTATTACTACTATCATTATTGTCATTATTATATTTTTTGTCTTACGACAGGTCCATCCCTTTTATAAGGGAAACTTAGACCTCCAATACGCCCTGTCCTCTGCCTCCTCCTTAAGCTCTCAGAATTTCCTTCTTTCCTTCAAATCATCCAATATTTGACCTTTACTTCTAGGGCGTCGTGCAGACGACAGTTACTCTCAAGGAGGTGTAAGATACAGTTTGCTTTGTACTGAAAAATCACATCCAAAATGGTTCTCTTCTTACACAATCTTCTTAGGACTTCTTAATGTGGCACCCTGTCTGTCCACCTGATCCTCTCAAACCTTCTCCAGCATCACATTTCAAATATCTCCAAGTATTTCTTTTCCATCTTATTAAGAGTCCAAGCTTATGCTCGACACAGCTTGATGCTCCAAATTTAGCATTTCATCAGTTTCTTCTTCAGTTCCAAACTACACTTACTGGTTAGTAGTAACATCCTCTTATTGAAAGCTTCCTGGGCCATGGCAATTCTTGACCTAATTTCCTTGGTGCAGTAAGAATCCTTTGTCAGGAGACCTCCCAGGTACTTGAACTTATCTATGTTTTCAAACTCCTGATCTTTAATTTTGATTTTCAATGGTGTTTTATTTTTTTTAATCACCATCACCTTTGACTTCTCAATTTTGATCTCCATGCCAAATCCTCTCCCTATTTCCCCCAGCCAGGCCATAATTTTCTGCAACTATTCTTTATTTTGGCCAGAAATACTAGATCATCTGTATATTTTATTGTGTTTATAACACGAGCTTCTATCCTGAAATTACCACGTCCCCCCAAGACTTCCCAGACCAACCACTCGCCATACAAGTTGAACAAAATAGGTGACAAACATCATTCCTGTCTCACTCCTCTTCCTATCTCTATGCTGTTGGTCTCTCCATCACTCAGCCTCACCTTCACTCGCTGTCCCAGGTACAGGTTTGAAATCAGCCTTCTTTCCTTCCAGTTGATGCCGACCTTCTTGAGTATTTCTTTCAGTTCCTTCAACTTCACTCTATTGAACGCCTTTTTCCAGTATATGAAACCAATGTAGATATATTTCTTGACTTCCAGCACTCTCTCTCTTAAATTATCTCAGCATCCCAATGGCATCTCTGGTTCCTTTTCCTTTTCTTAGTCCAAATTGTTCTTATTCCATTACACTTTATATATTCTGTTCCAGTCGTCATCTCCATTAGCTTTCCTTATTCGCATATCTCTCCACTTCACTCTTTGAAATGTTGGGTCCTTTTTGTCTTCCTCGTATTATGCTTCATTTTCTTAGTTCCCTGATCAATTTTCCTTATCGTGTAGTTTTTCTATATATCTTTCCTAAATCATAAGAACCTCTTTGTGATCCATCACCAGCTAACCTTTGGAGTTCTCTATTCCTATTGTTTGCATACCTTTGTTTTCATTCTCTCCCAGTTTCTTTGCTTTTTGGTACATGAGGTCATTCCTTACTTTTATATGAAGTTAGATAATAGCATACCTTCTCTGTATAGTATTTCCTAGCTTTGTCTATTTCTCTCCTTAACTCGTTGTTTAGCCTCATATATTCTTTTTTGTCAACGTTTTTCCATTTTATTTTTTCTTCCATTTTCTTAAGCATTTCTGTTGCTACCCAAGGCTTTTGTTAGTCCAGTTACAACAAATAAATTTGAAATAAAAGCAACTAATACATTAATTAAAGGTTGTTCTAGTATTGAGGGTACAATTTATCGGATATATCTGCCAAGGACTACCCAATTTAAAAAAATGTTGGGAAATAGGAACCGCTGATTTTTACAATCAAATCCACACGTTTTAAATACTACCAAATCTAATAACAATTTAGCTTTCATTTTGATTAGTGATTTTTTTAAACGTCATTTGAATTGATTACCTAGACATTATCGTAATAGTAACGTGAGCAAAATTTCACACAAAAATGCAAAATAAGAATTTATTTTACTAAACATTCTTTGCTGTCACTGCTCACACCCTCAAGAGGCCAATATATGGTAAAATACTAATAGTGATTAACTAGCCACCAATACAAACAGATACTACTCATATCTCTATTTTCTTTTTACTTTCCGTTTCGGCTAAACTTATTGATTTTATATGCAAATGGGATGATAATTGATTAATTTTTTAACAACTACACTAGTATTTGGCAGAATAAAGAATGGAAAATCACCCTTTTATTAAAAAAAAAGTTTGTCATCTTTTTGTGATACCTATTCAGACACTATCTTTGAATCGTTACAGGTGTTTTTCAAGAAGCCAAAGCATGGTAGACAGGTTTTATGGGTTTCAAAAGTGTGGGAGAATCTAATAGTGCAAATACGCCCCCAAAAGCCACCATACTAAGCAACAATGAACCATTGCATGGTAGGACCGTAACATTCATTTTCTAGATCAACCATTAGAATTAAATTATAAGAATTTTTCGAAGAAATATGTTGGCAAAACTTTAAACAAATATTTAAACTAATAGTGATTATTTCTTTTGATAGTCAAAATTAAATTAAGAAAATTGTTTTTTTCCTAAAATTAAGGGGACTTTCTTAGCACCTCTGTTTGTCCCACAAGCCACCCCTGACTGTTTACCACCAATTCGTTCTAGTCTTGAATGTCCAGTAACTGTACCTGGTAAAAGAGATGCCATCAAGTCTTTTCACCGTGACTCTACCCTAATCACAAATAACTGTGACTGCGCCAACTTGGACCATACACTATGACTAAGGTTGACTACGAGCGGTGACGTTTTTTTAAACTAGGAACTTGGCTCCCAAAGTTTAGGTTTGTTCGGGCGAGAAGTATTTCTAATAAATTCCCAACCACGTCCCTCAACCCCCCTCCCCCCTACTCGAGGGAAAATATGTCACTAAGAAGGGGGTCACCAATTAATCATATTTTGTTCCACAGGCTGGACTATCGTGTTGTCTTTGCAGCAGTCATTTAATAGCTGAGTATGTAAAGAGTCTTCTTGAATTTTAGTATGTTCACTTACGTCTGAAGTCTGCAACCCTTGCCACGACGCCATCTCTTCTTATTATGTTTGAGGAGCTAAGAGAGTTTTACTGACACAGACATCTGCTGTTCGAAGCACGGACTACTTTGCTATAAATCAACTCCACTTTAATTTTCAGTTTGACTATGGCGTGCATGGCGGAGTAAAAAGAAAAAGTGGTAAACATGAAGATTCAACCATAAAATATAATCCTTGGCCCACGTTCAGAGTTTTCCCTAATGAGTACATACACTCCTCTTTTTCGTGACTCGTGGGTACTTTTTTTTATTAAAACTTTACGCATAGCAGTTACGTTTTACGATGCAATACCAGTCCAGCATTACGTAAATGTGGTTTTCAGTCTCAAGTTGTAGGACATTATTATTTCTATTTATTTTTGTTGTGACATAAATGGTAACTATCCAAGTACTTGTAAAGCTTTAAACAAAGGACGAGTTTCACGCTATTAGATTCAAAATTGGGTTCATGACATTTGGAGACGATCCCATTTTAACTAGTGTACTATGAGTAGAGCGTTGTCACCCTTTTTGAGATCAAAATAAGAGACCTTTTTACAATGGTACAGTACATACCCAGATTTTTTATAAATATTGGGTGCCTCAAAAAGTTATTTGGATGTTTTTTTTATTTAAGAAAAGTTAGCACCGTGTCTTAACACCGGTTCGAGTTACACGCTTATTTACTAATTACACAATGGATTGGGGATTATGAAGGCTTAAATTAGAGGAAATGCGCCCGCATTTTTGTGGAGGGAGAGTGTAAAACCATTTAGGAAAAACCCTTAGTGTACCCAACCGGGATTGAACCCCGAACTCCCCGTCTTCAGCAGTCTAGTCCAACACGACCACGCGGCCACCAATATATAATCATTAGAGGGGAGAGTATAAAGAATGTAATTGTAAATGTTGTAGAGTAGTTGTAATTTATCAATAAATGTATCACAGTACCCGCTTTTGTGGTCGAATGGTCTAAGGAATCCCCCTCACAATATGCTAGACTGCCGATGATGGAGGAATCGAGTTCAAATTCCGATTTGATGCATTGAAGGTTATTTTCCCTTAGTGGCTTATCAACTTCCCTTCACGCTAATTTAGTCCTTTTAATTAAACCTCTTTAGTTATTAAAATATTATCAAAATTAGCTCATACGCGTACAGCTCAAACGGGTAGTAAGACACCATGACAAAAAAGATCACATTTTACAGATTATTTGAAACGTTAAAATGATGTATTCTTGCTATATTTTAAACTCTCATAAACACTCACATGTCCATCTATCAACGACAACGCCAACATATGCGCAAAGAGAATAGCGGGAAATATTTGAAACAAATCGAATAAAAGAAGAATAAAAAAATATTCAATAAGAATAAGAAAATATGATATATTTTTGTCTTCGACTCCTTTGTGTGGGGCCGAGTGTCAGCCTTAATTGTTGTGAGAGACAATTCTGGTTTTTAATAAGGAGTAAAAACAACTATTATAATTGTAAGCAAAACCGTTCATGCAGTTGAAGAAACATTGGTCTCGGTATAATGTTGTGATATAGGATGGGTAGAACCTACTTTTAACTAACGTCTTTACGTTATACTATCAAGTGGTGAGTGCGAGATATTAATTTGATTCTGTTGGGCTTTCCAAGGTTTTAAATGGGACGTATTTGTATTTTAAAACACAAATGTTTCAGCTTTTGTTCTATGCTAAATCAACAAAATAATCAGTCACGCTGTATTTAGGTAAAGTTTAATAATAAATAGGAACATACATTTTTGTTGTTTTCAATAGTTTTCAATCGTTTTTACTTATTAAATAAGAAACCATTATTTAATAGTTCTCATTATAGTAATAGTCCATTAATAAAGAAAAATAAATATCAAAGTAATAGTGTGAAGATAAGCTATGTGACAGACGATGGGCCAATTTCATGGTTGGACTCGGCACGTTGCAAATGCGGTGCTATACAAAATATAGGACGGTACAACCTACCTAAACTCGAATGGAACGAACCACGGTCGTCTTTAGTTACACCGGAATACTGAAGTTTGGCAACACTGCGCTGAGGCCGGTCAGCAGCACAGCCACGTGCAGTATTGCTGATTTAGTTCAGTTTGTTTACTGTGCAGGATATTTGTTTACCGTGTAATTTAATTGGTTTGATTTGAAATGTTGTGTGGTTCATTCTTCTAATGTTTTGAGTCATATATTATTATTATTATTATTAGCACCGCGTCTTACTACCCGTTCGGGTTATACGAACTTACGCTAATGTGTAATAGTAGGGTTATTGTGAGATGAAATGAAGGGCCTACAGTTTAACGTGGAATCCGAACCACGGTGGAGGCCTGGCATTCCCCACATTCACAAGATGTCTTGTCAGAGGTGAAGGAAGGGTTTGGTAATCAGATAAATCTTTGCCGCGACCGAGGATTTAACCCCGGCCGCCAGCACAGAAGTCTGACACCTTATCCCTAGACCACCAGGTCACCTAGAGTCATGTAGCAAAACATACAATAGATGAACATTTTGTGGATGTGATAAGTGATATTCAACCGCTGACATGATTTCTGAATTTTCACTTTTGTACATTTGTGGTTATGCTTACTACAAAGTGCCTCTTTGTTTGGTATGCAGTTAATCCGATGAATTTTTTAATTGGCCATGAAACAGATGATAACTATTTCTCTGATTCACGAGCTTTGAGTAAATATTTCCATTTATAAAAATGAAGTGAGAAAGTTCACACGGAGCTCCGTACCATTTATTTTTAAATGTATTAACAAACTAGACCAGAAGTTGCGATCATGTCGAAGTATGTCTAGTATTGACCTACTCTAATGGATAGGGTTTGGGAGAGCAACTTATAGGGAATGTATATCTATTAACTGGGGCAAACCTGGCGGTTTTCTGGGACTCCAGTTCAAGGGGGTAAGGGGTGGGGGCAAACAGAGCACCAACCTAACTTAGAAACTCCAAACCTAACGTAATCTGGATGAAATAGTGGAGTTGTTAAGCATAACAACCGTTCACTTTTTAATACCAGCATGAATTTTGACATATTAATGGTGGTGAACAAAATAGAATATAGTGACACTCTTAAAAAGTTAATTTTTCTTGTTTTATTTGTAATCCAAACCGTTTTTGTACACACTCGCAATGAAACGATTGGAGTATTATTACCATATGTGGAATTTCCCTTTAGATTATTTTTCTATCACGCCCTAGTTACGTCAATTTTGTGGTTGTTAGGTTCGGGGATTATTTTCATTTATTCCTACTATCCCTGGTTAAATAGAAGACGAGGAAAGTGTCAAAAGACAGTCCCACCCGGGCGAAAAATTTACCTCAGGCCGCACCTGTCTATTAAGTTGAATAGGAGAGGATCACAGTGATAAATCCCACGTGGAAAACTACCTTAAGTGTACCCAGCCGAGACTCAATCCTCAAAACTGACAATCCAATCTATTGCGAGCTTGCCGCATTAAAACAGTATGACCACGTGGACTCTGATTTAAACATTATTGTAGCTATAATTAGGCCTACTATTTGCATGTGTCTATTTTATTTAACAAAGAAATCAGTTTAGGAAACACTGTATTCACATGTTAAATTTCAATCCAATAAAAGGTAGCCACAATTATTTAGTTGTCTTTTTTTCAAGAAATCTGTCCCAAGCTAGAATAGAAGTAGAATCAAGAGTCAGAGCTTCCTCGAGACTTAAACCACAAACACACTGATCTGAAACGATGCTCAAACCCCGGTTATTCGACTCTAAGCAAGGTACACTTCACACTTTTGGTGATATCCTCAGTACACGGAGTGTCCGTCACTGTCTTATCCGATCATTTATATGAATAGAAACCTGTAACTGAACGTTTCTCCCAACACCAAACTTGGTCTGTTTCTAGCGCTGTCCGCTACTATCTACATTGTTCTATTGTTCTGGCATGTTTGAAAGTGTTATTAAGTTGGAAAAAAAACCTTAGACCACGGTACTCCAAGGGCGAGAGCTGCATATGAAATATCTGGCTTACAACCCTTATTGAGAATGGTCCCAAAGCTTGTTCTGAAGCTGGGCGCCTCGCTCTCTGTTATTCTAACACACTCGCCCGCAAGTTGAGAATAAAGGAACTCGCAGTCATCACCCACCATCCCAGCCACCTCCCCAAAAAAACACCCGTGATATTATTCCAAATGAAAACATTCCCCTCCCTTACATTCTGCGTTGCTGACGCTTGTTAACTGACCCTTTAATGTCACGTGACGTCCTTTGTTCTCACCCTCGTCACCGATTCTGCTCCTGTTAATTACTTCCAGCAGTTTCATATGGAACATACTAAACACCCCTCGGCTTGGGGGCGGCTTTATTTGACTTGAACAATGTAAAATCAACACTAAAACGTGGTTTTATATGTTCTGTACTCACTGGAAAGGGGGGTTGATATAACTCCAGGTCCCACAAACAATTTGTTTTGTCAATAAAGATAGATATTAATTATTTATTATGGGTTTTTGTTATTATTGTTGTGCCCCACGCGTTACTGAGGGGAAAACCATTTAGGAAAAAATACCTAAGTACTCTCGGCTGGTATTTGAACCCTGACCTTCCCGTCTCCTGTAAACCAGACTAGACGAGATTGACACCCGTGTCCAAGTTCTCACATTATGGAGGTGTTTTTATTACTGTTTTGATATCCTTTATTAATCAATGAGAACAAAAATGTTATTTGATAATATGCCTATGTAATATCTACAAACATAAAATAATCTTGAAAGGTCAATACTTTTAACTAATTGACTTGTGTTCGGGATATCTACATATTCATACACACAGTCTAATTTTCATAAGAGGAACTTTATTTGACAGCTAGAAGAGTTCCAAGATCTACTTCCATGTATTAATACGTCAAATCTTGTGATCCGCAGCTGCCACTTTAATAGTTACTATCAATACATATAAAATAAGTATAAGAATAAAGTGAAATGTTATTGCTGACAGCAAAAAAATTCTATCTTATTAGCGCTTCTTCATATCAAAATCCCAATATACAAATATGTGTATATATATATATATATATTGCATACATATAAATATATATATATATATATATATATATATATTGCATACATATAAATATAAAGTCATTAGTAGAAGCTTTGGCCATGAAAACTTAATGTCTCAGTCCTGGGATTCATCAGAGCTCGAGATTCCCAAATGAAATGAATGAAAATTGTTCTCTTTTTAACGATTCGTCGAAACGATAAAGGAGAAGTGAATTAAGCAAACCTTCGTATGCTTAGGATCTTATGCTCTTTTTTACTCTTCAAAGTGCCTCCTGGGTGACGCTATTATTTATTTGACTGTAATTTATTTCAATGTTCTACTTATAAAGGGCTTAGGGAAAGTATTAACTCAACAGAGAAAGCACAGTATGTTGATATATAAAATCCCTCCATAAATAGCGCATTGTTATTGAGGCTTTCTTTACTTTCAACCGTGACTTAATATCCATGTAGGCTAAACGTGATTTAATCAGATTGATAAGATAGGGTTTGTAAAGGTTCAATCTAGGTGCAATGTACCCATGTGTTTATTGTAATTAAAATGGGAAAACATGTTCGAAAAACCGTTTCCATTTTAACTACCTATAGTATTCCCGTCACCGGAAAATCGAATTACTAGAACTATACATGCCCTACGATGCGGTAAAGTGGAGGTATTGCTTGCTAAAACTATCTATAAGCTTTTGGAATATTTTTTGCACCCGCCTTTAGTAATATCATTTTAATATGTCCATTCAAAGTGACAGCTCACACACAATCCTTCTTGTCTATCTGAACTTGCTAGTACGTTCTGGCATATTATTGTGAGTATAATATCCTAGAGCAGCGATTACCAAACTTTTTCACTTCATGGCAGACTTAATAATTGAAGACAATGCTTTCACGGCACACTCGTCCAAAGGATTTAATATAAAATCAATATTTTTCATTGGTTAATTAAATCTCCTAAATGTTCCTATTATTTAGGTAGGAATTAAAATTAGTAATGTCCACATACAGTTAACTCAAGTATATATATTATCTTAATAGAAAAATAATACATTCTACCAACATACATTTTAAACACAGTTTATTTTGAAATAGAAATGTATTAAAAATTGCCATACTAAATAAGTCAATCGATGCATAGCAATTAGGATTGATTTTTGATTTTTACAAATCTTGTCAATTTTGCTTCGAATTAGTAAAAATGCAACTCGTAGATCGAATTCAAAGTTAGAAAGAAAGACACAGTGAGATTATAATAATCAATGCAGAAAATGCCTATTCATGCAAGTACAATGTTGAGAAAGGCAGTAACAGCGTTAAAAAAATATATATATATATATATGGGTATAGCTCTGTTATGCTTAGCCATAAAGAATCCGTGCGGTTGAATGGCCTCACTTTATATGTGCAATTACAATACATTTCATTGAGAGATGGTCACTTTATGCTGTAGTCAGATCCAACTCTTTAACTTCGTCGGCAAAATAAAAAGGTGACATAATCCAGTCTAGGTTTTTTTGACAACGATTAGATATAGTTGTTAATTTTTTAATCCAGGATCAAAATATGCTCGGTGATTAATTGTTTCGGTATTTCAGCCTCTTTTTCCGAAGTCATGCTCGTTTTGTTCTGTATAAATAAGTTTGACAGATATTCTTTTGAAATAAAATACTTCAAGGAAATAAGTTTCCTTCAGGAGCCTCTTATTATCATTGTCAATGTAATTATATTATATTGGGGTTAACGGTGTCTTGGAGGACTTTATATTTAAAAAAAAAACCCAACTATTTGGCTCCCAATGAGGAATATAGTATGTGTCATTGATGTATTCTTATTCTGTACTCTGGAAACAAATCCTCAACATAGATGGTAGTCAGTATACATAGAGTATAGCAAGTAATTATATATCTGAATCTACTTCACTGCTTCATTTATGTTATCACGTCCAGTCGTTGTGGTCTCAGTTTCAAGCAAAAGAAGAATAGTTCAAGAATACCTTTCTCATCGAGATAGTGACCAAGTCATAGTAACTGAGCTTAATTGTCCATATCAGTGCGCTCATCTACTTTCAGAGTAAATTTCCTGTTACTTTAATTTTCGAAACAATATTTCAACTGATGTCCTTGGACATATCAACACTGCGTCGGTCTATTATATTTTGTATAAATGCACCTAGAAATTTTCTCTTTTCTTAACATGATTTCAACTTAACAAACTGGCCCAATTGAATTTTCTCAATAACATGTGAGGTTATGTTTTTTGCTTTAAATTGAACAACTATGAATGATACCTCAAGTGCACTGTTTTAAACAGAAGTATATATATTGGTTACTGCCTTGTGTTGTGGTTTTTAAAAAAAGGTTCAAAATAGAAGGAAGAATTTAGGGACTCCCCGGAATATTCGGTGATTAGATGCCACTTCATTTTGTTCAGAGCCATTGCTTTACTGCTCAGTCATTCTCCGCAAAAGACACAGATGATAGCTTGTCAGTTACAATTTTTCATTCCAATTATAACCAAACGTTAAATAACTATCATAATATTTCCGTAACACCTCGGAAGGCTTAAGACTGGAACTAAAACTATAATATAATATAGCCCTTTTCCATCCCTTACCGTTGCTTTTTAATACTCACTTCAATATTTATATTTTCGTTACCGTAAGCACTTATACTAATGGAAAGTTCAACATCTCCGATGTTTTCTTTAGTTTTAAGCTCCTTAACAAATCTTATTCGTGGACGGCCAGACTGGAGCGAGTGACTGAGCGCGCGCTCGACCCGGCACAGTCTAGTTTACAGGCGCTAGACAATATTATTGTATGTTCGTTCATTGAGTTCTAGGAAAACTTCTCATTTTGACATTTTTATTACTATCGTTAGGTTTGGCACACTTGCTACTAACGGCCTAATTTAATTGGTAAGATCATAAACCATACTTGTATGTGTGTGCAAATATATATAAAACTGATATGTTAAAATATTTCAATAATATCCAAGTAGGCCCTTACAAATAAGAATTATCATTAGCGGGGAGAGAGGTTGAGAAAACCATAACAATAAATCACATGTCAAAAACCACCCTCAGTGCAATGAGCCAAGATTCGAAGCCTCCTTGTCAACAACTATCGAGAGCTATCCGCTAATCACGCACTCGCACGCTTGTCAGTCTAAACGAACCCTGTGCAACTAATCTCTAAGCCCTATCCTACTAGGTACATTCCATGTGACATATTTATGTATTACCTAGTATTGGATTAAAACCCTAGGCTATGTCATGGCACACTGAAGTACCCTTTGATTGGTAACTTCTGATCCAAGCACAGGTATTATAATATTTTACAGATTAAATCATCATTACACAATTATTAAAAATATTAGGAATGGATCTTAATTTGTAAAATCAGTGTTTTTCAGTCATGATTTATTTAAAAATATAATTCATAAGAATCGGACACATTACCTCAGTCAGTAGCGTGTTTGTCTAGTGAGTTAGGGGTCCCGAGTTCAATTCCCGGGCATGGCTGAAAAATGTATCATTGGTGAAATGTGAATTTGCCCTTTCACACTGATGAATTAACGGCCGGGGACTGGATGTTGTGCCTGTCCTAGTCAGTTAAATTATGTATAAGCCATATAAAGCTACAAGAGGCCTAGCCAGCCGGTAGTGGAAAATATCTGGCTTGAATATAAAATTGACTCAGGCCATAGGCTGAAAACAATAATTGATGTAATACCCAGTGTTACTAGTGACACACATTCTTGAATCAAGGTGCTTTGTTTGCAACACTTAAAAATAGGAGTGTGACTAAAGATGAAGAACGGATTTAAAGAAGTAATAGAGGAGAAAGAGTGAATAAAATTATGGAACCCCCCATATAAATAGCTTATCGAGGTCTTGAAATGCTCAAAATATTGTTAGGGGAGAGCAATTAGAAATTCATTAGTTACTAAGTTTTCCTGGGGCAGGGAGTAGGGGAGTTTGGGTACCAATAATTTAACTTTTCATCAGCAGATTTTTTGGACCTAAGTAATACTTAGTGTTTCCAGTAGTATTAGTTTAAAATAGGAGGAAATATTTCTTAAAAAACCTTTTACAGTCAAATATACCATTGGAATGTAGTCTGGACTCAACACTTGTTGTTCTCAGAACCAAACAAAGAAGCCAAAGAGTTTTCTCAAGCTCAACTGGTTAATTTTTTAAAACAATTACCTGGATTAGTGGATGTGTGACACGTGGGACGCCTAACAATACCTACAAGATTAACGTAAGGCGTCACTAATCCAGTTTTTGAATGCATCTATCACGTGTGTGTTTAATCACTGTAAGCCGTCACTTTATGGTGTAAGTTTCTGGCAACACATTCTAAAATACCACGTCTCTCCACTGTCTTTGAATTTAAAGAAGTTTGATGTCACAGTTCTGAGATACCTTTTATCTGAATAAACTTTTCGTGTCTTCTATTGGGATCTTGACAAATCAAAAGGGAGCATATTCATTATTTATAACTCTCCTTTTGTTTTGATAAATAATGGGAGAACTAGATCATATTTACCATATAACAGATTCAACCAAGAGCTCTGCTCACGTGGAATGAATGCTGTCACTTGTTTTATGCCATGTCGAAATCATCACACAGATGTAATGGCTATAAAACACACACAGCCCTAATAAGACCGCTTGGTTGATCTAAAACGGTGGCCATGCGGAAGGTTTGTGAAATAAAGAGCAAGGCCCCAAATTAACTGACATCCAACGGCCCGTGAAAATGAAATTACCCAAGTTTTTTAAAAAAAAAGTCATTGAACCGTAGACGTGGGTCGATGTTAACCAAGTAGTGTGGAATGTGAAATTAGGTGGGAGGGTAGGTAGGGGACAGGTTCACAGTTCACTTAATGGCATCCTATTAAAAAATAAAATAATTAGGCCACCTATTACATGCTTCCTAGTGATGGCTGATGCCAAAGTTAATAACGTATTGATATCATTTTCAAAGTGACACATCATTTTAGAATTGTTCCAATAAAAATACAGGTTTGAACATTCTAACTGATAAAGTTAGCGGGTAGCTTAGTATGAACCAAATCAAATGTGAATTTATAACCAATATAAGGTCAAAATATAACACGAGATATTATTTTATTTTATCAATAGAAATGGTGCCGTTTTTAAGATCTTACTTTTATTAACATACTTATTAACGACTTAATCTCTGATGTAAGCATTAGGAAAGTATATTCTGAAAATTGAATAATGACACCTGGATACGGGAATCGATGCCGTGTCCAGGTGTCACTATTCAATTTTCAGAATGTGATATCTGTGTTGAGTGATCCCTCACTAAAGGCATACATAATAGATTCCGCTATTTGATTCTTATTAAGAAAGTAGTCTAAAGAAAGTGTGGCAGAGTTAGCGTGAAAATGGGGTGAGGAGATCAAAGGGATAAATCACTTGAGGGGAACCACTCTGAATCTATCAGACCAAAATTAAAACTAAATATATTCAAAAATAATTAACTCCGTGTTAGTCCTAATTTTGTTTTGGTACATCCTTACGGCTATCTACAGACTGGCACTGACATTAATCGGTTTCTGTGACCGATTTAGCTCATATCAAGATCTGTCCAAAAATAAGGCTGTGGGAAAGTTTATCGGTCGTAACAATAAAGAGGTTGAAATAGGTTGGTCGCCATGTTACCGCTCAGATGTGTCATAAAAGGTTGGTCTGGTAAAAAAAATAATCGTATTACTCTTCGACCGAAGAAACAAATATATTGAAAGCCGAGTATATTTTCTCGCATCGGATAGAACGAGTCAAGCAAGTAATAACCCGGGATTCTTGGCCACTAACCACCTCCACTCTTTATATGTTATAACCATAATGCTGTCCTTAAATACATGTGAGGTTAACGGCTTGCCATCGTCATCGCGAGTCTTAGACACATCAATGGCAGATTCGGGGGGGGG
>CABEEJ010000129.1:410327-420718 GCA_901482245.1 Timema douglasi
GGTAGGGGGGAATCGATCTTTTCTCTACCCCCTTGATTCGAGAATAATCAAACATATTGAAACCTTAAACCTTAAGGAAATAAATAGATTGCTTCAAAACTCACTTTTATAAACCTTTACAAATAAATAAATCTTCTATAAGCAGATACAAGAAAGCATACTAAAATATTATGAAGTTTCTGCAATATTTAATTTATGAATGTATTTTATTTGCACCTTTAACTTTCTGTAAATACTACAAAATTAAAAAAAAAAAAGACTAGTGAAGGTCACATAAAATATTACGGTTTTTAATTTTGGTTATTTTAATTATTTTTTTTACGTCGGAGATCTCATTATCTTATATTTAGGCAGATAAAGAGGTGATGGCATGATGTCGGCATTTTTTTAAAGTAAATACTTAAAATTCAGACTTAATCGTAAGTTATATCAAAATAATTTTTGTAACATAAAATGTATACAATTTTATGGCAAACGTTATTTGTTTGAAATATATTTTGGCAGCATGGATAGTTTCTAAGATAAGGGTGTAAAATGGGTTTTCAGCCACCATTTTCCAAGATGGTAGATGTAGCACAACTTTATTTTTTGGGGGCTGTTAGTATGTAAGTAGGGTGACCAAATACTATACATATATTCCAAGTTTCTTGCTTGTAAGAGTTGTTTTTTTTTTGCCCAATTTTCATAAAATGGCTGCACTACAAGATATTGCAGCATAGTGCGACATAATTTAGACCTTCATGAATTAGTGGTAGGCTACAATTGAAGAAACGTCATCACCTAAAATACAACGATTTGACTCAAATATAATAAAACCACGTAATGTGACGATTAGATTTTTATCATCTAGTTAAACATTTCGATTGTTTTTGTCAGCTGACATGACAATTAGCCTTGTTTGAAGTGATAGAAAGACAGTGACTTTTCTCGGCGGGGTAGATAACATTGTTCCACGAACGTCAGTCGGCGACTCGCTAGTCAACGATTAACAGCTGCTCGCTTGCACGGGAAGTCTGAAGCAGAATAATTGCAGAACTCTTGTTTTGTCACTCTCGTGACTATTCCATCACGACACAGAATCCAAGGACGGTGACCGCTCATCATCACACTCGCCATTCTCGTTTGGTGAACCCGTCACGTGGGCAACTAACTACTCTTGTGCCGGGAAAGTGAAAGGAATATTGGTACATATGACGTACGAATGGGTGGGCGAGTCCTGCGGCTCACCGTTTTGGGTAAGTGGGAGTGCACTGCCTGTATTATTTCAAGATTACAAAACAGTAAGCTTTGAGGTATTTCTGTATTCTTGTTTATATTGTAGACTTGTTTTTGTCTTGTTCTACGTCTTATTATCACTCTGGACTACTCGCAAATCTATATTCAAATCCAGTTATGAAGAAACATTTTTAATGTTACAAAATTTACTAAAACAATATTCATATATTTATACTTCATGTCATGTATTTTTGATAAATAATAACAATATCTATAAAATAATACTAATAATAAAGTAAGATAATATCAAAGTTTGCAACAACAACAAAATCAAAGTGTTTCTTCCTACCAGATTTATATTAAACACTAATGGGACTTGAATAAGGAATGTGAAATGTATAGGAAATATACCCGCATTTGTTTAGTGGTAGATAAAGACACTACTAAGGAAAATATCATAACGAAATAGACAATATAGATGCGAACTTCGACCGCCCATACACTGACCAGCTTGACCAGGAGTGGCAGCGCCCTAGTCTGCATGCCCACCTGTGGAGATTTCAGTCCTATTGTTTAAAATTGTTGATACTTTAACTTATTAATTTCTCATATATTTTTTGAAAGAAATAAACTTAAAATAGTACTAATGACATAATAATATCAATGTTGACCGCAATAAGAATGTTTGTATTTTCTAAAAGGAACTTACTATGAAAATACATTGCTTATATTTTAATGCACTTGACAGTTTAGTGCCAGAATTCTGGAAGTTAAAATGTTAACTCATATTAAATATATCATAACAGACATAACAACCATAATCCAGAAGAGCAATAAATTATTACCTTTCATATGGGAACCAAACCAATTTCAAGATGAAACATTTGTGCCCCTGATGTGAACTAAACCCAGAGCCATTATTTCAGTAGCAGACAACCCGGTATAAGGATATTTATAAAAAAATATAATCAAAATTATTTTTTGTATTGTTTAGTAAATAATCGATGCTTGACGGGTCGTGTGTGGCGTAGAAGTTACTTAATTCACTGTTGCATTTAACCATATTTTATAATTCTAGGTATTACTACCCTTAGAGTGATCATTTCAACCAAAAAGAAGGTAGTTTCAGCTACTTTGAGTATTGTTTATTTTGTATTTGATCTCACATGTTTCTAATATTGCCTATATGTTTTAAATAACTCAAATATTAGGAATAAACGTGTCTAACTTTAATTATAATATATTAATATTGATTCTTAAATACTTGAATTTGTTATGGTTTAACTACTCTCCACCGGAGAGCTCTGCTAATTACTGTTATTTGTGGTTAGATTTATTACGCTATGTTTAAAGTTTGAATTGGAGAATTCAAAAATAGCTAACGTAGAACGTGCGTTTCGCTTACGTCGATGTATTGTTCTTAATTCCTAGAGAATGAATAAAGTTTTGTCACTCACTGGAAGGTCTATACGTAGCCTATAGAATAGTGTACACTTCGTTGACCCAAATAGGTAGTGGTCTCGACTGATTACACTTTTGCTTTAAAATTGAGTTCATATCAGCATTGTTCAAATTGTGGCACGCATACCGATATCTAAACAAATAAATCCAGTTTTGGACATTGTGTCACGGATCTTTATAAGATTTAATCTCCCTGTGTCACGGTATTGTATAGCTAACAATTTAAACTTTATTAAAATGTGTAACGACTTCTAACGTTTTACCAAATAGCAGGTTTGTGTTTTTTTTATAAAGAACTGAAAGGCGTACGTGACCGGTGAAAGTTTAGGAAACAGCTAGTCCTAGACCATAGTGGACTGCAATCCAACGTGCGGGAATGCTTGTGTGTTTTTTTCCGGAAGTTATAAATGTGAAATTATTATTGAAGCAATATGGATGTTTACTGTGTAGAGAAGTTTATTAAAAAATGAGGGACCTATACTTAAGTGGTTTTTCTTAGCATCTGGTATCTCTAGGATATGTTTTCATTTGTTTGTTTGCATTTTATCATCTTTAACATTAAGTTTTATTCACCCACACCACAATATGCTTCTACACAAAT
The DNA here is from genome assembly GCA_901482245.1 of Timema douglasi. Lineage (NCBI taxonomy): Eukaryota > Metazoa > Arthropoda > Insecta > Phasmatodea > Timematidae > Timema > Timema douglasi. Next base: position 413,605 of record CABEEJ010000129.1, read on the forward strand.
TGTATATAGATATGTAACGTATAATAAATACTTTGCTTTAAAGGTATAGATAGAAGTTTTATTTTAAATTTAGGGTGGTTTAAAGCTACATTATGTGCACCCATCAATCAAAATTTGGATGGTTTCATTGTAGCAATGTACCCTCCGATTAATACGCCACTTGAATCAAGATAGGCTACTTTCAACATAAGCAGAGTGTACAGCGTAAATGACCGGGGAACGGTGGGAAACACCCGGTGTTGTGTAGTTTACACAGCCAACGTTGCGCAACTCTGTTCAAGGTCTAAACGCTAAGCGTGCAATTTTAAAAAAATTCTCTTTGCAAAATATTTCTTTAAAAGTGTTGGTAGTATTTAGAAATAAGAATAAACTAATAATGGATATCAAATAACAAACATTAATGTTCCTATCGATACTGTAATATCTATGATAAAATAAATATAATCTGCAAAAAACAAAAGAGTTTTTTTAAGCGCCGCATCTTACTACCCCGCCTGTTCAGGTTATACGCTTATTTAGTAATTACGCTAATGGTTTTAGGGATGAGTAAGGTTATATTTATAGGAAGTGTACCCACCTTTGCGTGGAGGGAGAGTGGAAAATCATTTTGAAGAAACCACTCTCAGTACACCCGACTGAGATTTGAACCTCAATATCTCCGTCATCAGCAGTCTAGTCTACTGTGAGAGTAGCGCCTTGGACCATGCGGCCACTGAAGCGGGTAGTATAGATATTATAAAACTAAAAACTCCGATGATATAGAGATAAAAACGTATATAGTAAAGAACTAAAACACTCTGATGTTAAATAACTAATATCTCCGATGAAGAGATAAAAACATCAATATGCTATAGTAAAAATATAGGAGATTGTTTTCAAATTAATTAGATAAGTGATTCAAAAGATATTAAAAAAGACATCTGAATACGGAATCGAACCAAGGAAGTTGAAGCTTAATGATCTAGTTCTCTACCTCCCTCACCCACTGCAACAAATATACTGACTTACTTAATCACAGGACGAACCAGGATTCAAAGATATCACTTAGGTAGAGATTAATGTGTGCTTAACCAAAGGTCCCGGATTAGATATCTGAGTCCGGGTGTCATTTTCAAACTAAATTTAAATTAAAACAACAGTTTAGAAAACATTTCAAAATTTAATTAAAGCAAGGAGCGTTTATTTAATGTACGATAATACTAATATATAGGAACAGTTAGATATATATTGGTAAATTCACAAAAAGTAAATTTGAAACAGAATGTAGAACAGATATGTTTATTTTGTTTCAAATTTATTTCGAATATTTCTATAGTATAAATATTCATACTTTTGGTAAATTTACCAATAAACATCTAAATGTTTCTTATGTCCTAGTCATGTATTTTAAATTAATTTAAATTAATACCTGTGAACGGTAGCATATCCCTAGTAAATAATAATTTCAAGCTAAGCTGTTTGGTTTCGTTTTATACTAAAGTTCATCAAATAATACTTTTGATATATTAAAGGAGTGTCCATGTTGAACTAGTAAAGCCATCAGCTACGTCATATTAGTTTATTAACTTCTCCATCCTAATTTTAAGTATATTTTATACTAAAAATTAGTGAATTAACATTTATTTAAAAATACTATTTATTTAACAGTGGTAAAATAAATAGCATACGAAATAATAAAATTAATGGCTACAATATTTACAAACTAAATTGATAAACCGATCCCAATTGTATTAATCTACTAATAATATAATCTTAGTAGGTCTATACTAATAATATAGGTTGATAATAGTCATGAAAATGTTCTGGTAAATATTACAGAAAATATTCCTGTAAAATTTTCAAATCATTGAATAGCAATGAAAAGGGCTATATTCGCAAAGGGTGTGATTACAATAATGAAGTATCAACATATCTGGTGCACAGAATACCGTGAAACCCCGGCGCTAGTGACACTTTCCTTCAAAAACTATGTAGTCCAAAGGTTCTTATAAACCAGCACCTGGCTGTAGTCCTGTAGGAAAGTTTTAGTAGGGAGATTTTTTCGGGAAACCTTAGTGGGTGTCTTGGTAATTAATTTTGACTTGGGTGGACATCCGCCACCCGGTACATTTTTCAGCTACTGCTCATATCTTTGTTAATACTTACTTGATTCACATGAAAATTGGGTTAATATGTTGTAATTACCATCTATAATATGAATAATAATTCTTCGTTCTTTTGGATTTATGTTTTTATTTTTACTAAAAAAGATTCATTGACATATCAGTCAATATGATACATTTTGCAACGATTTTGATACTACTTTTGTATAAGTATAAGTAAAATTAAAATATCATGATACCATTAATAAAGTGGTATTATATTACCATAAAAATGAATATTTACAAACAGTGATTATATTACAAACATGTTCAAATTTGATCTAATAAGGATTTTTACAGGTTGAATCCGATCCCATACACTTTCAAACTTACAGAAGGTGCAACAGGTTACTTCATTTTCCCTACAAATTCATGAGGACTTGGCACACTTTTAACAATTACATGCTCCAATAAAATCTATGAGATATTTCTTTATGTTCTTTTCTGACATCAAACCATCTTCTACCACTTCAAAACTAAAATCACAGGGGTTCGAGTGAACAACCATATCATTAATACAGTGTTGAGGAAAGTATGTGTGGAAATAAGATCTCAACAAATGTCCCCTAGCACTTCTACTTGTAGGTGGCAAATCGTCAATGTTCGTATTATTCCCATGATGATACAGCCACAATCTGAGTTCATTTAAGGATCTGCGAGATTATATTTTCCGTAATAACTTCACTAAGTATTCTTCTGCAGGGTTAAGTCTTTTTTCTATCTCATCCCAGTCAGGTGATAATCCAAAGTTATTTAATATGCCATAAATGCACTATTAAGAGCTGCTTTCTTGGTACCAAACTTGCTGGTGTAATCTGATCCAGATAGTGCATGGATGGCTGGAATCAAAGAGCATAATGGTTTATCCAGATTTTGATAAATAGTATGAACAGACAAAAGTCGCGTGGAATCACCAATTTCAGTGCGGAAGTCACACTTCTTGTACACAAAGTCGATGTATAGTAGCCCAGTGAAACAAAGCTAAAACCATTATATCAATGTCAGAACTAACTAGAACGATTTTAGTAAATCCACACTGGGATGCATGTTTTGAATAAATCAGTATTCTAAAGTAAGCTTCATCTACTGAAAAACAATTAATCTTTGTGTGATTTACTTGCGTTCCATTTTGCACAGATCTACAATTGAATGATATCTCATCTTCTTCATCGCCATAAAATGTACTAAAGGTGTGATTGGTAGTAAATGGTGTTTGAGTCAAAGAAGCTATCACCGTATTGGCAATAAACTCTTTTAAGATCAATTTGTTCCTTGATGATCCCCAGAAATTGCCGAATTGAAAAAGTCATTGAACCTCTTCAGAGATGTGAGAATATCTTTAACTTTTCCTCTGTAATCGCTCTGCCTTTTTCGGTGATAATTTGGGATAACTGTCAAAAACACAATCAACTCTTCCAAAGTTATTGTGATGCCCCGAATATATGAATAGAAATCAGAAACTGCTACACCAAAGGTTTTATTTTCATTCGTCATAACTTTTCTTAAGGAATTCATGACATCCACAAAATAATAAGTCTTCTCATCAGACTGGAAAAGGTTATCGTTGTTGTTGCTGCTATAATATGTTTCTAGCTCTTTTAACATTGCACTTTTTTGTAGTTTTGTCAGTAACCCATGTTATCAGATAGATCATGCCGAAATAGTTCCTGCATATCATATCCACAAGCTCGAGCTATTTGTATCATACGGTGAGCTGAACTGTTTGACTTTTTTTTGCTAGCTATCCCTGTAAGACCAGTGCCTGGTGTTTTGCTGCTTCCAAATGCTGGTATCATAACTTTGGAGATGGTATTTGAGATCATTTTTGATTTTCTTCATACCATGTTTTTCGCAGTGTAGAATACAAATCATCACCGGTTTTAAATACGGTTAAAATCGTTTCCTTTTTTTTCTTGTGAAACTAGTGCTTTTGTAAATATATTGTGAAATAAATTAGTAAGCATAGCAAACGGGTTACCTTTTTTTAAAGATATATTTGAACATTGAGTTGATTTTTTCATCTAAGCTATGGGTTTGCTTCATAGAAAACTCATGGGGAAGTTTCAAAATTTTGGGAAAAGCAATGGGGCTTGTTACTTCTAGAAATAGATTGGATATCATCAGACGCTCATGATGTGTTATCTCCCATTCTGCTACAAACTGTTTTTGTTTAGTACACCCTATGATGCCAGATGAACTATTTTGAGACCTATTAAGGGTTTTTTCCAATGCCATATCCACAGCAACAGCTGAAAATGTATGGTAATACCGTTTCACAACATGCTTCCCCTTCATGAACATATCATGCACCTTCAAGGCTGTCTTGGGCAGTCTCGCATCTATTCTAGATATAAAGTAGACCATCGCTGATAATTAATACAAACAAACACGGCAAATACCGGTTTAAGTTTCTGTACTATATCTAGATGTAGTTCCCAGTGGCTTTGTCTACCGGAACGGATCAAATTTTTAAAAAGTTGGAGCAGTTTTAGAACATTATTTTAGAACAAAAATTGTTCTGATATTTGCCTTCCACGGTCAACAAATTTCTCAATGTTTGTGAGGAGGTTTTACACATTGACAGCCATATATGCATGATCTTCTCTTTTTTTCCCCATACCAAAGAAATATTCTTCTTATTTAAATTAACTTTTCAAACTCAGATTCACAAGACTCAATGGAATGCTCTTTCAAAAACGACTTCACCTGTAATATAAACATGCTTTCGCCCAACATAACATGCCTTTTACTCCCCTCACATAGTTCTTTATTGCAAAACAGACTTTACCACATTTACTCCAAACACTGAGCCTTCAATAAACACATTCACTATTCCACTTATACGAACATATTTACCTAAGCAACAAAGCAAAATTTTAGCCATGTGAAATGCTCCCAAAACAAGTAGAATATTTTTGAACTTATCTCTATTTCTTAGCTGGACTTCACGTGCAATAACGTATACATCTTCGTCACAGGCTACTGGTAGGTAGTTTTAGTCCAACTGGTCGAGGACACTATTGAAATTCAATAATGCGTTGTAAACAGTCGTATGGTGAGTTACTGGACTTGGGATCACTGGTAAAAATCAAACTTGCTTCTTCTGTAGATCTTCCTAGGAACAAATCACATTGAAAGCACTCCATGATGGTACAAGCTGTTTGAGGTTTTCTTCTGGAGTGGAAATTCCAGAACTCTATACAAGAGTACGTGCTATTCTTGAAAATTGCCATAACATGTTTAAATTTTCATATTGCTTCTTCTTATCATCATTCATCTTAAATAAATCTGAAGCAACTTCATAATCGCTTGGGAGATCAGGACGTTACGCTGGTTTGAAATAAGGTTGAAGGATTTGGCATGGAAGAAGCTCTTGAATTGATCTTATCCCTCGTGTGATACCAGTCCCCGATAAGCATGGTTTAAATGAATAATCTAGTGGTTGGTCTTTAAATAGTACACATACAGTGTCATAAGAGCCTCCTATACCAGCTAAGGTAGATTCCTCGTGGTCAAAGTGGTTGAAGGCGCCAATCTTGTATGAGTCAGTCTTGAAATAACTGGGAATTAGAACATTATTAGGAGACTGCTTAACGGCATACTGTGCAAGGTTATAAAGGTGACGAACAACTTCGTTGTAGCTGACACTCAAACCTACATGATTAAGGCTTGTTATTAAGGTTTTGCTCTTACATTTGTCATGCATTGATTCCCCTTTCATCCTATTCAATTATGTTTTTTTAACTCCATGGTGCATGTTGTAATACATTATTTGTAATAAAGTTGGCGTCTTTTGTGAATACTTTCTTTGGCCCAAGTATTTCTCATCTTCTCCTTCGATTATATCAACTTCTTCAATGGAGTTTGAGTCTACATTAAATAATGTACTAAAAGAGTTGATGAAGACTTAAGGTATTTTATTTTCAGTCCAAGAGCTTTTAAGGTCCTGAGCATCACCAAATTTATCATTGAGCCTAAAGTCTAGCTTCTGCAATGCTTCTCTTAATAAAATGGCACATTCTGTAACAGTATTACAACTTATTATAACATCTGCTACTTCTTCTGTTTGAAGGGCTGCAGAAAAAAACATGAGTGATTTAACAAATCTCTAGGTCTTGGGAACGTTATTGTCATTTCCAAAATAATTCCACAACATCAGTTTTAGTTTCTTGTTACTGACTTTGATGTGTTCATTTTGTATATTAAACTTGTCTCAAATGTAACTAAGAGTGTATGTCGAATCTTTATTTAGTCCAGCTTTAATATCATGAGCTATGAAAGAAAATGCTGCCACCTTTCCTGAAACTTGAGGTGTAATCTTGCTATCTGATTGAAGTTTTCTTTAGTATCTCAGTAGATACTGCTTTATTTTCATTTTCTAAACTTTCTTTTTCATTTTGAATCTATCAAAATGACTTCTTATGACAGTATTGTTTGTAGCATGCATTATTAATATGGTAGTAAAGCAGTGCTTCCTCAATTAATGAGTTCAAATGGTTAGTAACACTGTCATTTCGTACTTTTACAGCTGCCCTGATTTTTTTCTCTATCAATTTAAGTACTTAACACACTATTATCACTTTTATTACATATGATGCATGGTTTTTCATCTTGTTTAAAGTTTGTTAAACTTTTTTGACACTCTAGACAATTTTATGACATCCACCTCTTCATTTCATTTCCACAAACTGTAACGAAAATAAAATAAAAATTAATACCGGAAAGTTTGACAATTTAAGCATAAGTATCCAATATTTCGATAGATACCCCTTCCATTAGCTTCATAGTGGTCAAATTAGTTAAAAGTACAAACTTCATAAAAATCGGTCAAGTATTACCAGAGATATGAGCAGTTTTATGATAGAGTGACCGCCATTCTTGATGACGTCATATCCGGAAAATGTACCAGGGGTCGGATTTCCACCCGAGTAAAAAAAATACTTATTAAGACACATACAAAGCATCCCTGAAAA